>VXBZ01004862.1:990378-1079526 GCA_013399135.1 Heliornis fulica | reverse complement strand
GTGGTGCGGGTGGGTGGGGGGGGGGGGGGGTATGTGTTTATTGTTGTTTTTGTAACTGCAGCTCAAAATAGTGATCTCCCAAAGCCCTGTGCTATTTCCTAGACATATAGCAATGCAAGAACGTCTCTGTTATTCTGCTGTATGAATACAGCATGTATGAACACCATGAATGGTGTTCAATTTTTAAGTGAAAGTGTCAGACAGAAACATTGCTAAACAACATGCAAGTTTTGGTATGATTTTTATGGTACTAAAAATACCGATTTTTTTGACCCTGGGGTACAAATTTTGGTTTTATGCATATTCACTTTCACATATATCAAAGAGCTTCCTCCTCCTGACTTATCCAGCAAATGTACTCACGTGAACTTTTGTACCTCTGGTGAATGTCACAGTTTTTAAGAACCTGATTCATTAATTACAGGATTAAGAATTTGAACTACAATTTGCACTTCTCCTTTTCTCCAGGGTCATTACTGACACCTGTATAACATTACAATTGAAGTAGATTTGTTTTAATCACAATGTTAGTTTAAGAAAAAGAGTTGTTAAGGACCTGAGCATTTGGGTAGATCTCAAGGGAACCCACAGTGCAATTATTAGCTTTCATAATCCTGTTTCTGCAGAATAGTGTACATTGGAACCTCTGCACCTGCATCTGTATGGAAATTGCAGCACATAATTCAATCCACTTACCTGTTCAGCCCTTGGTCTTTCTCTCTATCTCAGGACCATCAAGGGCACTAATTATTGCTACACTTATTTTGAGATCTGGGTGCTTGTTCACTAGGAATGCAGATAACACCACTGCCTTTATTCAGAGACACTATAAAATTCACTGTAACTCACTAGAAATGCAGGATTTGGTGTCGTGATTTGAATTAAAAAAATGTTCCATATTGCCTTACCAGTCCTGTCGCTCAGTTGCCACTATCCAGAGCCAAGATGTTTCGCCATCATGCACTGAAGAACATCAGACTTTTAAATAAGACCAATGACACAAAGTTTTTTGAAGCAAGGAGGCTCAGCAACAATAGTAAGCTTTCTTACCCTCAAAGTTAGGTTTTATCAAGTAGATCTTCCTTTAAGGGAATTTCATTTTCAAACTTCTTGTTTAGCTATGGCTGATGTACCAAAAATATGTAAACAAAGCTTTCTCCACTCTTAAAATAGTCAGTTTGATAAATATAGATCAGGCCTATAGAGACTGATTTGCAGGTACTTATCTTACTCATGCACATCCACAGTGCTGGACTGGGCTGCTGCTTGGCCAGGTTCTTCCTAATCCTTGAGTTATGACTCTCAAGGAGACTTTATAAGAGATTCAATGTGCTGATTCTTCCATCACAGACTTGGGGAAAGTCAAACTGAAAGAGAAAATAACTTATTTCCTATCACATTATTACAAGGTTAGATTAGCTGTGCATAAGACATTTCTGACAGAGTACTATTTTATTTGAAATTTCCAGTGATGGAGATCCCACACCGAGACCAGATGCCAGTTTCATGGTCTTCACCATGAGCTTTTCCTCTCTTTTCATCTCTTGCTTCACTGTTACATACATAGTGAACCCACAAAAACCCAGAATCTGCTCCTCTCTTCTTTCCAGCTGCCTCACAAGTGTTTGGCAACTGTTTTCATGCACCTCATGTGCTTCGTCCTGGTCCAAGACACATTCTGACTGTGATGCTGTTATGGAATAGAGAAAGAGCTGCCTATCTCTCTCTTCCTCTTTAGCACATCAAATATAACTTGGCCCTGTCCTTATCTTAGTGCATGCACTGATTCCCTTTAATTACTCTTTATTCCCTTTAATTCATGACTATCAATATTTTATTATACGTAATAATATAAATCATTATTTATTGTTTATTAAATTAATTATTCCCTTTAACTATTCTTATTCCCTTTTGTCTGTTTTTCCCCCCTCTCCTTCCTGAGCTTTGTGCTCACTAGACTGAATCATTATAGGGACAGCAGGATCTTCATCTTTGGAGATAATTGGAATTTGACCAGAGAAGACCCTGAGCAACCTGCTGTAATGACAAACCCCTGCCCTGAGGAGGTGGTTGGATCAGATGACCTCCAGATGTCCCTTTCAGAGTAAATTGTTCCATGATTAATATTTATAGCTTAGAACATTTAGGATGAATGTCCAGATTAGCCTTTACAGAAGTATCAGCCACTTCACATTAATTGCCAAACAATGGATTACATGTAATATCCTTCTGCTCTCCCTGTGATGAATGAATCATTATGTCATTTCGAGAAAAAGGTGTGACACTTTACAAAACCCAGGGCCATGGTGCTTGCTTCTGAACAAGTATGACCTGAGGTTTAATTGAAGGAATTATACCTCTTTTATCCTCATTTAGACCCAATCACAAAGTCTCTGCTTCTGATTATCTATTCTGATTGGTAGGGTGTTTTGCTACTGGGTTTTTCCATGTTAGATTTTAAAGATATTTTCCTTCCTCCTCATCCCAGAGGCTACTCTGTTCACAAATATTCATATATTTAACCAGTTACATCTGCAGTGCTGGACTGAGTGCCATAGCCAGCGTGAGCTTTC
Source organism: Heliornis fulica (assembly GCA_013399135.1). NCBI lineage: Eukaryota > Metazoa > Chordata > Aves > Gruiformes > Heliornithidae > Heliornis > Heliornis fulica. Next base: position 1,076,953 of record VXBZ01004862.1, on the reverse strand, counting down.
TCATCTCAGCTTTGTGCTTCCCAGAGGCTGAGGACACAACAGAAACGATGTCTCTTGTTCTCCTGGGTGACTGAGTCATTGGTTCAAATAAATGAAACTCCATTAATTATAAAAGAGGTAGCAATAAATAAATAAATTCTCACCCCTGAGGATTAGTTTTATTCATGTTTAATCATAGTTAATTTTGCAATAATGGTTGGAATAAATGTATGAAATTCTATGTTGCGACAACTGTACCCATGTGCCTCTGTAAGAAACAGCCTTTTATTGCTGATTTCATGTCAGTAGGTGAACATACACATAAAAAGCCTACTAAGAGGGCTTAGCCCTTTCTCCCCAAATATCATTATTTTAGTTAAAACTCTTCCCTTTCTTTCCTCCAATAAAAAAAAAAAAAATCAGGATTTTGATGCACTGCCCTCATTTCCCACCCATCATGGGCATTGTAATGAAACAGCGTTCTGTCAAAAAAAAAAAAAAATCTGCATTTTTTTTCCATATTTACCCAACTGGGACAAATCAACCATTAGAAAATTAGATTGGGATTCTTATACAATATGCTTCACTTTCCCAAATAACTAGAATTGAAATTAAATGGGTGCCAGCAGAAATGGATTGAGACAGCATCTTTCTGACAGTTATGACTCTAGGAAAGTCACTTTTTTGGAAATATATGGCAGTGTTTTACCACAGATTGCTGGGGGCAGGGGGAACAACCACCAAACTCCACGCTCAAGATGTTTTCAATAGGCATAAATTGATATGAAATATTTAGTACATTAAGGGAAAGCAGTGAACTGTAGTGATTGCAATTTTGTGAAAGTTACGTACAAGACCTCCCCATGCTCTTAAGCCAGTAGCCTCATCACACAGGCATTTCCCCACTGAAGAAAGCACTTCGACCATAGGACAACCATGAAGCATCTCTCTGCTTTATTAGATGTATGAAGCTAAGTGTAGCACAGCACCAGCCTTGGCCACTAGCTTTCTGTGTTTTCTTTGTGCTGTTCACTAATCTTTAGTTATAAGAGCCAAATCATCATAGGTAACAACATCTCATGCTGCTAAATTAGGATTTAAAAAAAAAACATTAAACTATGGAGTGCAACGTGTTCCATATGAGGACAGGCTGAGGGAGCTGGGTCTCTTCAGCTAGGAGAATAGGAGACTGAGGGGTTACGTAACTAATGTTTATAAATATGTAAAGGGTGAGTGTCAGGAGGATGGATCCAGGCTCTTCTCAGTGTTGGCCAGTGACAGGACAAGGGGAAATGGTTCCAAACTGGAACATAGAAAGTTCCATCTGAATATAAAGAGAAACTTTTTCACTGTGAGGGTGACGGATCACTGGAACAGGCTGCCCAGAGAGGTTGTGGAGTCTCCTTCTCTGGAGACATTCAAGACCAATCCGGACACGTTCCTGTGTGATCTACTCTAGATGATCCTGCTCAGGCAGGGGGAGTGGACTGAGGGATCTTTCGAGGTCTCTTCCAGCTCCTAATATTCTGTGATCTCAAAGAACAATTATCGTCCTCATTGCCCTTCTCTCTGTACATTCACCAATAGACCAAAATATTAATAATGTTTTGTTTGGAATTTCTGATATGCAAGAAATACTTCACTGAAGTCTATTTTCAATTGGATTGAAATCCCAGGAACAAGAAGATGAAGATTATCCTTTACTGAGAAATGTAAGATTCAGTTATTTTGAAATATATCTGCACTGAAGATCCATTTATCCCTATTTTTTCATCCTTCTCCCTGTTAAGGCTTTTTATGCAGCAACCAAATATTTGAAAAATATTCCAGAAAAAAAAAATATATATAACCCAGACCTTTTTTTTAAGCTAATAAGTTTCTGTAAATATTTATACATTCAATCACCTGTCAGAGCAAAACTGAGGAAAGGCAAAGTTAACAACACTTAAAGTCTATGTAACATCCCAGCATTTTTTCTTGATGAGCAGAGTCTGTCAAGAATAATTTATTGCTAAGGGTAAAGGGAAGGAAAGTGTTAAACTATGGTATTTCATACCAGTCAAAGCCCCATTATCACCTTATTAATTTTGAAGCAGATGAAAGCAGAGCCTTTTTTGGGCACAGGAAGGATTGTTTTCCTCCCCAGTATTGCACACCGACCACCTGACTGCAGGACCTTCATTTCCTGCTTGGCTTATACTTGGACCCCAAGGAGGACATTTACAAGGATGGAGAAAGTTGGACTTCATCATGGGAACATTTGCTTGTGAACACGTGGTGGCCCTGGAGCAGAGGATGGAGCTCAAAGTACACTCTCAAACTCCGCAGCAGCAGCACATCACCAGCCTTGGTATTCACAGGAGGATAAAGCCCTGGGCTCTAGTTTGAATGATAACACACATTTGTTATTAAAACAGCATTTCTCAGGCCTGCTAGGTGGATCCTACTGCAGGAACTTCAAAGAAGGTCATTTATTACTGATGTATTTTTAATAGAACAACTGCCTCTGAGGAAGTCATTGATCACTGTGACTAATGACCAGAATAGGACACAGCTTAATTAATAATTGTATCAGCACCAACTATCCTTTTGGAAAAAAAAAGAGCCTTTCCCTGACCTTTAACAGGTTTCTAATCCATTTAGAAACTATCTATGTTAGAAGCTGGACAAAGAAAATCCAACTTCCAGAGTTCCAAAAACTTTTAATGAGAACCTGTTTCTCTGTGATGAACAGAAAGTCATCACAGAACCATTAAAATATAATCCATTGTTATTTCTGTGTGCAACTGCAGTTGGTGAAACAAGAACATCCCACTCCCTGCGTACAATGAAAATGTATTACCAAATGGGGCCTTTAGCAGTGACACGTTCTTGTTCTGCTGCCTGGTCCTTATACAACCTTGGTTTATTATCTGTCATACTTTCCCAACTACATTTTTTTCCATGTTAGTATGGTGCCTTGAATTCCAGTCAATTGAATCAATCTGGACATGTTCCTATGTGATCTACTCTGGATGATCCTGCTCGGGCAGGGGGGTTGGACTTATTGATCTTTTGAGGTCTCTTCCAGCTAATATTCTGTGATTCTGTGAGACCCAGAGCCAGAACAAAATCAGAGGAGAACCCTGAAAAAAACAACCCAAACAGTTATTGGTATCTGCTATTTATGGCATCATGACAACTGTCTCTAACGGCCCCTGTGGAGCGACCAGACCATGCACATCTGCCCTGGAAGGAGCCTATGGAGCTTGGGGCAGCTCTTTGGCATTTGTCCCATCAGGCTTCAAGATGCAGACATCCCTTGCAGGCTGCCACCCAAAGCAGCTGTCTAGGCAAAGAACCAGATCTCCTATAAAGTGAGATTTAAGAGAGCTCCATTGTAGGTTTCTTTCACATCTTTGCACTTCATACATGTAAAAGGAACAAAAAATGGTGAGAATGTGCACAACCTAGAAGAGCCTTCTACTTCCAAAACACTTTTTGCTGCCCTGCTTCCCCACAGTACATACAAAGGCCAGATGCAGGGCTGGATGCTTCTTTTTGGGAGTGTAAGCCTGTAAGCCCCACGACATCCAGCAAGGAGACAGAAGACATCTTCCAATGTGGACCAGCAAGAAAAATATTAGAAGTGCATAAAATAGCAAATAGCAAGTAGAAAATATTCAAATTAAAGGCAAATACAGTCTTCTTCAGCACACACTCAGGCCAGGGAAAGTATGTCAGTTAACTATATTATGAAGAAAGAAAGAGGGAAGGGATCAAATTATGTCACTTCCCCAATAGGTCTTGCCTTTTAATAATAGATTTGAAATGTATCTTCTGCTCTCCTACTGCTTGGTTTTCTAGACCCTAAGTCTCCCTTTGTTCTTCATCACTGCCCCCATAGGAGCATCAGCCAGCACTGTCTTCCACTTTGATCTTTAATTGGCTTCCCCATCTGCAATATTATAACTGTCCTCGTGCCTTGGTTTCTTTAGGACAACAGCAAAATGTGAATCGCTCTGCTGTGGTGAGGTTAACTCTCAGAGGAGGGGGGTTTCACCTCTTCCTGTCCACTCCATAGAGACTAACACCAAGGAGGGATTTCAACTGCACACTTCCAAGAAGGAAGGCGGGTGTAGGAGGAATTAAAGAAAAATGACATTAAAGCTCCACAGAGACATTGAAATCCCGGTTCTATATCTCATCACCCTTTTGCCTGGGAGGAAAGAGGAGTTGTGCGGAGAGGACCCAGAATGTTAAGCCCTGGGGAGGCATTTGCAAGATGCCTCTGGCTCTGACAACCCAAGATATTTTGGCTGGAGCAGATGGTGCTGTGCTTGCCTTTTGTATGTTCTAGCCGGTCCTCGGAGGGCCATCGCCTCTTAAAATGATTTGCACAATATGGTCTGGACGGATACTTTCTCCCAGTTTCCAGACAAGAAGCCCTCGAGGCCAGTGAAGAAGGGAAACTAACTTCTCACAAGCTTTTTTAATCACATGCTTAGGGCAAGATGAGCCAGGCCTGAGAAGAGGAATCTAAACGAGCGCAATAGTGACACCCAGAGGGCAGAGACCAGCAAACAGCAATTTGCCAAAATACCAAATCAGAAAAACAAACGTAAAAACCCAAACCACACTTGATGTGGGCTTCAGCCACTTGCTGGTATATTCCTCACCCCCCAAAAGTGCTGGTTTATCTCCATGTCTGACTCCTCAGGAAAAGCAAGGGATAGGGGACCTTCTTAGGTGCAAAGGACTAACGGTCCTCCTTTCATAAAACAAAGGGACAAATGTGCCTACAACAGGCAGAGACACAAACCTGGTTGTTTCTGGAGTAATCTCATCCTTCTGAGTCGACTCAAGAGAGATGGGACAACACTATGTGTCCATAGAGACTTGCTGCCACTGCTCTGGATGAACATCCCCTGCCCTTTGGTCTGCAGCTCAGAGCTTGCTGTGAGCTTTTTTTGCTGCAGCTCTGGCTCCCTGAAATGGTTTTTGGTTTCCCCCCACTGCACAAGTGATCTCTCTGTCTCTTAAGCTGTTCCTTCTGCTTCACCAGCTCCTCTCCCCTTTCTTCTGAGTCTGTGACACTACATGCTTAAAAAAAAATAGAACCTAAAGATGTACAGACACAGGTTTCCTTTCTGCAGCTCTCTCCATGAACACAAAATAAATCTGTTTGTGCTAAGGGAACCTCAAGAACACAGGATACCTACAAACATGCACTTAACACATGGCACGCCCGCTACTATGGGAGCAGAACAGGGATTTCAGACCACTTCACCACACAAGGTAAAGAATGCTGTATGTGGCGTAGACGTGCAGGACAGGTTTGACCCATCCAGATCAAACTGGGATGATGACAGATCATGTTAGACTTACTGTACAGGGCAGCAGGTGAAAAGGTTTGGGTACAGCCCTCCTGCAGAGCAGGCTATGTTTCAGTTCTCTGTGAGCTTAAGCAAGGTTTCTATTTGCTCAGGCAGGAATAGAAATCGCAGAGGGGGAGACCATTATCCTATTTACTGAGTCATGATGATTCACTCAGCATTCAGCTTCCATCAGATACAGCAACTCCTGGAGCTCAAACTCAATCTGTTTCCGTCCCACTGTGATCTCCGTTTCTCATTGGTTTATCCAACTTCCCAGAAACTTGCACTTTCTGAGGCAAGAAAGCAAGTCTGGGTGTTTATTTATTTATTGCAGATACATCTGTGGAAGATTGGTTTAAGAGTAAAGTATAAGGATACCTGGGGATAAAGCACAATACAGTTAAAACCTGTAGGAACTACTTGTCTTGTTTAGACAAGGACTCTTATGTCGTGAAAAAGAAATGTTCTAACCTACCAGGAAAACAACTCAGTAAAAGATACCTTGAAACACCCCTTTCAAAAAATTCAGCTATCTTGTGGCTGGTAGTAGGTTACAGAAGGGGTGGTCTTGACAGTGAGACCAAGCAGAGAGATGTAACCCAGAGTCAGCAAAGGGCAACAGTACAGCTACAGAACAGCTGCCAGAGGTAGCAGAAATGCACAGGAGCTGCTGCAACCCTGACCAACTCTGAGCTGGGAGAAGAAGGTGTGAAGATTGACACTGAAGTGACAGAGCCAATTCCTCCTTAGACTAATCTGAATCAAGAAGTCATGCCAAGAAGATCCCTGCTCTCCCCAGAGCCCAGTATTATAGAAAAATTTTAAAATGTGCTCTGCTCAGGATCAGATGGACCCTGTAGCAGAACTGTGGCTCCTTCCCTCCACCCTGAAAATTGCCTCATGCTCCAGAAATTCTCAGTGGGCACTGCTGCTGTGCATCTCACATGGACATAGGGATATTTGGAGCATGTTACTCACAGACTTTTAGGAGGACCTACCTCTACTTTCAGTTGCATACAACACCCTGACCCTTTTGAAGTCAATGATAACTCCCACAGACTTCAGTGGGATCTGGATTTCAATCCATAAGTCCAACTTTCCTCCATTCAACCCTAAGCATGGTTCAAGACTGAAGACACACAATGAAATATTTCTGCTAAACAAGTCAGGCATAGTAGTTTAAAAGGCTTAAAATATTACACCTCTGAGCCATTTTCCAGCCACATTCCTCAAATAGATGCTACTGTCCCACTGATGTATCCTTTCAGGCTCTCCTGGCTGTCTCTGTGGAAAGGGGTTTTACAGGAGCCCTTTGAGCAATATCAGACATCACAAGCCATGGCAACATGTTTTCTGAAAACACTGCAATGTGTAGAGGAACTAATTCCAGGAGGAGGCAGGTTAGTACTGATAATGTATTTTCAAAATACATTTTGACACCTTGAATGGCTTGATCTATTTCTCATGACAAAGCAGTAACTTTAAAAAGTCACTTTCACCTCTGTTCATCCAGGCTCTGATACTTCAGGTGTCTGGGTCCTGGTATGTGAACATCAGATTTGTGAATGACTTAGGAGGGAAGAAAATACTATGCTAAAGCTCCCAAGCTTCTTAATACAGAGTTGAGACCATGAAATTTACAAGATCAGCAAAAGGTTCAGCACTCAGCTCTGCTGCAAGACCTTCAGGCACTGTGTCCAGCTCCAACCTGGTGAAGTACAGATGATCTGAAGCATCCCTGTGTGATTGATGAGACAAGAGTTACATAGCTTACCAAAGGGGCCGCTTCTTGTGATGTAATTTCTGTCCATTTCAAAGTCTGCAGCTGTTCAACGAAGAGGCACCTTGCAACACGTTTTGCCTCAGGGTGCTTCAAAAGTTCTTCTCTTCAGCCAACTTTAGTCCCAAATATTCCTTCTCCCATTTTTTTTCCACTTTGCTTTTTTTTTTTCCATACTAATTCAGAAGGGAAAGTTTAGAGAGTGCAACAGCTTTTTGCTGAAATAGGAGTGATTTTGGCATCTCCTCCTATGGGAGATTTTTCTGTGAAGGACTGCTGCTGCTGCTGGCCAGCAGAAGGAAGAAGCAGGGAAAGAAGATCGATTGACAGCCTGTGGACTGACAAGTCCTCCCATAAAAACCAGAAGCTGTCTGCTGTGAGCTTCAGCAACTTCCCTGAGTGGCAACCACTCTGGATTTGACCGTGATGTATAGATCAGATTTGTGGTGAACTGGGATGGAAAAGCTGCTTAAGTGAAAGTAGGTGCCAAGCAAACAAACTTCATGGAAACTGAGGAGTGAGGTTGGCTGTTCTGCTCTTATTTATTGACCCTCAGGAAAGCAAAACCAACATCTTAACCAATGAAGCAGGAACCATAAACACAGACCCCATCTAGCTGCATAAGGAGTTCTTTGAATGAGATATTAAAAGTTAAGAAGAATTAAGCATAAAATACAAAAACACAGAACAAATTAACAACAGCTCTAAAATATTCATGCAGGCACAGGTACCTGGGGACAAATCATTAAGACTGAGTCACAAGAGCAGCCAACAGCATTAAGATGCAAAAGAGAGCTGAAATAAAATTCAGTGGTGTAGTAAGTTTGAGAAGGGGAGGAATTATGTCCAGAAAAGGCTGTATTTATCAAATCCTCTTTGCTTCAGTCCTCGCAAGAAAGCGGAATAATGGCCAGATAGCTCTGTGTTGTTTAACATCTCCTTTCTTCATCTTGCCCGTGTTCCCTCCCCTGATTACCCATGGTGCTGAATGACATTCCCTCGGGAGTTACTATGAAGATAGCCAACACACTCCATGAAGAATCTTCAAGGGCTCCAGAGGACAGAAAAGGTCCCATGGTAATAGATTTGGTGGCTGCTTTTCTCATCAAGTTTAGTAAATAAATGAAAAATAAGAAAATCCCATAAAAGTCATGCACTAGTCACCTTAATAGTGACAAGAGAAAGGCTGAGCACATATCTATTAAAGCTACTGTACACTGCTGACTTGAGTGATGGACTAGCAAATAAGCTTCTAAAGAATGAGACCAAAGCTTACTCCTGCTTAAGGGCAGGATTAAAATTCAGAGCACTTCTCCTACTTATCAAGCTCAATCTCAAGTCAACAAACTGCAACTGTGTTTGAGAAGTGCAGAATGCCATACTGCAGGGAGAAGGAAAGGGGATGAACTGGGCTCAAATGGAAGGGGAAGGCTCCTCTGCGCTGCAGTGAGGCAGTGATTGAGTATGGGAACTACCTCAGATCCAACCAAGGAAGAATCAAAAAAGGAGAAAAAGTATGTGAGAAAAAAAAAAAAACCAAAACCAAAACAACACATAACAAAACCCCACCATAAATCATTTACAAGGTAAGGGAGATATTTCTTCTACTAAGCACTGGATGGGCACAGATAACAATGTGTCCAGTGCCCAGGAAAGCTTATAATCAAATGTGGAGAGAAATAGAAGACTCCAGAGTGGAGCAAAAAAAAATGATGAAAGGTTTGGGAATGTTATTAGTAAGGAAAGGATGAAAGAACTGGATTTGTTTAATGTCCAGAGGAAAAGGGAGAAGGGAACACACAACAGTCTCCGAATATGAAAAAGTATTTTATCAAAAGACACAGCAGTCAATAAAATATGCTCCACATCCACCTGGGAAAGGAAAGCATTTAGATGAATTCTTAAAAGCCACCACTTTTGGTATAAAAATGATGGGCATGTGTCAGGGATGATATGGGCAAAGCTAATGGCATCTCAAAGCAGTGCAGCAGGTCTCAACATCCCTTTTGAAGACTAATTTCTGTGATTTTGGTAATTTTGGTTGCATAATTGTATCTATCCTCAGAGAACATTATTTCTGAGTGCTCACACTACAAATGCTAACAACAAAAGCAGAGCTCCCTTCCCAGTGAACCGGCTTTTCTCCATTCTATCACTATGCATAACGACCAAATCATTAAGTGTCAGCAGGACTAAAGCTTTCCTGTATTTCAGTTCCCAAGCAATGATGCAGCAGACAGAGTTGTTAAATGTAGCTGCTTTTAAACAGTTGCTGCCTCTGCTAATGAGAGGGAAGAGAAAGGTCAACATCAATGCACTTTCTCCAACCTCTCAGCAGCTGGATACCCTCTAAACAGGACATCCCTCCCTCCTCTCTGAAAATTTGTGAGTGAGAAGAAACCCCTTATTCTGAGATATCAAAGCTGGCATCTCACAGTGATGTATTTACTCAGACCTCAGCCATGGAGCACCATTTGAACAATTCTCCACCTCAGGAGATGACCACTGCACCAAAACCAGTATCCATCCACCCTTCCTCTCATCACTTGGCAGACACCAAGGAAAAGTGTGGGAAAAGAGTTATCTGCCCTGAGAGAAGGGGCACGGTCTGCTCCAACCAGCCCCTGCTGAGAACAAAAGGCTACAGAGCAGCCCATGGAAGTCCAATTTTGTGCTGTCAACTGCGCTATAGAGAAGTGAACGCTGACCTTTAGTCCAATCCCAGATCTGACCCAGATGATTGAAGCTGAGACACAGTTATTTGTGAGCCGAAGGTCAGAATTCAGAGGCATCTGTCAGTGGCCCCAAATCACTGTTTAACGAGTACCTTGTGTCTTCTCCAAAGAGTTGCTGATACAGTCCTGTACTGGCTGCTGACAATGTCCACCTCAAAAAGCATTTGAACACTCTTGACTTAGGAGGCAGACATGACTTCTCTGAGCATGAAAACGAGCAGCATCACCTCAGCTGAGGTTACATCTTCCCTCAGCACTCACCTTAGCGATTACAATGTAGAACAGTGACTTAAATTGCACAGGGTGGATTTGGCAGGTTACCAAATCCCAGGGCTGGGGAATTTATAGGTTGAGGTTTTTTTCCACTTGATGCTGAAATAGACAAAGTGATTGATTGAACCAAAACACTTTGTTTCACATTTGTGCCATGTGCCTTTTCTGCAAAGTAGGTACAGGTGGATTGGAGTTGCTTGCCATTGTCAGGGGAAACTACCAAGTGCTGCTCTGAAGAGTTGGATATCAAACATCCCAAGTTACACATGCCAAATCCAGCAACAGCCCATTTAAAGCTTTGGCTCCAACATTTACTTTAGAACTTTCTTCTTACTTTTTTAAAAAAATTATTATTGCAATTACTTTGCCATAGCAGACTCCAAACAAATCATCATTGGGGGAGTTGGGGTGGTGACATTATGAACTTTGTATAAAGAGAAACTATAAGAGACAGTTGGGGTCCCCCCTCATTTCTCCACATAAAAGAAAAAAAAATGATTCTACCATTAAATTTTATTTTAAAAGAAATGGTTTTGCACATCTAGATTTCCTTCATTCTGATTCAAAACACCACTTGATAGAGCAGAAGTAATATTCACTAAAGCTGGCTAGAAAGCAACAGCTGTCTTTTGGAAACTGCTGATCCGGTGGAACAGAAACAGTCTCTGACCCTTGCATTGATCCTGTCAAACCTTCCTGTGCAAAGCAGCACAGTCCAGCCAGCTCCCCATCCCTGACCTGCCATGATCTAGGACAGCCAGCTCCTACATCACTCATATCCTTTGTGCAGCCAACAACTGCCAGCCACGGGTGATTTCAGCATCACTTCGTAAACATCTGCAGTAACCATTGTCACCTTCCATAACAAAGCTACCACCAAGCAACAGCTCTCTGAACAGGGGCATGCTAAGGGACCTCGGGGTCCTGCATGATGGCTAAGGAGGACTCAGAAGCACAAATAGTTCCAGAACTGGTGAACTGATTAATCAAACATAACAGACTAATTAAGCCAGTTACAGCAAATAGAAGAGCTGTTGTGTAGGGTGTCCTGCCCGTGCAGTCATATTCTGCTAGGGTATGGTCAATTCCACTTGTGTCACTCCTAATGGTGAAATCACACCTGGTAGCAATGCAATAAAACGTCATCTGGGTGCGTTCTGGCAAGCTCCAATTCAACTACACTATCAGGGGGAGGCAGCATGTACAACGCTGTCATTGTGTCACCCAGAGAACTGTTCAGCTATCAAGACCAAAAACAGTTTCACTGCTATAATAGTGGAATCTCTACAAACAAATGTGGGGGGAGAGAAAAAGTGTGTTTGTTATCTGGATAAAAGGTAGGTACAAGCACATCTAGATTGCTGCCTCTTCAACTGAGTCATAAGCTGAGGAATCAAACCTGATCCTCAAAACATTAAAACCAACAAAGGAAAAAAAAAAAAAAGGAGGTGAGAAAAGAAATAAACATCACCCACGCACACACTGTAGGAATGAAAGTATCAAACTGCAGATCAGAATTACATAAAGGAAGCCTGGAGGAGACATTAAAGGGGAAGTTTGGACACCAGGCGCTTCAACTAGACAAGGAAGACCTGTGCAGCAGAAGACTGCCACATCAGCAGGGAACCTCTGTGAGGTGACCACCTCCTGCGAGAAAGAGAGGCCAGATGTCTCTGTCATCATCAGGGATGGGGAGAAGAATAAAGGAAAAAAACCCACCACAACTCACAGGTGTGGATAAATAGGACAACAAAGGACGGTGACAATGAAACCACCACCACTACCAGTGGTGGACAAATGCATGACCATAATGGAAGGAAAAAAAACAACCACCCAATATCCGGTCTGTTTCCGGGCAGCAATCCCACCTCCCAGCAACTTCCCAGTGAGTATATTACATGGTAGGCAATATCCCTTTGGCCAGTCTGACCAGCTGTCCTGACTGTGCTCTCTCACTTTCTGTGCACCTGGAAGGACACAAGAAGCTGAAGAATCCTTGATTTAGCATGGACACTACAACTGTCCAGCAACAACTAAAAATATCGGTGTGTCATCAACATTATTCTCATTTTAAATCCAAAACACAGCACTGCACCAGCTACAAGAAAGAAAATTATCTCAGCTGAAACCAGGGCACCTGCCAGATGGAGGGCAGCAGAGTGCAACCAGCTTGCTGTGTCCAGGCAGGGCTAATGGAGGCTCTTCCACATCTAGATGCTATCTGGGCAGAAAGCAAGGACTGGAAATGTAAGAGAGGTTCTTCTCTTTCTGAGCACAGTCCTGTGCTCCCAAAATAGTATTAAAGTTTGTGTTGGGGTGCAACACACTCTGGGAACTGCTTTTAAAGCTACAGATACCAAGGACAACAGGACCAGTTTCTCCACACAGACTCAGTACTGTTTAGTTACAACAAACTTAACAGCTTTAATAATATTAGTCCATAATAGATACATCCACATACACTCAGGTCCAGACTGTACACGATGACAGTATTACTACATGTTCAAGACAGAATTCTGCCTCTGGCTGCTACACATCTCCAGCCATCAGAACAGTGTATGTCTCCTGCAAAACCATCACAGCACCAAGGGTTTTGGAGAGCCTTGGATACAGGAAGGTCAAACAATCAAGCCGACCTTCAAAAGAAGCTGCTGCAGGGGGCTTTGCTGAGGAACTGCAGAGCGTAATATTAAGAGGGGTAACCAACAACCCGTGTTCAACCCCAGAACAGATAAAGATGATGCAAAGATGCAATTTCTGACTATCCTTGGCACTTAGAATAACAAAAATCAAGCAAACAAACCCCTCTTTGTCCTGTCACAGAAATTAATTTGACAGTCTATTTAACTTATTACTATTCCACAGTTCAGATGATGTGCTGAGCCACCACCATGGCTTGCCATCAATGCCTATAAAAAGCAAAAAGATCTGTTTTCAAGAGCAACAAAGTATCTCATTGTATGAACAGGAACAAGAGAAATTTTCTGTCAAAAGTAGTAACATATTTTCCATGTCAGAGACTCCTTTCACCAGGAAGAAGTTCTTGAACTTTAGCAATTGGAAACTAACAGGTATATACTTACACTATATACCTTGCTATACTTTGCCTATGCACCTAAAACCTTGTAAGGCTGGGACAAAAAAGAGGTTTTGAGATCACCAGTAAGGTTAAATCAGGCTGACATCCATTATTTAAGAGGTCATCTAAGAATGCAACTCCATAGTTAAACACACCAAGTACCTAACTTAGCCCTTTAGCTAACGGAAGGCTGCAGAACAGGAGGACGTTCCAGGTAGGTAGAGAAGCTCAGTATCTCAGTGGCTTGGGCCAGATAGGGCAGAGTATCGGGGCTAAGCACATCCCCCAGAACACATAGTAGATATAAGATAAGCAACAATGGGCAAAAATGGGAAAAAAAGTTGTCAGGAGCTCACCAGACTGGAGCAATAACACCAAAGGTTGACCAAGGGGGAAGATCTGCTTAGTTGACAAATTGTGAAAGCCAGCAGAGCTTGAGGCGCAGCCTGTGTAATGCACAACACCTACCAAGGAAAGCTACTTCACGTTTGCTTTAGCTGTTTTGTATACTCCTAAAATAAATAGTTTTTAACAACTAAAGAAGTTATCCCACTCTTATACATAAACACACCAATATTGGTTCAAATGTAGTAGGTTTGCATCACAGAAACATTAACAGCTCTCAAGGAGCCAACATGATAAGCTCTGAATGAAATTTTGTTGGCAGGATCCGAGTTTATACCATCTGATGTCTACATGGAAGGGACTGACCAAATACCAAAAAAGGACAGAGAAAGACAAGTCTTGAAATAGGCCCTTTCAAACTGATTTTTTTCTGACTTTTAGGTCCATTAGTACAAGCCAAGGAACTCTCCTGATCTGAAGCTTTCTGGTTGCTGTGAAGGTACCTTGTTGCGGTTTCACACATCACTCCACCAAGAGTCAAGGAAATGTTTTTCAAAGGAGTTAACAAACACAAGAAGCACAAAGATCCTATACTGCTACATGGATCTGCAAGTACCACAAGAAAAACTTGCATTTTTCTCACTTCTTGTTATGAGCCATCATGATATGATGCTGCCTGTTACACAATACCTTATCTTGGGTTCTGCTGCTCATTCTTCTTCCCCTGCACCAGCTATAGCCAATGCCAGGGGAGCCAAATGCCATGCAAAAGTGATTTCTGTTCTTTACAGGAGCCTCTTGGGATGGAAAGGAGTTCATTTGGTTGAAACAATACTTGGAGAATTTTATTTCTCTCTGTTATATTTATAATTCATATTCAAAAGGTCACGTTTGTTTGTAAAGCCTGATAAACAGAATAATCGCAGCAAACCAATAGCAAAACCAACCTTCTGGAAGTGATGTGGCACCAGCAGAAGTTTAAGTTTCCTTTTAGGAGTTGATACCAAAAGTCCATCTTCTTCACAAATCCAGAACTCTTTCTCTCAGACTGCCAGGCAACACTAATTCATTAACAGTTTTGACATCCCAGCAACACCTTAGCTACACAGATACATACCTTTTAGAGAGAACATTGCTTTTAAGTATAGTAAAAATAAATGTATAGCATTTCATTAAAGCAAAAAGATGCAGGCTTCTGGAATTCACGTACATACCCAATCCACGGGAGATGGTAAGCTTAACTGACAAGGTGTTCCACAAATGCGACGCATCTGTGTCATGGAAGCACACTTGGTCAGAGCGATTTGAATACAGTAACTGTCAGGCTTTGCAACTGCAAGTACTGACACACATCATAAAACCTGATCTCTGTCATCTGCTGCACTTGAAGTCAGTTACACAAACCAGCGGCTCCGATTACTGAGTCATAACCTTCAAAACTTGATCGCAACTTTTGCCTATCGGGGCCCTGGCTGTACTGAAGGACTATGTTGACCACGTGCAGGGCACCCTGGCCTTGGAGCAGTGAATAGGGGAGCTGGAGGGCTGCCTAGGAACAAAGAAAGAGGTTACAAGGGGAATGGCTGAAAGGTTTGAAATTCGCGGTTTATGCGTTAACCAATCAGGACCAAGTATTCATTGTGTAATCGGAAAGCTGTAACCAATGATAAGTTCATCCTTGGCAGATGTTCATGGGTACTGGCTACCAAAGGGTATATAATGATGTGAGGGACAAGGAATAAAGGGATTAAATCTGCATCACGTTGATGTGTACTTTCACCCCGGTTGGCGCCGCAAATCGCGGGCTTCGGCATTTGCCTCAGGACAAAAGCAAAGTGAGAAAGTCTCTGAGGCACCAGTTGCAGCTTTGAGGAAACCAGCATCCCTGGGATCTGAAAATAAGGGGTCCTTTTCCAACAGAAACTCATGGAACATTTGCCATCAGAACCCAGCGGCCACAGATCTTTAGAGATCTCTAATGAAATGCAGCCCACAGCAGGTGCCCCATGGAGGTGTAGCAGCACCACCTCCTCGCCACAGGCATTGTGAAGGTACTTGTATCTAGCTCCGAGGGTGTGCAACAGCAATCCACTATGGTGAGATGGCCTCTTATGAAGAGACACCTTCCACCTATCACTGGTGGCTGACTAAGTCTCCAGCCGCACTTTGCCTCCAGTAACTTCTAGGAAATATGCTCGGATGCAGTGGGCAGGCAGACAGGAATTCACTGCTCGCCAACACATATATCCCCAAACATTTGAGCCCAGTTACATCAGAGGGTGCAAGTTTTCAGGTCTCATTTTTCAAGACTAAAGCAACATGCTGACACATAAGCCTATGTCACAGCTTAAGAAAGCAGGGTCTGACAGACTTTCTTAGTGCTGCGTCCTCATCCGGGCTCTCTTTTCAAAACAGCTTTATGTGCTGCACTTGATGGATGGTGTTCCACAGTATGTGCCCCACAGTACAAGCATTCAGTGGCGTGGTGTATTTTGGATACCAGCACACCTTCTTCATTTCACTGTGAGACTGTATGGGGTCAGCACAAGTACCAGAGAGTAGGTTAGGAGCCCAAAGACCCCTCCTGCATTCTGCAGGTTGTCCTTGAAGAAGATCTTCACAACCCCTGAAAAGAGCTAGGAAGAAAAAGGTCACATGGAAAAATATCACCATCCCAGTCTGACATTTCTAGCAGGTCTCACAGGCAAACAGGAAATAATACTGCTACTCAAAACATAATTTTTTAAATCCAAGTTGCCAGTTATTGCAGCATTTATCTGGGACCCACCTGCAGCCCTCAAAAGACTGTTTGTGCCGGCTCCTTGACATTATCAACTCGTTATTTGCTGCTTTCTGAAATGTCAGCTGCCTAACCTTTCCAGGCTGTTCTTACACAGAGTCTGCTTTCCAAAACTCATTAAGTAGAGCAAAGACCTACAGTTCTCTCTAAATCTTGCAATCAAGACGAGCTGCCAAGGGAATACCAAGGCGTTCAAGCCATCTCAGCTTTTGTGCACCTCCGATTCCTTCCTGCAAATGTCCTTCCTCATTGTTGAGCTGAGAGAAAAGCAATTTATTTTACATAATAATACCAACAGTGCTACTTATAGCTGGGTTTTGTTTGGTTTTGAGGTTTTTTTGTAGACAAACATACCACAATCATAGTTACATAGGGAGAAAAATCCCCAGCAAAACTTAGCTTAAGGCTCGTGACTCATATTTCCTGATTTTCCTCTAAATTGTGCCTAGATTAATCCCCAGTAGAGATTGGCACCATCACTAGGCACTCTGTGGCTGCTCTGTGGCTACTACTGCTGCTAGATTATCAGACAGGCTGATAGTGACAGCAGATGATACTATATTCCACATAATACACAGTATTAACTTTTGAAGCACAAAGATGCCTATCAAAATTGGACTCCTGCAGTCCAATATCCTGGGGGATTTTTTTATTGTTTTGGGTTTTTTGGGGAGGGGGGGTCCCCCCCATTTTTTTTTGTTTGGTTTAGTTTTGTATTATTTTGCATAAGCTAGCCAGGGTTGGGTGTTGTAATCAGGGAATATTCCATGAGTGTGTTGTCACATATGGGAAAATGAAAGGCTTACAATAAAAAGCCTATGGCAATAAAATGTGTTTTCCTTTCCAGCATTAAGAAGCATTAGCTTAAAAAAACCAAAGTATAAATTACTAAGTTTCAGGTGTTTTCTTACAACTACCGAAGCACAGTTGAAAGGTTACCTCACTTACCGGTTGTACATTGACTAACAGACATGTTGCTGGACCTTTACACATCCTTATCTTCATTGCTGACACATTTAAGAGATGAGGCTCAAGGAATTAAGTTCTGCACTTGAATTCCTCTCTTGTCCTTCACCAGTGGATCTGGGTCAGTAATGAACTGGTGCTTTCCAAAGATGTGGGTCTCAGATTGTGCTTCAAGGTAAATTTCACTGGTAGAAGTAGCAACATCTTTTTGATTTTTTCCTTCAGCAGGGACATCAGTGTATGGCCAACAGCCTAAAAATAACTGCAATTCCTCTAATGGTGATAGAAAGGTATTCAAGTGCTAGTCAGAAGTTGCTGTGTACAATCAGAGGAAAGGCACCTTGCACGGGAGGAGAGAGCAGCAGCATCCCATCCTAGCCAGCACAGTAGTTTGGTCATAACCCTTCCTCTAAACATCCCAAGATGACCTGAGCAGGTCTGGCTGATCACCTTCTGTTTTCATTCTCTCTGGGGACACTAGTGCGATAATTTGGGGACTATGGTGGTGGTGGATAATGTGTGGGACTATAGTGGTGGTGGATAATGTGTGGGGAAGTTATGGGTGGGTTGAAAACCTCAGCTGTGATCTTCAAGGATTAAGTTTGTGCTAAATCTGCTGATAACCACAACACAGGTGGCTCTGTGCTCAGCAGCAGCAGATTAAGTGGCAGTTTGGTAGGTAGCTGATGGATAGCAAATACCTAATGAGGCAATTAAACATCCAAAACAATTAACCACCTCAGAGGAGCTGAGCCTGGCCTAACCCAGCTGATTTTTCCTGATGGAAGTTCACGTTATCCACCAGCCCAGGAGACTCAAGAGAACAGTATCCTCCAGCAGTAGACACATGCGTAGTGGTCTGCATTTAGAAGTATGTATGTAAGTAGCCACAGGACATCTCTCCACAGCCTCAGCTCAGACCTGCTGGTTCCTTGGCTGTCTCAAACCAAAGTGATTCGAGAGGCACCGCCTGAGCTGTTTTCACCAGCAGAAACAGGTTTATTTTACAGACAACTCCAGCCCAAATCTCAACAGCTCTTTTAGCCCACAGCCCTTCAGAAGAGGTAAGTTAGTGCCACTGCTGAGTGAAGAGTCCCCATGCTCCACAGAACAGTGCCATGGTTTTACCTCTCAGCCCTCTCAGAAGGGAAAGGCTGTAGCATAATGACAACTTTTCAGAGGCTGGAAAGGTCCATTAGAAAGTTATTTTTCAGTATGGCTGTTCTCACGTAATTTGCTTAGGTCTGAGTTAATCCTGAAAGTTTTTGCTCTATAATAAAGGTCTATTCCTTATGAAAGACCAGGCTTCAGTCTGTTCCTCCTAATTTGGATTTGCCTGTCAAAGTGATCATGCATATCATTAAAACAACTTAATATTAGGGTTTCATAGACGTCATGGGGACAGTTCAGCAAACCTGGAAAACCAGAAACAAATGCACTCTTTGATAAATAAAGGAATATTAATAATAAATAACTTTCACCTTCAGGATTCAATTTTATTGGACTTGCCTGAGGGGGATTTAAAAATAAAATAGATCAAACCTTTTCCTCCAGCTTGACTCCAAGCAAAAGATTGCATTAAGGCACCATGTGGTGACTTCTAGCTTTAACTCCACAGCTCAGCCTGCCTTTTTTCTAGTATTTACCGTACAGTAAAACCATGATGTCAGTAAGCTCCAGGTCACCTCGTGGTGTTTAGCTCCACAGAAGGAAAGACTTTAGGACAAAGTTTCAAACAAGACAAAGCAACTAGAAAAGTGCCCTTGAACAATAAGCCTGCAGTATTCAGTGATGTTTTCCAAACTGGCTGCCCGAGAGCTTAAGCGCTGTGCTGGATATATCGTTACTACAAGAAGGCTTTTTGGGGTCCCTTCCAGTTGCTGGAATGGTGGCCCTAGGAACAAAATTAGAATTCTCAAAAGCTGCAGTTGCTCAGAGATTTTAAGGAATTGGTACTATTAACTAAAAATTCAAGCAGGTGCAACAGCACCTGCTTTGCATCTTGGTGCCCATCCTCTTGTGGATGGGCACCAAGATGCAAAGGATCCCTTCAGAGCACCTAAACTAAGTTGTTCAGTTTCTAAATGCTGCAGGAAGCTCAAAGCCCTGCAGCAAAGCAAGTATGCTGGCCTCAGGTGTCTTCCCCAGAGCTGGAGTGGGGAGGGATTTTGAGAGACAGAGTGGTCTGGCCTGTCCTTCATCAGGCACAGGAGGCCAGAGCCAGATTTGCTACCACCATCTCCAACAGGCTTGTAGCCACACATGGCATCACTCCCTTTCCAGAGCGGAGACCTGTGCTAGAGACAAGCAAACACAGTAAGGATTGCAGCCCAATCACAGAGCTTTAGCAAATTAGTTGCTTATTTATTCTCTTATAATCAGTAGAATTTATGATTTATTTTAAGGTACACCATAGCATAGCCCTAGGCTCTGCCAAGGTTGAAAGAGCAAAACTGTTTTAGTTCCCAAGACTGATCAACACAGCACAGATGGCTGGGAAAAGAATTATTATGACAGCCAAAAGGAGTTGGGCAGTGGGGAACACATGTATTTTGTATTGTAGGTGAAGGGGAAATTCTGCAAATGTAGTTTTTAGAGAAGCATCTGCGGGAAACTGATAGTAAAAATTATTAATAAAAGTAAATACTGGGGTATTTTGGCCAGGTTCTTCCTCCTCCAATATTTAGAGAAGTTGCTGTTTAATTACCAGATGTCTTCATAAGTTCTAATAATATTCACAATTGTTAATAATATTCATGGAGCTGTACTTTATGAAATAATTTAACAAAGCAAAAAATAACCTCACAGACATACCAACACTGTTGCACTTAATATTTACAGCTAGATGATCCCATTCAAACTGAAGTTCAGCAACAAGATTTGAGATAACACCAGCCACCCCATGAACCACAAGAAAAATATTTCCTATCTGCTAACAAAAATGTTGATGGCGGCATTCAAGGTAACCAAGATATGGATCATGCCAGGAAAAAAAAAACCAAACATTAGTATTTGAATATACCTGCTGCAAACTATAAGTTCCAGGAATGCAAACATACCTTAGCCATTACTATTTCTGTAGAAAAATTTTTTTGAGAAAAGGAAGACCCTTGTAGAACACAGAGTGGCTCCTATTCAACACAAGCACAGTTCCACAACAAAAGCCATAAGGAACAGCACAGAACTTAAAAGCACCACTTCAAGATATCCTTAAAAATTGAACATTGCTGCTTCAGTTTCTTCCCCCTCCACCCCCCACATTTATTTTTAAAAAGTTTTTGTTAAATTAGCTCATGAATGTTTTGAAGTTAGGCTCATCAGGGAAGTACCGCTATATGAGAAATACAGGTTACCCAGTGCAACAGTGGTTTGAAATTAGGGGATGCACCTTTTCTTTTCCTGACTTTTACACAAGCTTCTTTCATCCCTTGTTCCTTGCCTCTTTTCACAGAAACATAAATGCTGGTCCTTTGGAGATCTTCTAGTTCAACCTCCAAGTCAAAGCAAGGACAAGTTCAAAGTTTGGCCGGTTTGTTCAGGGCTTAGGTTGAGTTTTGAAAGTTCCCAGGACTGACAGCCCTTCTGAGCGACCACTTGTTCCAGTGCTTAGGAAGCTTATCACAACAGAATTGTTTGTCTCCAAACAAAACTCTCCCTTCTGAAATTTGTGACAATCACTATTGTGCTTTTGCTCCACAGCCTTCAGAAGAGCCTGGCTGTATCTCCTCTGCAATACCCCACAGGAGATGGAAGATGGCTATTCAGCCCCTTCCTTGACCTCTCTTCTCCCAGATGAACTCCTTTCCCTCAGCCTCTCCCTGTGCTCTGACCATTTTACCACAGTCTACTGGGCTCTTTACAGCTCGTTGATCTCTCCCTTGAGCTGGCATGGAGAGTTTGGTACAAAACTGCTTTGTAGTCCGTCAGCTCTACTGGGCCATGCAAGAGAACTTGAATCAGACAAATTTAGCAAGAGTTCAAAGAGTCTGAAGTCCTTGTAGGCAAAGGGCATGTTAAATGTTCCTAATCACCACATTCATTTGCCCCAGGTAGCATCCTCTCATGTTCACGTATTTAGCAGGTGCAATAAAAATCAGCCTGTTCTCCAAGCCTGAAGCTAAAAGGACACATGACTGGCTGGTCAGCTCTCAGAACATCAGATCAGAACCCACATTGGAAAAAGCAGTCTTAAACACGATGCATTGCTCTGTTTAACAAAGCCCACTTGATACAGTGGGTGTACGTATGAGGCATCTATTTCTATGCCCCCTCGACTCCTTTATTTTTGTCCTTGTATAGGATTTATTCAAGAGGCTCTTCATCAATAGATGGCAAGCACTGTGTTTAGAAAGTCCTCTTAATTTCACTATCAATAAGCCCAGCTAAAGAACAGATGTAGTTATGTACCATTTATTAGCTCTAAGCAATTTTGCGGTTCATAAACCAGGAGCGGTTCAGACATGGCTGAAACAGATTTCCATCACTTGTGTAATTAGCCATACTCGAATTTGTGCAAAACACAGATATTTAAGCAGCAGTTTCTATGACTACCGTCACTCTGCCCATTATCTCTGAAGGATTAGCCAAGGGATTCTGTTTAATAGGTGCTAAGAAAGGAAAGTCGTGACGGCACACTACTACTTGGGTCACAAATCATTTTTTCGAGAACATTGCCTCCAAGGCCCTCTGTACGTTGGCCAACTACTTTTGTACTTTTAGATCATGATCTGTCACTTGCGAACCTGAAAAATCCTTTCCAGAGAGCAAAAAGGGGAACAGAGTCCAGAGCCACAGCCTAAAAACCAGTTCAGGTGTGCCCCTGCCTCTCCCAGCTCAGCCCTACTGTGCCAACCATGACACAGAGAAGAGGTCAACAAGCTCAAGGCTTAGTACCTAACACTGCTTACAATGGGCTTTAATTTTAGGAAGCAGCTGGAGGGGACAGAGGAGATTTCCTTTAAGAATTAAAGTACCACGAAGCGATGTTTGAGGTTGGTTTTTTTTTTTCTCTACCAATTTTGCTTTTAATATCTGCATCTGTGATGAAAGGGAGTGGATTCCAAGGCTCCAAGAGAATAATTTTCTGTCGAGCTGACTGAAAATGAAACTTCTCTCTCCCTGAGGAAACCCCTAGACTTCAAAGTGTGGTTTCAGTAAAAAAAAATAAAAATAAAAAAAATCCCCAAACCCAAAAACACAGGCAGAAAAGAAAATATCTCTGAAACTTTCACAAAAAGAGGGAACCATTTTGTTCCGATGTTATTGAAAAGACTATTTGAGCAGTTAATTTTGATTTTGATCCAGAATATCAGAAGTCAGAACATTATACATATATATCCATGGAAAATCAACAGATTTATATGAGAAGCCTTATAATGCAGGCTTTTTTTTTTCCTCAAGATCAGGTTTTGTGGCCATAGCAGCACCATACAGGCAGATTTTGAAAGCACAGATGAGCACCAAGCTGAACCTAAATTCTGGGTCAAACCATGGACAAGCCTTTGGTTCTCCACATATCATAGAATCATAGAATTTTTAAGGCTGGAAATGACCCCTAAGATCATCCAGTTCAACCATTAACCTACCACCACCAAGTCTACCCTTAGACCATGTCCTCAAGCACTGCATCTACCCGTCTTTTAAACACCTCAAGAGATGGGGACTCAACCACCTCCCTGGGTAGACTGTTCCGATGCTTGATGACTCTTTCAGTAAAGAAGTTCTTCCTAATAGCTAACCTAAATTTTCCCTGGCACAACTTCAGGCCATTACCTGAGCTTGAAGAGCCCAGAAGAAACCCCTCCAACTCTTACACCAAGGAAACAATCACAACAAACAGTTGATAAGGTCCAAATGCAAAATAGTTCAGGACACAATTGCAGACTTAGCAGAACAAGTACAAAGAATGCCTGGCTTCTGGATGCTGTAATACTCTAACGCTTACGTGATTTTACTACTGGCACTGTGGGCTAGAATGCCTACAGGCTTTTGCATGGCTCCTGAAATATGAGAGGGAAACTAACAGCATTGCAAAGTACTGGTGAGAAACACTGGGTTCCTTCTTTTCTACAATACAAGTAGAAATTCAGAGGAGCAAACACCTGTTAAACACCAACCAACCAAACCATCGCACCACAAACTCCACAAATCCCAGGATATTAGTTAAGATTTTAACACAGTCGTGTATCTTGGAGAGTTTAGAAGTCCTGCAGGAACTTCATAATGGCTTGAAGTGTTTAGTTATAGCTTACATAATTGGGGATTAAATACAGCTTTGTAGCAGCTACTTTAGTATAGTCACTGTGTTGTCATACTATAACAGCATTTTAATCATCAAAACACAGCCCTGTTGTGCTTTGTGCATCAGAATTCACACTCTCAGCTCCCTGGAGAAAAATGTTTCCCTGTGCACTGTGCATATCAAGGCAGAAATTAATTTTAAGGAAAGTCACTTCTAGGTTGTTACTGTGCAGATAACTGTAGAGTTTGCTTTTGTAAGGGACTCCCCCCCCCAAACATGGAGAGAAAGATTCTTGCTATAAAGCAAGGCACAGCCTCCCAGCGTAACAAAAGAACATGCACAGCTCAGACCTTATCTCAAAGCTCCAGGAACCAAGATGAGTCAATTCAGCAGAAGTCAGCCATCTCTTAAGCTTCCCTTTACCTATATATGAAATGAATGCTTACAATAACCAGTTCTGTGGGCCAAGAGATGGCCCTCAGTGCCGCAGACCCCAAGCACAGAACACACACATGCTTTCTGGCAGCCACAGGCAGGAAAGCCACTGCTGTGAGAACCTGTAATCCATGGAAAAGCAACTGCAGCCACACACTCTGGGCTTACTCTTCAGTCCTACACCTCTTCAGTGTCACGGGGAGATAGTGGTCTTCACATCTATTTCCCATCAGCAGTTCATATTGTTTCCTCACCTCTCCCCCCTCCCCTGGCAAGGCCAGGTGAGCCACAACAAAGCACAGGCAGGAACGGGAGAGACTGTGTGCATTAATCCAGCTTAATATGAAAATATGAATTTATGAGCATGAAAAAAAACCCCAGAAAAATACTGGATCATACCCACCAGCTCTCCACAGGTGAGCAAGGCAGAGAGGGCAGGCACAGTCCAGACACAGAGAGGTCACACTCTGTCACTCCACCAGCAAACACTGCCTTTGTGGTTTGAGCCCACACTGGGCAGAGTACATGGCAGTGCCCAAGCATAGCTGCTCCATGAACGGCCTGACTGCATGAAGCTGCCTCAGCCATGCATCCTAGCATGAGGCTAGTGCCTGAGTTTTGGGGTCACCTTCCAGTGCTGATGGGCCCAATAGGGAAAGAGCACTGAACAGAAACCATGGCTTTTTATTAGAGATTTGTCCCCCTACAAGAGTTGGCAACGTGGAGGAAGGGAGTGTTGGAAAGGCTGATCTCAAGGCTGCAAGTGTGCTTATTTGGGTTGACAGCAAAATTCAGTATTTGAGCAGCTGCCTGGAGTTTCTCAAGAGAAAAGTAACTTTGAGCAGTCATGGAAGTGTTACAGGAAAAAAACTACCTGTTCTCCCATAGCTGGTAAGCTTTACTCTGACCTTAGTTCAACTGGTGTTTTTCCAGATATATCATAAACACTCTCTACGCCCTTCTCCCACAAATGTTACCAGTGTTTCCATAAAAAAAAAAGTAAAATATTCTTGAAGAGATCAAAGGTTTAATTTTCTTAAAAAAAAAAAAA
Organism: Heliornis fulica; assembly: GCA_013399135.1. Taxonomy (NCBI): domain Eukaryota; kingdom Metazoa; phylum Chordata; class Aves; order Gruiformes; family Heliornithidae; genus Heliornis; species Heliornis fulica. The sequence goes on along the minus strand of VXBZ01004862.1, from coordinate 1,051,912 downwards.
GTTCCTCCTACCCTGGTGAAAGAGACTGATTGTCATCTCCTGATTTCTCTGCTTTTAAAAAATTTGCATTTCAAAGAATAAGTCAGAGAGAAAGAATAGAGTCCACAGTAGTATCAGCTTAACTAAACCAATTTTTGAATATTCATTTTCCTTTCTCCTCACCACAGAAAGATTGGCACTGCTATAGCAGTTGCGTGATGCGCATACTGAAGAGAGGAGCTCCACTGAGCTCTAATTTCAAGCAAAAGAGCATCTACAGCATTTTGGTGCTTGTTAGCATAATTGTGTTTCAATATTTGCATTGCAATAATGCCTAAGCAATCCCACCGAGATTCATTCTCCTACACAACATACAGACACGCTGACATGACCCCAAAAAGTGCCCGATGGTTCCCACCTCACAGGAAACACATGCAATTTCAAGGCTTAGTCATCAACAATGTTTAAGACTTGCTCATCTGACACTAGCACAAGGTCCTGAATTAGGAAAGGTGAAATGAATGGAAACAAAAGCTTTAACGTGGGTTTTTCTGTGCTCACACCCTGACTCCATAGCCAGGTCCCTGCAGCGATTGGCCAAGGCCAGTGTGGTTCAGTGCAGGGGACCCAGCAGCAGACAAAACCTGATGAAGCACCATTTCAGCACTCTCTTCCCCACACTCACAAGCAAGCCAGCAATTGCTAATGCATCTTTTACTCTTCCTCCCTCTCTCCTGCCTTCCTCTCTCTCTAGAAATTTCACCTTAAAGTGGGAGTTTTCTAAAGAGCCAAACCACTAAACCATAAATAATAACTGTCTCTGTCATAGCAAACGACTTACCCATAGGAAATTGGAAACAAATTAAAGAAAGTACCTTACCCTTTGATGAGATGTCCACCTCAGAGAACGTTACTTGATACTTCACAGGCAAGCGTGGTATTTTGATCCATTTCGCTGCTGTATCAGACCCTTCAGAACTTTAGGTAATCAAAAAAGCTGCAGTGTGTGTTTACATATCCCAACACACAGCTTCATGTGCATGTATAGATACACACAGACATATGCAACCCCTAAAGAACTTTTAAGGAATAGTGTTCAGGCCTTGAGAGCCAAAAAAAAGCAACAGAAAAACAAAGTCACACAAAACCTCAGCAGGGGAATACCAGGGAAGTTGCCCAGCTGTCCTCATACCTTCCCCAGGACACACGGGGGCCTAAAACTGCAGCTCAGTAACTCCCATCACCTTCAGTACAGCCCAGAAAACCCAGAAACCTCTCCACGCACAAAGACCTACAGACTGTGAGACAAGCACAACTACCATAGGCACCTCAACTCACAAGCTAAACACAAAACAACCATCAGCTGTGTCAGTCCTACTCATCACCAACCGATCGGAGGTCATTAAGCCCCACCTTGTTTCAATTAGGTTAATTACTATTTTGCAGCACATTCCCCTCAGCTGGACACTGCTATTACTAGATTGCTTCACATCGACTGGAAAGAAGACTTACACTGCAGAGAAATGTGCTTGAATGTATTCATGTTTGCACCGAATAGTAATAGAGAGGGGGGGAAAAAAATCCCCTTTTTGGCAGCCAAAGGCTTGCAGAGTGACACATGGGGATGCTCCAACACAGTTTGGCTCAGCTGGATGCACAGGAGAAAAGCAACACCCTGTTTCAGGGGCTACAGAGTTATCCCCTGGTTTTTCTTACTGAATTCAGCAAGACATTGCAAGCCCCAGCCGGCAACGCAATCTGAGTCTTGGAAACCCCTCTGTTGTTAGCTGCATGGCAGTGGGGATGGTGGTCTTGCAAGCCGCAGGCAACCTCTGGCACAAAGCATGAGACGGCTCTCCGTCCACACGCAGACTGTCCCGGCACCTGCGGCTCCAGCACATTCTGCAATGCAGGGGTACGGGTGGGTTTGCTAGGGACAAAAAGCAGGGGGGCTGAAGTGCGGGGTCCCTGCTTAGGGACAGGCATCTGGACATCTGAGCGCCCTCCCGTGCATCCTCTGCCAGAGACAAGTTAGAGGCAGCCCTGGGAGCAGCTCAGCTCTCCCCGCTCCCCACCTGAAACGACAACCCTACTGTCAGTCTCATTTTCAATTTCCCCATCCTTTGATCTATCAAAGATGGGATCAGTGTGGTGGTCAGTGTTGGCAGTGAGAGGTTCCTGCAGAGTCAGTGTGATGTAGACCCACGGCTCCAGAGGTTTGTTATGCCCAGGGGCTAAGAGGGAAGGAGTCAGTCTCTCTTCCTCAAGCTTGATTGCATCTGCAGCGTTTCTAGTAACACCTCTCATTTCTGGCTAATTAGGTCCTTAACATCACTTTTCTTAAAATAAAGAGGTGTCTTTTAATGCTCTTCTGATTTGTCACAACATTCCCAAGTGGCTTAGAAAAGAATAAAACCCGCCTGAAGTTGGGGTTGTTTTTTGTAATGGGGAAAGCAGCCACAGGTGGTTTCTTACATGAGCCTTTGTCACACACCAGGGGAGTCAGTGAGATGCTGCTTCTCAGTATCCTTTTCAGGGCAGGGCTCTCTGTGAGCAGGATTCTGCCTCCTGACCTCCGTTCAACTAGCTTTGGGGGGCATCAGGCAGCAGAACTCCCACTTTAACAAAAATCAAACCACCAACACATTAAGCACAAAGTTCGCATCAGCTGATCAGCCTCCTCTGTTTAATAACACTCCCCTTCACCCCACCCCGTAGCTGGCCTCTAGCAGGGGGCTTGGGAAAAGCCTTTCTCTGTTTTTGGGAGGTCTTTTATCTGGGGGACAGAGCAGGGGTCTGCTGAGGCCCAACCCAGCCTGGGAATTTTTGCCTTTGAAGCCCACTAGTAAAAAGTTGTGATTCTTTAAGCCATTATGTAGCCAGTCAAAGCACACTGTGTCTGAAGTCATTCTACAGAAGAAGAGTGTTTTAGAAGATAGAAATATATATATTGTAGAATCACTAGAAAGAGAATCCAATTCTCATAATGATTTAAATAAGCTGTTTCCCATCACGCTGACAACCACAGAGATAAAGGGAGGCAGAAGCAGGGGCTAAAGGGCCCCTATAACGTTCCTGTCAGCCATGGAGCTTAACTTAATCTTTTTATTTATTTGCACCTTAAGAAAATCCAATGCTATAATTTTCTCCTCTTCTCTGAGATGAATAAACTGCATTTTCCCCAAAGAGATGACAATCAAATATCAATCACAGTGACAGCTGCCAGCCCCAGTAGTCCTTAAACAAATTAATTCCATTAATAGCTAATTATCCTCTGTTGTGAAAACGGACCACAGCTACTGTAATTCTGTGCATCTGGAACAAAGCAGCAAGTGGGAGTACTAGTTTCATCCAAACAGAGAATCTTGTTAAAAACAAACTTAATACAACCCCCATCATGTTGCTTTTGTTCATTTGACAAGCAAGCGGCATCTCTGAGATTCCAGCACTTTGCCTGCCTTTGAGTAGCCAGCATTCCTCCTTCACATCGTTTTTCTCTCCTGTCACATCTGTGGAGACAGCTGATCTTTCCACATCAGCTTGCATTAGCTACCAGTAGCCCTCCCATTGCTCATTGACTGGTCATAGCTGGTGGCTCACAGTATGTTTCTCTCTGCCCTTCTGCATCACATGCAGATGCAGAAGACGTCAGTACCACCGCCACAAAGGGCAACAATCCCTGTGCCTTGTGCCATGGGGCTGCCCCAGCCATACAGCCCAGTGCTGGAAGGTGGAGGCAGTTCTTTTATCTCTTGGTGGCCCTTTCTGTGACCACCTAGTTTGACCAAAACACCTAAGGAGAGCTGTGCTTCTGCTGTTACGCAGCTGCATTTGGCTCTGCAGACTCTAGCCTCTGCAGCACTGTTTCAGTCGATACAAAGCTCTTCAGTTTGAAAAATGACTGGGGGAGATAGACTATGGACCTGCCTGAACTTCTTAGGTTTTGCCCTTTCTCCAAGACGAATAATCTTACCAAAGAGATGAAAATCAAATGTCAAAGCAAGGAAGCACCAATTTGTTATAATCAAAATACAAAATTAAGACCTAGTGACAGTATCAGACTTAACATTTAAAAAGAACAGAAAGGGATGACGTGTTTACGTACCTTACAGCTCCATTGTAAAATTCTCCGTCCCAGGATATTGTGGAGACCAAAAGCATAGTTGGGCTCAGAAAAGAGACTGGCATGTTTCTGATGGATACAAGTCCAGCCATTGGTGATTTTATGCACAGTGGTCAAGAAGTAGTATCTGGTGCAAACAGGGTAATGTCCTTTCTAGAAAAGTTTCCTTCCCCATCCTGCTGCTCTCAGACAAGAACTCTGTATTTTCCACTTACAAACCTTTGTGTTTGATTTGCTCTCCTTGAGAACTATTGTGTGTTTTATCAGGGACAGGGAGAACCAGATAACTCTGGCAAATCCCCAGCAAATGCTCCATCAAACCTTCAACTTTGCTGCAGCTAATTATCTCTCCCTGTCACCGAGTTCTTATCAGGGGCTGTACTCCTCTTTGGAAAGAGGGGAAAGAATATTCCTCCTCATGTCTCTTACTTCCTCCGGCTCTGTGTTTCTCCCTGTACTCACAGGGGATCTCAGAAGCGATTGTAGTGGGGATGGTGATTCTGCCATGTAGGAACACTACTGTCTGCTCTGTGAGGCACCAGTATTATACCAACAAGAGCTTTATGACACAAGGGAGGTAAGAGGTAGCATCCACTCATGGAGCACTGGCTGAGGGCAGCCCCGAGGCAGCTCCATCACATCAAACCCATCAGTCTGTGCCAGCTGGGCTGACACCATTCTTTTGGTACCACCTCCTACAGCTGATCCTGTGCAAACTGGGAAGAACAATGTCCTCGGAGAACATCGGGCTACAGACGAACCCATGCTTGCATTCTGATCGATTCCTCTGTAAGGATGTTTTGACAGAAGTCACTGATTTACTACACACTTAGGTCACACACGTTAAATTGTATGCTGAACATGTGCATATTTTAAGTGAAGTGGGAGGAGGTAGCATGGGACAGCAAAGGGAAGGAAAAAACCAGAAAAAACCCCAAACCACCTGATTTGCAGCAGCTCTGAAGCCTTATTAGAAACTTCCCACAGAGTTTAAGTAAAAATCCAAAGAGCTACATCAGCATAACCAAGTTCAGAGTCACACAACAAATATCTTCTATTTAATAATTGCAGAAAGGTGCATTTTAATATCTCAAATTAAGACTGTGCTGTGATGCCATGCAAAGTGATTACAAGGTGCTCAGGACAACCAGACTGCAGGGCTTTAACATTCCCATGAGAAACGCCCAGAAGAAACTTCTTCCTTAAAATACGTTATTTTCTTCTTCCAGCACTTCTTCAGTAATCTTACCTCCCAAACATTTCCAAGCCCTTCCAAAAATATACCGTTACAGATAAATTTTTAATAAGCTTTCTAAAAGACTTCTCTATTACAACACAGTACTGTAACTTACAAAGGAGTCTCGTAGACAAGCTGTATTTAATTGTATGCAGTCAGTTGTGTGCTGCTGAATTCATTCTCCCCATTGTATACCCCTGTAACTTACTAAACCGTTTTCCTCTGGTGCACACACCCCACACTCGTAACTGTTTGTACACCACTGGCCTTAACTGAGAAATACAAGAGCTGGTGTTGCACTCATCTGTGAAGCACTTTGCAACTCCCATAAGTCTCGAGTCGGGAAAGGTGAATGGCATCTGCATACCGTGAGAGCGAAGAGGCCACGTGTAATTTCTCACATCACTTCACAACACAGCTTCAAAGTGAGCTGAAGGACTTGAGGGGGCTGCAGGAGTGGGACAGGGTGGACTTGCCTTGCCAGCATCCGTGGCTGCCTGCAAGCAGAGCTGGATCCACAGAGGAGACGGAACGAATGACATCCATGGCACAGGCATAATCGGGAGGCAATGCCTGTGGCACCACAACAGCAGCAGAAGCAAGGTTTGCAAATACTCTTTTCCAAGAGAAAGGAAACTGCTGGACGCTCAGTAACAGAAGAGCCCTGTGATTTTCCAGCTATGCATTTGTGATTACATTGTCAGATGTGACAGATTGCTTAATCACCTATCAAGAGATTCACAGTGAGACCAGGTGGTTATAGGGACAGGCTTTTCCACAGGAAAGGTTTTCAAATGTTGTTGGATCCTTCAGCAGAGAAAAGCACCAATGAAAATGAAACTGAAAAGCCACAGGCAACTTCAGAAAGCACCTCATAAAGCCAGTTGCTAGGAATTGTGAAAGGAGAAAAAAAGCGTAGAAGACATCAGAGAAATCACATGGTTGGAAAAGACCATTAAGATCATTGAGTCCAACCGTACCTGTCCTCTCCTAAACCATATCCCTGAGCACCTCATCTACCCATCTGATAAATACATTCAGGGACAGTGACTCAACCCCCTCCCTGGGCAGCCTGTTCCACATCCCAGCAACGCTTTTGGTGAAGAATTTCTTCCTGACATCCAATCTGAACTGGCCCTAGCTCAGCTTGAGGCCATTTCTCCTTGTCCTATCACCTGTCACTTGGCAGAAGAGACCATCGCCCACCTCACTACAACCTCACTTCAGGTAATTGTAGGCAGTGATAAAGTCTCCCCTCAGACTCCTCTTTCCACCCTAAACATCCCCAGCTCCCTCTGCCACTCCTCATAAGGTTTGTTCTCCAGAATCTTCACCAGCCTGGTTGCCCTCATGGGAGCATGAATAGTTCCAGCACCTGGAAAACACTGGAAGAAAGTTAATAATAGTTTGGAACCATATGCAGTAAGGACCCCCCAGCAAGCACACTGATGCTGGGCAGGTGGCAGGGCAGGCTTCTATGGGACAACTTTGTCTACATGAGCTGAAAGATCCAGATAACTTTTTCACAAGAAGCAAATTACACCCAGACAAGCCCAGAATTTGGGGAAAAAAAATAAAAACATTCAGAGGAAAAAGCCCAAAGGACTGAGAATGGATATGAAGAATCGATCCAATTTCTACTATGGAAATTATTTTATTTTTAATTGAAAAAATCCCTCCCAAAAATCACAGCTCAAAAAGAACTTGTTACATCTGGGAACAAAGGGATAATTACATTTTGATTGTATTTTTTTGAAAAAAAAAAATAAATAAAGGATTCTTGGCACTGGATTTTAGAATGCATACAATTAAAGGAACCAAAAATGTACACAAAATTAATCCTCAGACATCTTTAATGGGACAGGTGGACTAGAGCATGTAAAATTAAGGTTTTAGTATTCCACTACCAGGAATATCTTTTGTCATTAACCCTACAATTTTTTTTAAAAGTCTACTAACTGAATAATAATTAATAAACTGAATTTACGAGAAGTCATTGAGGTAAATATTTAGGGCTTGAAATGTCCAATAAATACAATTGCCTAGAACTAACTAGCAGGATATCCTTACTGATGTAGCTGAAGCTCAGTATTTTAAAACATTTTTTGATGGTTCTGGCATGTTTCACTAGATAAGGAGAGTTCAGTATGTTCTTCCAATATGCCATATTGGAGCAAATACTGCTACAGACTGTTCTGTGGCTTAAACTCCATTTCTAATACATTTCTCTCTCCCTACATGAAAGTATCACAGATTCCTGAAGGAATACTGGGCAAAGCACCTATTGACAGCATCCTGAGAGGACAGGGTAGGTCGGAATGAAAGGCTGCAGAAAGGATTTGACAGGGCTCCAGGAGCAGAACTGAAGATTGAGAAACAACCTGAAAGTCCCATAAAAAAATATCGCTAGGAGAAAGGCTGAAAATAAGACACAACTAACACAGGGGCTTGTAGGCATAGTGAACCCCTGAGAAACATTCACACCAGTCTCATCAGCCCCTCCTCATTCCCCGTGTTCTTGTACAGAGAAAAGGAGCTGGAATGTCCTCCTGAGGAAAGGCTTCTCTACTTTAAAAGGCTTCACATGAGGCTCTCCTCCTTGTATGCCTTTGCACAAAAAGACAGAGCAAGTTGTCAACAAACACCTCAAAAAGCAACATAAGGCACAGTGTATGTGCAAGAATGTGATGAACTGTGAGTGTGAGTGACATATGGCCCCAGAACACCTACTGAAGCAGTGTTGCTGCATGGAGGCATATTCACGGAGACTAGTTCTGTCAAAAACTGGCCATGACGGTACTGCAGATATAGAGAAGAATTATAGCTCAAGATAATTGGCCTTTTCAACTGTTACTGTACAAATCAATCAGTTCTGAGTCAGCAGTGACATTAGCTACTGATGGCAGGTAGGCTCTTAGGAGAACTTGATTCATCTGCTCTTGAGACCCATATGAAAAATGACAAAAGACACGCAACCTCCAAGAATTAACTAATCACTGAAACAACATAGAATGCATTTACAGAGCTGGTAACAAGAGATGAGAGAGTTGCTGCCATTAAAGTCGCGAGTTGCTAGTTGAAAGTTGCAAGTCATTAAAGCTTATTCTCTTGGGTGGCTGTGGAATTATATGCCAAGCCTATATTATCAATGCAAATTACGATAACTCTCTGTAATTGTTAGCTTGCTATTTATGGGCAATAGAATAGTGCTGCCAGAGGCACTACAGCATGACCAGCTCTTAAGTACACATGAAGGTCACAGTGGTATTCAAAACACAAAAGAAAAATCATGTGGTCTGCTGTATTGGCTGGTCCTGTTTTCTCTGGCAATCCCTATGAAACTTCAGCATTGAAAAACATGTAAGACACACTAGGACCACACCTTCTTCCTTCTAGAAATAAGGATATGGAAGAAAACTACTTTTTTATCATCTTCACAGAATGGAGCAAACCTTAAAGCCTCATAGAAACTCTCGAAAGAGGGAAGAGTACTGCCACTAAAAAGAAAGAAAAATGCCTCTCTGAGAGGAGCCAGGACATACGGTGTAGCTGCAAGGCAAAATGAGCATTGATAAGCAGCCTGTATAGCTGAACAAGCTTTGAAACTTGACTGTAACATTAGATAGTTTTCTGTTGGCAGCGTGGAGAAGTGAAGAAAAGGTATGGCTGCTTCAAGAGGAGTCAAAGGTTAGGAGGCAGACCTGATCTAGCTAGTTAGACCAGAAGATGAAGGCACTCAGAGAAAGTGTACTGAGTGCTCAGTTTCCTCAAACAGACCCGTGCCAAGTTCTCTTCTTCTAGAAATGGCATTTAAAGTCTCCTTGAACCTCGCTTCCAAAGCCATATAGAAGTAACCCCAAATCTCCTGTGTTGTAAGGGCTTCAGCAAGATGACCTCTTTCTCCTTCGCTAAACAATAAGAGATAGTGTTCACCAAAAGAAATTTATGTGAAATCTGCTATCTTCCTCTTCAAATAAAACCACTTCAGGTTTAATATTCCTGACACATTTAAAATCCCTTTACTACTGTTAAGCATAGTCCTGGTTCTCTTTGAATCAAAGGGAAAGTAACTGAAAAGGTGAGATAATTAAGTCTCATAGCACCTGCTCGAGCCATTCTTAACCTTTGGAGGGTGCAGCTAAGGCTAAAAGAACTTGCCCAAGAGCAGAGAGCTTCACTCTTTGGGAGACCCAGACATTCTGCACTGTGTGACTCCCTGCTTAAATGTCGAAGCTCGGTCCTGGGCCATTGCTGTAGCTACTTGACATTACTGCCCCATCCTGCAAACAGCGATGGTAGAAACCAGTAACGATCTACATGTGCTGCCCCAGCCAGGCCTGGATGGTCAGGACCACACAGGAAATCACACTTCTCTGTACGTTAATTAATGGGTGTCCTGGGGAAGAAACAGGGAAGGGACAGAAGAGTTTACAAAGCATGTAGCAGCATCGTCAGAGAAGGGTCCCTCCCTTACTCAAAGAAATAGGATATTGCTTTTATTCCATGCAACAACCCCTTGCCTGCCATTGTTTCGCCTGCTACCCGCCCATTTATTGATAAACACCAAGCCCTGCACCAGCACAAATTGAAACAGGTCTTCCGGCTAACCCAAGCCTCTGATGGACTGTTCTAACTGGAAGAGCGTACATTGGTGACACCTAGTGGGCAGGAGAACCTCACATCAGACCAGCCAGAGCTTCTCGGTATTGAGCAAGCAAAAGGTTTTGACCTACACTGTAAGTAAATTTTTGCCATTAATCTCAAACTTAATTTCTGCATTGGCATGAGTTCAAGCATCACAAATGTGAACCCAAAGCTAGCTTCTTCCAACAACATTCCAGAGAGAGACATCTACTTGCTCTTTCCTTTTTCACACTGGAACACATCGCTGACAAGCTCTTCTGAGGACCTTTTAAAAGTACAATTAATCTACTATATCACAGGTGTTTTGTAAAAAAGCAGACTCTTTGGGAAGAAGTAAAAGAAGACTGAGGCATTGTCAAAGAGTACTGATTATTTTATTCCACAAAATTATGCTATTTGTGCCTATAGAAACAGATTGAAGTGGGTCAAGCTCCTGAGGATGAGAAATAATAACTGTAAATAATTAAGCTCATCATCTGAATAGGTACTTGCCCCACAGGATGAGTTTTTGCAAGTGTTTGACTTAACATCTAAGAAAACAAGCCACAGTTTATTTGCTATGTTACTCCACATATTTTTGTGGAAGTGATGTGTTGAAGTACCTGTAGCAGAGCCATCCAGGTGGCAAAGGCCCAGGGCAATTGCTCTGTCAGGAGTGGTGCCCCAGCTCTGGCTGCTGTCTTCCAGTCTCCCCGTACTCCCCTTTGGAGAGGAGGATTCTCTCCAACCAACTGCCAGAATACAGTTCCCTTCAGTCATGGTCCAGGAAAAGAAGCTGGACCCCTTCTCCAGCCAGATATGTGGGTCATAATTCCCTCTGCTCCAGATTCAGGCCCCTGGGTCACTGCAGCAGTGTCACTCCCGTGGGCCATCCCTCTCTGGAGTCAGCAGATGATGTCCCTGCCCACAGCAGGGGGGTGGAACTTGATCTTCAAGATCCCTTCCAGCCCTAATCATTCTGTGATCTTTCAGCTTCTGGACTGTAGCATCAGGGCTTCACTGCCTCACATGGGCGCTGTGTCCAGCCAACCTTCACTCTTTGCCCAGCCAATTCGTTTGCAGCATAGTCCCACCCAACATGATCCTGAAGTAGACCCTGAACCAACACTGCGGAACCTCTTTCACAGTCATTATGCAACCTCCCCTCAAACCACCCAGCTGACCCAGCATGGCTAAGGAAGCCCAGATGTAATTACCAAGGGGTAACCCTATGACACCACACTGCAGGAGCAGGGACACCCCTGTGGGCTTTGAACAACTAATGAAAAAAACATTTGAGTCAATTAGTTCTACTGTATTTATAATGCAATCCTAGGCTTAGCTATCCCATTTGCAAAGGTGGGTTAATCAATAACCCTACTGTGTCATTGCATACACAACAGCATGCCTATTAATTATGCTGGGTAAATTAATTCTGATTGTCTTTAACTGCTTCCAATTTTGCTAGACTGTTGTATACAATTCTTTCCAAATGACAGCATTGGGCTTCTTACCTAACAGTTCAATGCTTAAATATTTATTTTCCTGGAGTGTAAGGTTCAGTGTTCCACAGTGAAGCTAGCCTACAGGATGATCCTTACATTTCCAAGTGCAAAGACGACCCTTTTCCTCAGCTGTTGTTGCTGTTCTGAATTTCATCACCGTGAGCAGCACAGGAATTAGGCATCGTGCACATTCCCACAATTACTGGAGGAATAAGGAGTCTAACTGGATTTACTAACTGAATGGGTTAAAGTTCATTTTTCCTCCCAACCAGCAGGGACAAGCAGGTGCTTTTATACTTGCACCACAGCACCACTCTATTGCTATACCCACAATCCTGAGAGGGGGAAGAAGTGGCAGCAGCACCCCCCTCTGTTTGCTACCTTGGTACCAAAAGATGACAGCGTTTTAAATAGCAATCATAAAAAGCTGTTGAAGGGAAAGGATTCATTCTGATATTTCAGTTCTTAGTTAAGGGAAGCAGCAAAGCTCTAAGAACTACATGTGCTTAAGTTCTGAAGTCTATTAGTCTCATTCAAAAGGGCCAAGCAGAGGAAGACTATGATCAGGACTTCTGAAAATCCTGATTTGGCTCCTGAGCTCACAGAGGTCCCAGTGGTGATGGGTAAGTTACACGACTCTGAGACAGAAACTACACTGAGGGGTGAGGGTTTTGGTGTTGTTCCCCCCCTCCACACACACACAGAGCAAAGCCCCAGCATTACTACATCCCAGTAACTACAGCTGTCCATTTGGACAGTCTCCAAGGTTCACCAAGGAGAGCAGATTCATCTTGATTTCCTCTTTAGTATCCCAGCAATAACATCGACTGCACAAAGTGCCACTGGGCAAACTTCCTCTCTGGAAGCAGGTTTTAAGTCCATGAGTTTATAAGATACCACTTTTCATTTACTGTTTCTCATCCATTCACCATATGATGGTTCAAATGACATCTAAACATTGATTATAGTAGGTTTTACAGAAACTACACGTTCTCAGTGAAAATGAGCATCTCTGGGATGCTGAAGAAGCAACATTAAATCCAGAAAGTCTCAGAGCTCCACGATACCTGCCAAAGGGCATTTATAACATTGTTTGAAATCCTCAGGTAAATGTACTAGACTGGGCACAGAACAACAACAGTTACTGCTAAAATACAACCAGTTGTAGCTTAGCCATTATACTGCAAGGTATCAACTCTCTAAAGTAGTTCAGAGTAGGCGTAGAATCTGGTTTTGTGATTGGCAGGGAATTAAAAGTATTCTGAAGTCTGCCCAGGATTGGAGTACTGTGTTTCTACCCTTAAGAAAAAGAGGCCAAGAAATTAGTTTACAGCAGCTTATCCAAAATATACTGTCTTGAATTAGACAAGACCTCTTAGGAATTATTGCATGAAGACTCTGAGCTTTTAACATGTAGCCACTTCAAGAATTTGTGATGAACCTTACCAACCTTACTTCCAAATATCTTGTTTACATGAAAGTGACTTGTAATGTAAGAAAGCCAAGTTGGTACCTGAAGCTCAATACAAGGTGCCCCTTTAGGACACCCCTAGTTTAATAACAAGATTCAGAAATTCTGAGTGATGGGAAATCTTTAGGTTCCCAGAGATTAACCAATTATCAAAACCACACTTTGACAGAAACTTTTGTCTTTGAGTTTTGGTTTTCTTTAGTCAAAAAAGTATTATTGAAATGTCTCAATCAGCTTTGCTTCTAAACCTAAAAGCAATCTATCACTGATGAAAGGGACTCGCTGCGACACTGTTTGCTTGAGAACATCCTACCACTCATGTACAAACACAATGGGCAGGTTATAGCCACAGTGACACCAAAGACTGAATACTCAGAAGTAATAATAACCCACAGATGACTACTAATGACCAGACTCTGTAAAGAAAACAAAACCCTCATGAGCACCTCTGGGTGGTTAGCTTTAAAAAGCTAGAGAACTGCATTTTTGACTTGTTTAAAGTACTGACTCTTGGTGTAACATTGTGCATGCTATGCAGTTCTTCCACCAACTTCTTACTCTGGAATTTGAAGCTGGAGGCATTAAACTGCATCTTCTTTCATCCTTCCTGACTTCTCATAGCTCATATTCAAACCTTTAAAGCACACAGATACTGTGGTGGTGAATGCCGGTAGTAATGAACCATTTTTCCTACTAGCTCTGTAATGTACTACTGCACAATCTGTATTTTAGGGAGATGAGATTTACAGTATAGCTTGAGGCATTTGATTTCTGTAGCTTAGTTATGAGCCAAGGCTTTCTATACCATTCACTGAGCCTCCAGAGACCCATTCAGAGCTCACTCATCTTCCAATTCACAGCAGGCACTTATTTCTGTATAGTCAGATGCCTAAATCTAGATGAAGTAACTCTTCTCCTCCCTCATCCTTATGTTTCACATTAGCTTATTAAATCCTGTCTCCAAGGTAAAGATGGAGCAGTTCCAAGAGAATGCTACTGTGAAGAAGAACAGGAGGAACTTATCCTGACATTTGGGTTAATAAACGGTAACATTATTCTTCTTTAGGGAATATCTGCATGTTCTCTGGTCCCTCATAGACGGGGAATATCTGAGTAATGCAGCTTCACAAGAGTAGTATTAAGCATCAGTTGATGAAATATGAAGTTCTTCTATTCAGACAAAAGAAAACAGCCAGTATCCTGATGGATTTAGGGTAGGAGAACAAAGAAACAGCATTTGTTGTATAAAACAGGAAATCAGTGATACGTTTTAACAGCTTTAACAAATCATTAGAATCTTTAAAACAGAAAAACAAGCACTAAACTTTGAGTAATTATTTCCCTAATGTGGCAATTACTGGTTAAATCACTGCAGTCAATTGTTAGTGGAATTATTCCTTACCAAAGTTAAAGTTTAACTTGCAAGGAACCCGTGCTTTGAAACAGAAGTATGTACAGCTGCAGTGTATTCAGTTCCCAGGCCAGTAGTTAGAGCTCCTCTTTGTGTGTGAAGTTAATGCCTTAACTCTGCTGCTGTTGTTTACTACTGAAACACGGTGCCTTTGATCACAGCTCTAAGTGCTTTACAGAAAAGGTTGGAATAAATCATCATGCTCATCTTACAGACCAGAACAACTGTGTAAGCTACAAAGCAGCTAGGTGACTAGCCCAAGACCTAATGCCAAGTTTGTCCTGGAACCAGGGTCTGGTCTCCACTTTGCACTGCCTGGTCCTACAACATTCTTCTTGAAGTGATTGCACTGAGAAAAAAAAAAAAAGCAGGAAAAGTACAGTTCTGTTCAATGTTACTTGTTCAAGACAAAGTATGTGGCAAAAAAGCAGAATTTATTTTAATCAAATATAAGTAAAAGTTTTCAGAAGCTTAAGTCCAGTCAACCTTGAGTTCCTGAAGTACTTGAATTTTATAGCCCCAAATGCAAACTCAATTGGCTGCATTGATCCACAGGCACATTTTTCAAGTCTTCCTTGAAACAGCACTGTTAATTATTGTTGAAAGTGGCATGGGAGAGGTCGTGGAACTGATAACACCTAGGCATAGTGTTTTTAACTCTTTGACTTCAGACATCTTTGGGAATATGCCTACCTAAACAAGCTATTAGCCAAAACCTCCATTTAGCACATTGATTTCTTAACCTAGTGAGGAAGATTTTAAATAAGGGTTGAACAGCACAGTGACAACAGCTCACAGGAAAATTAGGCAACCCAGGCATGGACCTAAAAACGAGGACACACATTTATAAATATGGTCACAGTAAAGCAATGGGAGAGAAAAGTATATTAAACCAGTCTTAGATAGTTGTATAAAACCACAGTAAGGATGAGGAAGAACTGAAAGTCTTAATACAGTGAACAAGGTTGAGAGTCAACCAGCTAATTTATGGGAAGAATCATGACTGGACAACAACTCATAGAAGGCAAAACTTACTAAAAATGGGAAACAAATGGAAATGTTATTTTACTTATCAAAGATTCATATGCTTGCTGACTAATCTGAAACACAGAAGAACTACAGACGATGAAAAAAAATCTCTGAACTCATTTCAAGAGGAGACACTCTTCAATCTCCCTTCCTCAGACTGGCAAAAGTAGACATATGTACCTGAAGGACTTGTGTATAGACTGAAAAATATAAGGGAAAAATAAGGTAGACAGACACTTTGGATCAAGGGCATGGCTTCAAACTATTTTGGTGGGAGAGAAGTTTCATTACCCCTGACTTGGGTAAATGGTGATTTCTTTATGAATAGCTGTTACAAGGCAAAAACCTGCAGGAAAAAAAAAAGCGGCTTAAAAAATGAATGAGTATATGAGTAAATGGAGTGAAACAGGAAGGAAAAACTCAAAATAAGTTCTAATACAGTAGGAATAAAACAACAACAAAAAACCTCACCCCAAAACCCACATGAAAAGTGGTGATACAATTCCCAGCAGGCAGGCAGGCAGAGCCACTGTCTCATTAGCTGATGCCAAGAAATCATATCTGATTTGCATCAATCTTTTGCAATATTGTCAAATGTTAAACAGTAACTAGCACAATTAAGACAAACAACTAAAGGTAAGACTTCAATCTAAGTAGGTAAAAAGCAGTTTAGAGAAATCTTGGGAAGAGGAAAAAAAACCCCATTACTAATTAGCTGGGCCTCATGAACTCTGTTCTGAGGCTGATCTGATTAGAGCTGTCATTTCTAAGGACCACAGGAAAGCGAAAGGCTGTGGAAAGAACAGATGGCAGTGTTTTTAATTTTTTTTTCTGTAGAGATGGTACATTATAAACTAGCCAGCTGACCTTCAATTCTCCTTCAAATGTTTGAAAAGACAACCAGGAGCCTTCTGAATGCACCACAAAGTAACAGGTACTATGTGTTTGAAAAAACTTGACAAATTAATGTAATTTATTTTTAGGAAAGGTTACTCAGCCTTCTGGCATCAGAAGCAGCAGCATATGTATTCTGACCATCACAAGGCTTTTGATACTGTTACAAATGATGCAAGTAAGGTCTCAGATGGAGATCTTTGGAGACAACTTTGCCATCCTCCCAGACTGTGAATGCTGGGACTGCCCAGCAAGGAACCTGATTTCTAGGAAGTTATTCAGGAGGAAAGACTGAAGGAACTGTATGGCTCAAACTAGTAAAGAAAGAAAAAGAGAAGTAGGATATGAAAAAAAAACAAATACTGTTGTCGATAAGAACAGAAACCATCTATTCCTTTGTCACTGCAATAACTACTTTGCTTATGGAGGAGCCACAGCCTTGGAGCAGTGGTCAAGCTGGTGATGTAAAATACGGAGTTTACGAAACAGTGGATAAGCTCTTGTTTCACAAAGTTTGGCGATGGACAAGCATAAAATTCTTTCACAGTGTATTCTATAGGATCAGCCTTTTACTCCTTAACAGACAAGCATCAACACATCAAGCAATATATATGTGAATGGACTGTTCAAAGGGGATGAGACTGATTATTCCAGAAGGTTCGACATAATGAGGCCCTGAGAAACAGGATAGCCATCTCTTAAAAATCATGCTGTAGCATTTTCCTCACACCAATTACCTTAAGCCTCCTCTCTCAGCCCACTGGCAAACCTAATATTGGAAAATAGCACTTCACTGTACCAGCCACTCAATTTCTGTTATGAGAACTGGTGTAGGGCTGCAGACCACAAAACTATTTTTCTTTCTCTTCCTAATTCTTACACATTTCTGTAAACATGGGAGACCTGCTCTACACCATGGTGTTTTTATGAATGGGGCTCACTGTTAAAAGAGGAAATGAGCAAGCAATGGTGGTGCATCCTATTACAAAAGCAGAGCTGTTTGATGAAACCAGATAGACCTATGGCCCCAAATCCACCCTAAGAAGTCCTAAACCATGTTTCTGGGTATAGTTCCAAAAAACAGGCTTCAGAGTAAGAGGTGAAGACCCAGGAAGCACAGTTTGACAAAGAACTTGTGAAAAAGAACTGATCCGAATCAAGAGTGATCTTTGCCTCAATCCATTCCTGCAGAGGACAAGGACAGAACTCGTTTTCCTGCCTCCCTCTGTAGCATCTGTCCCGGTGAACACACCCAGTGCATCATCTGAGGAAGTCTGCAGGACATGTTTTGACATCATCAACAATAAAAAATCAAGGTTCAACCTATTGTAACTGCAAGCAGAAAAGGGTGATAAATCACTTGTCTCTAAGCTATAACTACTATTGGTTTCCTATATACCTGTTGTCAACAGATATACCATGGCAAAACAATACTTTTCGGGTTTGATCCTTTGATGGATCTCCATATGTAGTAGGTGTATCTCAATCTCTTTGCTTCACATGCTCAGTCCTAAAAATAGTTCAGTATACTTCATTTTATGATGAAGGCTTTTGTGTTTTACAGAATCTCCTGGCTTTTTCACCATTAGCAGCGAGATAAACTTAAATTGCACTATACAGAAAAGAAGAACGTTGAGGCCAAACTTTCCTACTTGTCTTCAACTGTAACCCAGCCTCATCCTATCCTGGCTTTTACAAGTACTTAGAAAAATTAATTTGTTATAAAAATTAAATAATTTCAAAATAAAATCATTGGTCAGAATAGCTGATTTAAATCTTTTTTAAAAGCTGTAATTATATATGTATTCCTACTACACAGACATTTATTTACATAGTGATTTTTATCAGAGAACTACCTTCAGCATATCTCCCAGGGGTCACATAAGCCAGACCCCTCTATTTGGCTCATATGCAGCTAGAAAGGGGCAGCATTGCCCACTCCTCTACCTTTAAAACCCTTAAAGTGTTAAAAGGTTTTAAGGTAAAAGGGAAAAAAGTACACTGGGAGTATACTCTCAGTGTCAAGTGAATCACTCCTTTTAGCATATACAAGCACATAATGTGCAAACACAGAGTGCCCCTAACTTTCTGGAAGGGACTCAGAATATCTGGGGGTTTTTGTTGGTTTTTTTTTTTTGGGTTTTTTTTTTTTTTTTTTTTTTTTTAAATTCTCAGGTACACTTTTTTCTAAATATATCATGCAATGATTAGGATAACTGTGGAAACTACTATGGTTTACAGAACCAAATCTGCTTCACCAGATAAAAGCAATCATGATAAAAAAATAAAAGCAGCCTGATTATGCTTTCAGTGGGTCTAAACTAGCTATGGTACAATATAAATGAGACAAGGCTATTCCCTTTCTCACAAATATCTGTCTAATAAGTACTTCTTGTGGGGAAACTGGGGTGTGTCTGTCCTAGCCCCAAAGCCAGTGATCAAGTAGCTACATCACAATCAAGAAGAAATCAGGGTCTTGGGGATGAGATTTTCTACTATCAAGCACAGAGTCACCAATGTGAATACTTTCAGTGATTCTACAGAAAGTAGAATATTTTATTAGAACTGCAGTGGCTGGTAGAATTGCCACATTTGTCTTAAGCATTTCAGGTGGCACCTGCATTGAAGGATTAGCGTACTCATTTCCCTAACAAGGGTCAAGGTGACATCTTGCCATAATTCTGGGGCAGAAGTGGATTCCTTTTGGAACAGCCTATCATCTTCTCAGGATCCATGAATTCGAAATAACTTAAATCACTAGACAACATGTCTATGACTGACTTAGACTACCAGCAGATACATCTGATGTTTGATCCATCTGTTTTCTAGCACAACTACCTTTCAATAGAAAAAATATAATCATGAACCTTTCAGATCTTTCTGACACTTTCAGTCTGGAAGGGGGCAGAATATAAAAAGGCTTTGTAAAATATTGCCTAATCCTTTCTGCCATAAAAGGGAGTTTTGAAACTTCTACATTATTCAAGTAATTTGCAGAAGTGAGGGGGGATGAATAGTTCTCTTTGTTTTCTCCTGGGACCTAAACATGTAGATGCCCGCCTATTTTCAAAACAACTGGCAAGCCCTCAGGTGACTACACTACTACTACTGCTACTACTACAGTGACTACTAACACATCAAAGATCTTAGCTATTTATCTCTGAACCCTTGGCAGTGAGAAAGGACAACAGAGTGCTTAAGCAGATCCTCTGGCATGTGAAAAACTTGAGGAATTCAGCAGCTACAGTAGGCACTGCTGCCCTGGGCACCTTTAAGAGCTAGAGTTCCTTGTTGTGTCCTCTCCCTTGGGGGCCAGTTTTCATTTTCTTCAACAGTCACAAGAGATTCAAGTTGTCAGGCCCTGTAACTGCACATCACTGCATGATGGAAGACTGATCTTTTCAGATATAATGCAAATGTTTTAGAAGTCTGTTTAGTACTGTTGCAGAGCATGAGTCTCTAAAGATAACTCAGAGAAGAAACACTGATAATGAAATTTGACCAAAGTTTGACTAGTTTGGTCACACAGCATGACTTGAGGACTCCAATTTTAAAGCAAACTATATAGATTTTGAACAGATAAAAGCTGTTACATTACGAAGCACTGAACTTCACCATCCTGGTGGCAGATCTCAACTACTGGAAGCAATTCATTAAGGCCTAGGTGTGAGCACGGTCATTATACCTTTATTTTGAAATGGGAAAAAAGAAGTAATGATTACCTAAGTCAGTTAGGAAAACATATTTTATGTGACAAAAAAATACAAGATGGTATTAACTACAACTTGCTTAAATGTCACCAGTGGAGCACCCTGGGGTTGGTAACTCAGGCCAATACTATTTAATATCTCCATTAATCACCTGGATGCTGGGACAGGGTATACCCTCAGCAAGTCTGCAGATGACAAAACCAAGGAGTGGCTGATGCACCAGATAGTAGTGCTGCCATTCAGAGATCTGGACAGGCTAGGAAATTTGGCTTAGAAGAATTTTTTGAAGTGGAAATGCCTTTGGGGAGGAAGAACTCCACGCACCAGTACTCATGGAGGGCCAACCATCTATGAAGGAGAGAGGGACCTGAGGATGCCAGTGTTCAGTAAAATAAACATAAGACAGCAACACATCCTTATAGCAATGAAGGCCAATGGTACTCTGCATTAGGAGTATTACCAACCGGTCAGGGAAGGCGATCCTTCACTACTCAGCACCAGTGAAGCCACAGCTGGAGTGCTGGGTACAGTTCTGGAATTCCCAGTACAAGAAAGATATGGACTTACTAGAACAAACCCAGTGTGGGGCCACAAAGAAAACCAAAGAACTGGAGCATCTTTCCTACATGGAAAGGCAGAGAGAGCTAGGACTGTTTAGCCTGTAGAGTAGAAGACTCCGGACAAGAGAAGAGGCAGTGGGCACAAACTCAATAGAACATAAGGATACGGGTCTCTCACTGTAATGAGATTGCTAACTCATATGTGATTTGCTCATTTTCACTTATCTTCAGGGACAAATCCATTACACACTTGCAAGGACTCTGGTTTTAATTTAGATTACCTAATATTGCAATCTTAAACACCTCAATTCACATAAAGTGCACCAAATAACAGTCCCATTAGCTGCTCATAATACATGCACTACAGTTATTTTAAGTGGTAGCTAGTTAGAATGGGATCTTTTGTATGAACACATACAAGATCTTATTACCGTTATAACACTGTGTATGAAATGAACTGCCTGTGCAGCTTGACTTGTTAATCCAGGCTCGATACTGACGCTCACAGGGCAAGTAAATATTTGTTATCTAGCCAGCCTGAGAGAGCTCCATGCAGGCATGCCTTTGTAAGGCTGGGCTAACAGCTTGGAATTTCACTGCACTGCTAGAGACTTTGCTGTATCTTGTTTGTTGCCACTGTACAACCAGATCCTTCCTCTTCTCTTACTGAAAGATTGGCTAATGCATCCATAGCATGATGGAAGAAGAATAGAGGGAAGTTCATAAAAGAAGGCATTAGAAAAGATTACAAGAAAATAATATGGGCTTCATTTGCCTAAAAACACTTCATTTGCCAACCAAAACGAAAAAAAAAAAAACCAAAATAGTTTGATTCTTTGGTAGTAATTTGGTACCCAAGTAATTTGGTACCAATAAACTCATACTCGAGACCAACAAACACTCTCCCAAAAAAAACCCACAACAGGAATATGTTATTCCTTACCTGTATTCTTGATGCTGAATAAGATTTGGTATTTATTTCTAGCCACTGCTCCATCACCTCTAAGATACTCAACCAATATTGTAAAAGCACCAAAAGACACATTATGGTTACATGTAAGAAAGAACAAATTTATACCATGTTTCTGCCCACATCAACTGCAAGAAATCACAGGAACATTCATGTTGGTGTACTGGATAATTAAACTTAATGTAACAATTACATCCTAATGTTCCAAGAACAGGTTGGCCATAGTCTATAAATCCTGGTTATTCACCAAGGAACACCTTTGCATGTGGTAAGCAAGCCATTAAAATATATATCTCAAGAAAATTCAGGTCACTTTGCAATACAGTAGCTACAAAACATTTATTTTTTTTTAAATAAAAACATTTAAATCATCAGTTTTTGTAAAACAGCATGTCAAGTGTTTATCTTAATCTTTGTAGCATGAGCACCTTCAGTTTTGTGCTAAAACAATCAACATAATTTATCATTTGGTCAAGCTATTAAGCTACTTTGAAATAAATATACTTTTAACCAAGACAGATCACTTAATGACTAACAAAGCATTCTAGAAAGTTTCTCTGGTGACAAGTGAAATACAGACGGTGAAACCAAGATTGCAGAATTTTTTTCTTTTTACCTTTTTAATTTCAGTGAAGACTGGCCTGCAATTTTCAACTATTAAAACAATGATAAAGCACTACTGACTACGACTTAAAAACCCCTGCATAATGCAAGACAAATATTTGAGATGGCTTACCTAAACTGTCCACCTAAAGTAAGAGGTGGAATACAAACTTCTATGTTAGTTGCGATGCACCAGGCCAGTCATATGATGCGTCCTGCCTGAACAGGTATAGAAATGTTTAATTACAAGAGAGATAAACCACTGATAAGTGAAAACAGTATAGCTCACAAAAGGCTTTTCATGCTGATACTACTGATTACAAAACATAGGGTGCAAAACCCCACATTTAAAATCATATAAACCTTAGAAGTACAGAACATAAGTTTACAAGTCAAAATACTTCAGCACCTGAGATTTTCCTGTAGAAAGTCAAGCAGGGTTACTTTCTTCAGAAACATGTAATACAATCAACTCCTTTTCTCTCAGTATTACATACGAATAATTGATCAAGAAAGTGTTGAAATATACATCATTCTCCAAAATTCTAATGAACCCTTGAGGATCAAACTGCTATCAAGCTATACTTAAAATTTGATCCAAATGCATTACCTAATTGACTTTATTTTCTGAAAACTTTTTGTACTAAAGCTGGAATAGACTTCACCAATTAACGTGTTCTGATGTAAAGAAAAAAGAACAATATGCAAATTGAATCATGTTGACAAAGAACTCTGAATACTGAAATAGAAACAGGGTTGAACAAAATGTAATAACTGGCTACATGGGTATACAGTTTTACAGACAACTAGTGGCTATGTCTTTACTTTCAGTAAACTAATACTTTAAGGAAATCTTTTGCTATTTTTACTTTCAGAGCTGGGAAGTTGAATTTTCTGTGTTCTGCTATGTGATGAAGAATTCATGATTTTGTATCTATAATTAGTAGTCATCCTCAAGGCAGCCACTCTACTGTCTTAAAACAGAAACTTTCTTTTTCAATCCCTTGGTTTTGAAGCTTTAAGGGATTGGGTATTCTGCTTAACAACTGAACTCCCAGACCCCAGAGCAAAGAGGAAGAAAACATTTAAAACAAAGGTCTCAAGAAAGCAGTGTTCTGATGGGAATGTAACAGATTTATTCTAACAACATCTGACTTCATTTGTGAAGACTGTTTAAATGCCAAATGATATGCAAAATTAGGACTTCAAGTACTGGAACATGAGGAATGTTCCTTTAATTTAGAAATGCTTTCATCAGGGAATGTATACTGTACATTAGCTTTTATTTAATCATTTAGTGATACTGTAAAAAATTAAACTCTCCATGTTATCAAGGTTAAATGTTCTTCCTGACCCAACTAACTACTTTGGATTTTCTGGAA
Organism: Heliornis fulica; assembly: GCA_013399135.1. NCBI lineage: Eukaryota > Metazoa > Chordata > Aves > Gruiformes > Heliornithidae > Heliornis > Heliornis fulica. Next base: position 1,028,415 of record VXBZ01004862.1, on the reverse strand, counting down.
CCTTTCTATCACTGAAAACCAGTCAAGCATATGTGTTTGACTTTTAAGTCCCAAAATGCATAGCTGGGCACTCAGTATAATTTTAGGATGAAAAGCTGCAGATTATAATTAAAGATTTAATAATAAATTATCGCAGTTTTAAAATCTGAGTGTAGTAAAACGCGTCATTGGCTCACTTCAAACCAAACTGCATCATCCTAACAAGCCTCAATACAAGGTGCAGCAGAGTAAAAATCCTGAAGGGCAGCAAACCCTTCCACCACAAAGGAAAAAAAAATTCCCAGATCAAGTATATTGTTCTCAGTGCAAACACTGTAGTCTTCAAAAGGTTAAGAGTACAAATATTTATGTTCCAGTGTATCCTTACCGATAAGGAATGTTTCTTCACATTATAAAGTACATCAAATATCTTTAATTCAATTGCAATACTAAAGTTTACCCTCTCAAATGGGTATGGTGGCTGAAACCTAAGTGTTTATATGAGCAGTGTAACTTTCTAGAGAAACCAATGCACACAGTCAAATGTTGTCAAAAAAAGGCAAAAAGACTGAAAATTCAACTGCTGGTTCTTAACCAATTACAATATCAAGTACCAAAAATGAAGCAACTACATAATGAGGAGTGAACAGTCTCCTGCACCAGCACCTTACATCCCCTGCCCTCCTGCCTAATTGCTACATAGGCAAGCCGCAGACAACCACTTCTTAGTTAAAAACTCTTCGTGATGGAAAACAAACTTACCCTACGTCATTCATGTTTGCAATGTGCAAAAGTCAAATTTCTAGCAAAACCCCTCAACCCTAAAGAATACTTCTGTGACACTGCAGAGAAAGTTGGGCATGCTATTTTAGTCATTCAAAATATGCTGGTAAAGTTCACCTAGAGTAATGTTTAGCAGCATTGTGCATTTAATTACTACCTCGGATTCGAAGAACATTTGAAAAAGGCACCTACTACACTTTCTTAATTAGCTGCCCATTTTAATAATTTTGGTACCATTTGTCACAGTATATCAGAAAGCAGCAGCACAAAGCATTAGATGGATAAGAATTTTACATTTGTTCCCCTTTAAAAAGCAAACATTTTAAAAATGAAAGGCACTCATGACAGAAACTCTCTCTCCAGTTCATATATAGATGGCCGACAGGTTTTGCTCTTCATTCTACATAAAGGCACAGTACAGTCTCGGTTTTGACCTTCCACATCAATATCAAGTAATGAGGGCATGTGGCAGTTAGTTCTTTCCTCTGTATCTAGCAAGAAGTTAGCATCTGGATCTACATTGCCTTCTAAATATTCAGAGTCTTTACAGTTTGGTTTATTGCCCCCTAAGTATTCAGAGACTTCTGAATTTGGTTTAATAATACGTGGAATTATCTGCCATGTGTCAATTTTACTTCTTAGAGAAGAAGGTCGAGGCCTTGATATAATATTGACAGCACTTTGCTTTGCAGTTGAAATACCCCTGTGATCGCTTCTCTGTTGAAGAGACGGAGAGTGCAGAGTGACAGTAGCTGACAGAACTGGTAACTTGGAGACATCATTGGTTGAAGCAAATCCATTAGCTAGAAGAAAGGAAAGGTCAAACAAAAAAAGACTATTTAAAGCATGTGACTTCTTAATTCTTTTGCCATATGTAAAACTGGATTACCATAAACACTAGTAGGCTTTTTTCCACCAGAAAACTTAAGAGGCTTGTATATTTGTGTGGAAATTCCTAAGAGAGGACCAGCCAGTGATGAGCCAATGGCCTCAAGTTGCGCCAGGGAAAATTTAGGTTGGATATTAGGAAGAACTTCTTTACTGAGAGAGTCATCAAGCACTGGAACAGTCTACCCAGAGAGGTGATTGAGTCCCCATCTCTTGAGGTATTTAAAAGACAGGTAGATGCGGTGCTTGAGGACATGGTCTAAGGGAAAACTTGGTGGCAGTGGGTTAATGGTTGGACTGGATGATCTTGGGGGTCTTTTCCAACCTTAACAATTCTATCATTCTATGATTCTAAGTAACATTTTTGCATCTATACTCTCTGCTACAGGCTGTAAAAAATAATTTTTTTATTGCTACAAATGAGATCTACAGAGAACACATTAACCAGCCAATAACTGTGTGAGTACTAATATTGAAATAAAGCCTCACAAATGTGTCCAGTTATTATGAGTAATCACATGTGCATGGAGTACCGTATTAGTTTAAGCCACCACAAAACATGAGTATGCATTTTCAAAAACTCATTAATCATCAACTTAACTATTTACATGGCAACCAGACTTTTTTTAAGTCTAACTTTTTATGAACAGCTTAATTTAAAGATTTTGGAACATGTGCCATAACTTCTACATAAAGAAAGCAAATAAAAATTTAATCAGATTTGTTCTTCTTGAAGGTAATGAATATGCAGTACTAAAATGATGCTCAATCAGTAACTTACACTGGCCATGAAACTATAGTAAACAAGTATACTCAGTCTCAGGAAGTTCATAAGTACTTAATGCAAGCACCTGACAGTCTGTTTACTTCAGTTGTAATGCTAATATTTTATGTATCACAAAAAGAGGTTCTCACCTATGTGAAAAGACCAGGGAAACCTACTTTTACAATACCCAAGAAAAATAGGTATTGCCTTAAAATGAACCATCTCTTCCCCTTAAGACTCCATACTCCTGACAGGATGCTATTCCAAGTGCAGGTATTTTATCTGGGGTTGAGACACAAACACCCTCCCACATACAGTTATGGTGGCACAGCTAACACATAAAACTTAGCATCTCATTAGTGAATAGTTAGTTTCCCTAAATATTCTATATCTCTAGACAAAAATCCCCCACATTTTAAGTTCTTAATCACTCACCTGTGGTTTGAAAATTGTTCCCATCTGATAAGGTTCTTCTGTGACCCAACACACTTGACTTTGTCAAGGAATGATTTGGCACGTTTTGAGATTCTTGTTGCAGACAGAGATTAAAAGGCTGATTTTTTAATCGTGTAGAAGCTGTGTTAGAAGCCAGCTGTATCCTCTGTTCTCTCTTACTTTCAGGAGTTTCAGATGAATAGTCATCAGTAGAACTACCACAACCACAACCACCAAGCACAGTGCTTACAAATGCATCTTCACTGTCAGATTGAAGCAGGCATTTTGTGGAAATGGAGGGCATAGAGAGAAGATTCACAGTATTTGCAGCTGGATTTAGGGATGGAATACTTGCTTCCTCTTTCTTGGACTGCAATCGTGTAGGGCTAGCACTCCTGCGAAATTTCGAAGCACGATGAAATATTCCCTCACGCTTCTTCTTCTCCTCTTTAGGCAACAGTTCCTCTGGACCCTGTGATTTGTTCAGCTCTCTGATATCTAAGCCCAAGGCAACAGATGCAAGGAGGACAGCACACCCATACAGCACAGAGTCAGTCTTCTTTTTCTGCAGTGTCCTGCTCAGACTATTCGTAGGTGTCATTTGAGGAGTACTATTTGTAGAACTAGCAGAGGTTCCTTCTTCAAAGCTCTCATGCTCTACTGTATTCTCTCCTTGATCATCCTTCCAAAGAGGTAGATTAATATAGGCCTGATTCGGCAACTTAATTGGCTTTGGTCTTTTACTGTCCAAACCCTCAGGGAGATGTTTCTTATCAGTACCGACACCTACAAAACATAACAGTATATTTTAAGACTGCTATTAGGCTGTTTTTCTATTGCATATGTACACTTATTTCCTTTCACTTGCACAATTACTAATCTGGAGGTATACTATACGCTCCCTTTAGATGAGGTCAGAAGCTCAGACACTCACGTTGTGAGCCTAAACATCTTTGTGTTCCTCTGATAGTCTTTAAGTCCATTTTGGTACAATTTCATCTTTTTACTTCTGAGTTGCTAAACTCTAGAAGCAACTTACAGATGAACATTTATTTTGAGAGGTATGATGCATTTCCCAATCTTTATGCACTCAAACACAGGTGAAGAGCAAGTATTACCTTTGCATTTTCTGTGATATTTGAGGATTTGTAACACTTTGATAGTGCTTTTGAAATAACATTTAAAACATTTCTATGTGTGGATTACATGAAGTAATTTACAAACTGCCAGGTAACACCTGGAACACATTCTTAACAACACTTAATTAAGCTGTGTTGCAAAGTCTAGTGACTTACTAGAATTTTTTTCCAACTAATTCATCAGACAATGGTGATCTGGAGTAAAAAGAAAGTTTGGCATATCACATTTAACAACAAATAAAAAAGGAAGTTATAATTCAACTTGCATGTCTTACTCTACTGTAAACTAATGGATGCTACAGAATAAACACAAATATTTGAAATGCAAATATGTAAAAATGCAAACTTGTATGAATTTCTCTGTATGTAAGGGTTTAGTAGTAAACTATTAAATCTATAATGTTACTATTTGTGATGCCTTGATTTATACTCCTACTGGTATATAGGAAGATGAAAATTCTTTCTCCTAAGGGAAAAAAATAAAAATAAAAGCAGCAGCATTCAAACATCTTACCATTTCCTCTTCCACCTGGCATAAATTTGGCTCTTGGTATGGACACCAAGTTATATATTATTTATTTTATATTATTTATATTATTTATAATATTTATAATATTATATATTTTTCCTGGCTCTGGTAATTTGCTTTTGTCAGATAAGAGAATTTGTAGTATAGAACGTATGTGCAAGTTTGAAATTATTAAAATTGTACAGCCATATCACAATACAGTAATGGACATACAAAACCAACATACAGACATTATGTTCCTGAACCTCAGATGATTAAATGTTTTATCTTATGATTTACCTGTAAATCCCAAAACACTCCCTAAACAACTTTAAGATTTGAAAAACTATGTGTTTTTTTTCTGAAATGCTCACACACCATGTATATTTCATAGCTGCTAATGCTGTAAATGTATATATGTTAATACTTGCATTTTTTTATAAATAGGGGTTTTTTTTTCTGCATGGGAGAATTATTTGTAGCATGATTACTTTTCTAATAATCTGCACAATCCCTAAAGAATTCAAGCAACACAATTTATATCACTGGAGGCACACTTAATACCATTATATGGCAACTTTTTCATTTTTTCTAAAGTGTCTCTTACCTTGGTCCACAAACAGTGAAGCTAAGGGAACACCCTTCTGATTTTTCATTAAAAGCGTTGACCAAGGGTTGCTGCCATCTGAAAGTGGTCTTACTCTGAAATAATAGTTATTTTGGTATTACAAAGGATACCATGCTTATATGCACAGAAAAGGGCTAAAACATCTGTCTTTTCAAACTATAAATATGTAGTACACAACTTGAAAGCAGTAAACCTTTCCAAAGTTAAAAAAAAAAGTATATATCATAGCACAAGGTCATATGATCAGAAAGTAACACATGCCTTACATCAGGTATTCCTTATAAGGTGAAAGTTTCAGGCCTAAAAAAAGAAAAACAACGAAAACCAGGCCTTGATTACCTACTGAAGAAAAAGTCTGTGAAAACCAGGGCATAGTGTGGAGTCTCCTTCTCTGTAAACATTCAAGACCAATCTGGACACATTCCTGTGTGATTTAATCTAGGTGATCCTGCTCAGGCAGAGGGGTTGGACTAGATGATATTTCAAGCTCCCTTCCAATGCCTGACATTCTGTGATTCTGTGATTGTTTCAATGTATCAAAGAACTGATGTTAATGTTGGACACTTATTAAACAAAACTACTTGAAAACAAACAAAAATATCATAAAGCCAGTTTCAACAGATGTTCTGGAAGTAACTACTGCCAAAAGTAAATGAGCGGATGTCTCTACCAAGGGAAAATAACCCCAGGCTTTATAAATAACTATATATACTAGAAGAAACAGGGAAATTATCTCTTGCTTCAGAAAACCCGCTAATCTCCAATTTTGAGCAATCACAACAAATAATGTGAAAGTGACAGCGTCCAACTGATTTTCAGAACCCTTTCACCCTGTGTTTGTCAGTGTCAGTGACGTTGCTGGTGTGAACTGTGCTCCATGTATGCAAAGTCAGTTAGTCTTATTTAATTATACTGGAAGAGCCCACTGGGGGCCATGCTTGCAGTCCCTCAAGTCAATCTGAGGAGGGGCAAGGCAGACTGACAGGCCATGAACGTATGGTACACATTAGTAGTTCATCATCCCATTATGTTCCAAGTCTCAAAAAAAAAAACAAAACCAAACCACAAAACTTTCTAGAGAAAGGGTAACAGATAAGAAGCACTAAATCTTTAAGTTACGTAGGCATTTTATCTTCAAGTGGGAAACTACTTGCTCTTAATGCAATTCCTAAATTAATGAAAAGGTAGGCCTGAGTTTTAGCTGTAACTGGACTGCAGAACTTCTCTCACTGCCTACGTTAGTGATTCAGTTACCAAGAACGCTTAGTACTACCAAACAAACAAAATGCAGTAGACATACTTGTCCTTACAATCTGCACGATCCTTTGTTTGAACTGAACTTGGTCCCCATGTACAACCTCTCTTTTTAAAACTTCTCTTCACATCTTCAAACTCTTCTTGGTGATAAGTTGTGCTCCTTCCCCAAGTTCTGTTGCTCTCATCTGAGGTTACTATAGTTTGAATTTAAAAACACGAAACAAAAAACCCAAACATAAATACCTCTACAACCAAAATATTTTGACGGAACACTTTTTCCCAGTGCAAAACCATTCTGACACAGTAACACAAGGAGGAGTAGAGTTTTTTCTTTTATAAATACCACCACAGAAATCCAATGATCCACAAAGATGAGCAAGCAAGAAAAATAATTTGAGCTGACAAGAGCCCCAAATTAAAGATAAAGCAGCGAAATTATCATATTTTCCATGCTTCCCTTAACATCAAAGTTTTTATTTAGGTAATTTAGACAAGTGAGTTAGACTGAGCACTTAAATACCAATGAAGAAAAACGGTACCGTGGAACAATTGGTATCAATTGGAACAAAATATTCCAATTGTGAAAATGACATTTTCTCTCTCACTCATGAAGTCTCTAACATTCGTTAAATGCTTAGTCTGTCACTGTCTCAACTGTTAAATTAAACAGAACCAGCACCTTTGAAACATAATGAAATCTTGCCTTTTTTCATAACCCCACTGGGAAGTTCATATTCACTTGTGATATCTACATCTTGGTGGTACACATATAGACTGTTTCTTCGGCCATTAGTTGTGTGTATATCTGTTTTGGGAATCACTGAGGAAAAATTAAGAGAATGTAGTAGAGATCTTAGTCAAGTTGATTTCAGAAACGGAACTGCTTCTCTTATATTTTTATCTTTAAAATAGGTCATAAAGCCCAGATCAATAAAGGCACTAAGGATCTCTTGATGATTTTTACTGTAGGGTTCAGGGGATCCTCTTTCTAGGGACAGACTCAGGCCAGTAGAGTTGTTGTATATGACTGACGAACTGGAAAAGTAACTTGCTATGAACAGAGCATGCTGACAGCTATCACAAAAAGACCCTAAGAGAACAACCTAGCCAGCACAATAAATAAGGTGGCATTCACATGCCTGTGGTTCTGCCATTCCACTGAACAGCACTCTCCTCCTGCCTCACAATACACCTTCTCACCAGCACAGCTTCCTCCATATTACAGCACTCTACATGCCTTCTTTACACTCCCATTTTCAACCACATTCCAGGACGCATGGAATGTATGTCTCACTCATTTTCTTTCTCCCTTTAAATCACCTTTCGAAAAAATCAGCTGAATGTATTTTAATAACAAGTTTTATAATTAACTATATTTTTGCTTACTTTTAGATATGAAAGACTCGCTCACAACAAAGTGAAGCAATCAAGTAACCAACTGTTAGATACGCCTGTTCAAATCACCAGTATTTGAGTAAGTCTTCTTGAAACAAAGACACTTTGAAGTTACATCAAGATAAAACATTATTGTGGGAAAGAGAATTTATTTTGCACAGGTGCAGATGGGTGTGGAGACTAAATTGTTTCTGCTAGATACTCCTGAGAGATCTGATAAGCTTTTTTGTAAAAATAATAATAATTAAAAAATCTCCAAGGATCCAAACTGGGAAATAGAAATGTACTACTACTTCTAAAGAAAAGCCTTTATGTTGTCCTGTATATTCTAGTCCTACAAATACATGCTCAAATTCTAAAAAAAAAAAACCAAAAACAAAAAACCAAAACAAAACACCAACCCAAAACAAAACAAACAAGAAAAATCCCCACAGTGGCAGGCAGTACATATGCAAGGAGTAGCACTGTTATAGCTTACACAAGGCTACGCATTAGAAAAGCCACCCCCTCCCTACTCCTGGCCACCAAAAAAACTCCTGACAACACAAGTTTTCAGAATTATGTCAATACTGGACATTTGCTTTAATTCCAAGCATTACCATACAGAGCAAGGAGAATCAAAGATAAAACAAAATAGTCCTGTTCATATGTAATTATGACATTTTGCTACAAGAAACCTTTCTTATCTTTCCACAGTAAAAAGCCAACCAATTGAAAACCCCCTTTATTTTTGTTTTCCCAGTTCACAGATATCACGTCAGATAAGTTCTGAAAAAGACTTTTTGTAATTCTCCTTCCATTTCAAATTTTAAGAAAAGCAAGACAGAGTTTGTTCACTCCTTTATCCATAACACATGGATCTTGACCCAGGGAACTGTTATGAGTTACAACTCAAACAAATAATAAAGTTACTGCCCGAAAAGCCACCAATTCTCCTTTAGGCATTAATCAAGAAAATGATTTCATAAGGCATAGGTACTCCAAAAGACATAAGAGATCTGGTTTCTATCCAAACTTTAAACAGTTCCAGGCTAATTAAAAAATAAAAAGAATAATCCTTAAACTAGCTACAGAACAGTATGCAGACAGAAAATGCATTTTTATTTACATCTGATCAAGCTGTAGTAATTTTCTTCAGAGATGACTACCCTTACAAAAGAAGATAGTCACCATCCATAAGCAAACAGCTGGAACAGGTTCCACTGATCTCATAGCAAAAGGAGCTTAAGGCACACTGAATATTGATAATTAACAACCTACTTTGCACAGCAGATCAGACAGTAAAAATGTAAGCAGTAACTGTTTTCCATCTCTACAAATATTGTTCACAAAACCAAACGTGGGCTTTGCTGTAAAAATACATCCAGTTACTTCTGTATTTATGGTCCCTCCCTACCTGAACACACCTTCCCCCCCTCTATCATCAGTATGCATGGAGTAACATAGGCCTACAAGCATACCCACAGTTTAAAATTTGTTCCTGTCTCTTGTTTTCAAAATAAACCTAAAGCAAGCTTTCTTCTTCATTTCTAATTAACACTTGTTTTCCATCACACAGAGGCTCTAAATACATGCCTTGCCCTTTGCTGGTATAAATTTTAATTCTTGTTTTATTCCAGTCAGTATACAAACGAGTTCTCAAAGTTAATAAGGAAAGATATGATTTAAAGCATTCATAATAATTTCAAATTATTGAAAATTACTTAGCATATTAGCAAGATTATCCCACTCAAAAAACAAGTTGCAAATGTTAGAGCAAGTTAAGGGACTTGGAAATCAGATAGAACACTGCCTGGATTCTGACAGTACCACCAGTGTTCCAGAGAGCATATGGAACAAACAGACTCTATTGACCAAATGAGCAAATAAAAATGATGGACACTTACATTGTATAGCTCGAAGACGAGGAATTATTGTGGGGCTACTTGATGGGCTAGAACTGTTACTGTTTAAACTCCTTCTCTTATCCAGATTGGGGGATGCCTGCACTGTTATTTTGTGCTGGAAATCTGTCAAAGAGTAAAACAAATCAGCTTTAACATTCTAAACAAAAGCCTTTTCAGGAGATTACACTGCTGTAGTACTTAATTAAAGCTATATAACTAGACTTGACAGTGTAAGATATGTTCACATTAAAACCAGACAAACTCACTCTTAATGTAAGAAATTTAGATATTGTATCAAACAGGCAGCATTTTACCCCTTGACACATACTGTATGATAAGTTTGCAGTAACATCGACAAAAGCAGCTGTGCCCAAGTGGCACCAACTGAGGCACATCCACATAAACTGTTATTAAAAGGTCCTTGTTTGTCACAGAAACGAAAAAAACAAATATCACAGAATATTAGGAGATGGAAGAGACCTCGAAAAATCACGAAGTCCAACCCCAAATCAGTATTTAATCTCAAATAAATCAATTTTCATGGCAGATTTGCTTCTTTTTTAAATATGTAATTCTAATACAATATAAAAGTAGCATTAACAAAGAAGTTATGAAGAACGTGTCAGAAAAACAAGACTGAGTTACTACTGAGTTGCAAATATTTATAGCAATTTATTAAAAAAAAGAACAACAAATATTGACAGGTAGGAAAATATTTATCAAATAAAATAGGACAATCTGCCCCTCTAATGCCCATCATCAGTGCGATTACACTGCATTCTATTCTTAAAATGGAATTGTGTCAAGGATGAATTTATCTGGATGATTCTTGACAACAAAGAGCTAAGTGGTGTTCTCAATAAAAGTGTGTATTTGATCACTTCCTCTAGTTAAATTTGACCAGAACTGGAAACAAAAGAACCAAATATTTAGTTTAAGCTTGCGATCCAGCATAAACCGATCTAATATGCTTGCGTCTGGGAGGCTGCAGTGTGTTCTTATTTACTGTTGTTACTAAAGTAAGGAAAAATAAGCCTATTTCACTAGTGCTGAAGCAATACTCTAAGTATTAGTGTCCTCTGTCTCAGACAGTTATGATTTGGACAGACCTGTGGTTAGTGTGGCATTAAGTTCTCACTGCATTAGCAATAGACAGAAAGGCTTGACCTGGAAGCCACTAGGAGGAAGCCTATCAACACCAGGATGCTGGTACCCTGCCCAAAGGCTTCCAACCACTGGCATAACCTTGAGTTTCCATAGTGCCATCTCGTGGCAGCATTACAAAGGCACCACTAAACAAGTCCCTGATGCTAAAAAACCCTGTAACTATCTACAAACACACATACTTAGCAACAGGGACATTTTAATTGGTTCATGGGTGCGATTAAAATATCTAACGCAAATTATACCATACTAGCAGTCTTAAATACCTATCTTTGGGTGCTATTAGAGTGTTTTTTTGCAAGAAGTACAGCAATAAAGACTAACTGCTGTGTTGTATTTTGTGACTACAATAAGCAGGTAATTTGGAACTACCACACCTATACCTCCAGCCATTACAAAGTGCTGCTCTCTGTATATATTTACAAGTTTAGGGCAAAAAGCACTTTCTGCAATGTGACGATAAGGTACTTCATTAATGTGCAAAAAGAATGATAGCAAAAATCTGAACTTCGAACCAGTCTTAAATCTTTTGGCTCTTGTGCTTGTAACTTTTACCTTCTGGATGAATCAGATTAATGATGAGTGCTCCATGAGAATATGATATGTGAAACATATAATGTGAATTTAAAGAGAAAAAAAATTGCAAACCTGAAGGTAAACTAATTCTGTGTCCGTCTTTAAATTTTAACCGACTTCTTTTAAATTTGCCCTTCCTCTTCTTTACATTGGGTTTCTCTTGATTTAACTGAAATATCATGATATTCAGCTCACGCTCCAGTACATCAATCTCACGTTCTGCTAACTGTTGCTCACGGCGTTTAAGTAATTCTTCTTGAGACTTTTGCTGAAGAGCTGCTCTTGTCAACTCCTCTTCTCGTGATCGAAGCTCCTGAAGATAAGATTCACGCAAGTGAAACCAAGTAATCATGTCAAGGTTGTATTAAAGGATATAAAAATGTGCAGTAGGTTGCAATTCCTTATCTGTATTCAGACACATATGCACACAGGACCTTCTGCCAGTCCCCCATTCTGCATAAAGCAAGATTATGTATTATCTGGACACAGTTGAGCATTACACAGATTTCCTTTCAACCACTTAACTCGAGTCACTTTGCTTAAGGTAGGTAAGCACTGGCAATCGGGACAACACATCCAACCAAAGATTATCAGCTTACAGAAAATGTGCTCACATCAGAGTGTCTCATAATGTGAGGGCTGCTCTTAGATAGCTCCTATGTAATAACAAAGTCAATGACCTGATGAACACACAAATGAATGCCTTAATCTTAAATTTTCTAACCTTTCCTGTTTTTCAGCTGTGTATTAAGTAGCACTTTTCTATCTAGAAAAGCAATCAGTATTACACCAAATGAGGCTTAGTTTAATAGGATAATCCAAGTCATGAGACAGTAGACAGCTGTTTCTTTAATTAAAATCTAGCAGGTATCTGTGTAACATCAAACAGCCACTAACCACTGTATTACACCATGTAGACTTTCCAACCATCAATCCCATGGAACAGTTGTTCTTTTCCTATTACACTTTATTTTAGAGAAGGAAAAGCTTTACTAAGCTAGTTCGTTTTTCAGGGTTAATAAATCCCCAAGGCTGAACAGCTGTAAATCTACTGTCTTAAAATTATCTTTATCTTCAGCTTCCAAAATCTGGTAAAACATAACAACTGAAAGGTAAGTGAACCTTCCTTCGTAAGAAATAGACTTACCCAGAAATGTTGTAGTCAGAGCTACCAATAAACTACCGGAAAAAGAGATGCTACAATGTGATTGGTATTCTGTATTTCTCTCTACCCAATTAATTTTTATTTTTACATATGATTATGTAAATTCTATCTGTACAGAAACTGAATACACACAACACAGAAGACCACCATCTGGAACTAAGCTACGCTAAACACTATGTACATAAAAATCTTAGCCGTATTTATAACTGCGGTATCGCTTGCCTTTATTTTTTTCTTTTCTCTCCAGAGCAGACTGCCTACTTCTGCTCACCAGTACCTAGCAACTCTGTATGCCTTATCTCATACAGCAAAAACCAAAAGCCCACAAGTTTTCTGCTCTTTAACTCCTAATTTGTCTTGAACAAATCAGTTCCTGAACTATACTAAATTTGCTTTTTTCAAATGAATACGGATGTCAAGACAAGTTACCACTGAAGTAAACTGTGGTTCAGTGAGGAACATGTTTCACTTGTTTCTTCCTTTATATAACATACACATGCTACTTTATCACCATTTTCAAATTTAATCAAAATGACAAATTTCATATGGTTTGATGATTTTGAATGAACTTTTTTCAATTTTTTTTTAATTCACTCTGTTTAACTTACAGTTTCACATCCTGCCTCTCAGAAATTCAAAGAAGCATGTCTTCACACCAGCAAGTAAGATTTTCAGTGGGTTTTTGGTGTTGTTTTGGTTTTATTCTTAATGCTTTATTAATCAGATATTTAAACACTTAATTTAGAAACTGACGCAAAATCTCACTTTCCTCCTCCTCCCACCCAAAACTGGAAAACCCGAAACAAGGGTTGGAAGCAGAAGCTGCATGAATTCAAATTCAGAATAAAGGTACACTAGAATTCAAATACAAAATATGTCTATTAATGTATTAATACAGAAATAAAGATATATTAGAAGACGCTGCTTATTATCCATTTTTTATCTTCAAATCCAGGGTCCATAAGGCTCCACTAGGCAAAAACTGAGGGCTTATACTGAAAAGGTAGACAGTAAAAAAAGTAATAGCGTTTCCTCATCAAGAGATTAAGTATTTACTCTTTTAAAATAAACTAATTAAAAACAGACTTACTGCAATTAGTTATGCAATGGTTTTGCACCACTCTACAATTAAAACACCCATTGTAAGGAAGCTAGGAAAGAATTTTGTATTTAAGTTGCTCAAGAAGGTTTGTCAAAAGAAGATTGTCATCTTCTCCTGAGTGGGCGTCATGATCATCCATTTACAGCAAGCCCTCAAGGAAATTCCTCCAGCTACAGAAGTTCCTCTTTTGCAGGCCATGAGACTCCATGCAGGGCTTTTTTTTTTTTTTCCCTTTTTTTTTGAAACGGTTTAGTTATTACTGTTGTATAAGTAGTTCACAGACATTATTCTTCCCCTTGTATCTGTCAGTAACATTGATAATGTGCCAAATTAAATAAGCCCACATATAGAACACCTTGTCTTGCCAAAGTTAAGTGCTTTTGTTCTTAAGCAGGTTTACCTAATCAGGGCACATGCCTTTGGAGGTGCATTTTCTTTTGTATCTGATAAGTAAATTTCATTTTGTTGTTTCCCCTCAATAAGTAAGCTTAACTCACTTTTAAAACATAAATATGATTCTTCTCCCAAAAAAAGCACCAAGTGCCCAAAGCACCAGCTTATTTTTATTTAATCCTAAACTTGATTTAGTCAGGTATTTTTTTTTCTTCAATGGGAGATCTCATACTGGACTAATGACTCAAGAAAAAAAAATACACAGAAACCTCAGTGGGAATGCCTTTTACAATTGCTCCCATAGTAAAAAGGGGAAAAATTGTTGGATGAGTAGTTGCTAGAGGGTAGAAAAGAGAATTATACCCTACAGGAGGTTGTGGCAAGTACACACAGTGGCTGGTGCCTCCATAGTGAGTAAAAAGGAGTCTCTCCCCTCTATTGGATACAGGACTACAACCCACCTGGAAAGGAAGAGACTTGACAGCTAGAGGCACACAACCCAGCTCCAGCAACCTGTATGCCCACACTGCAGGCAAGGCAGAGAACATACTTACGCAGTTCTGCAAACCAAAATGGAAGAGGGTAAAGCAGAGGGTGGAGGGGAAGGCAGATAGGAAGTACATAAGATTTATTAGTGATGACGATATTGCAATCTACATGGTAATCAATAAATTCTGTTACCACATATGCTGATATTACAGGAGATATGTAATGTCATACTCACCACCAGCTAAAAGTCCAGAAACAGCCACTTGACACTTGATGAGAAGTGAGGGACAAAAGCTACTGATAGTGACATTTAAGTGACTTTGTCTTTTAGAAAGATTTCTTTCCAAGTCACTGCATCTCAGTTTTGTTCTTCCTCATCTATTACCACTTCATGAAAAAATGACAACAAATACATACTAGACAATAATTATACTGCAAGAAAGACTTGCAAAGAAGATATCTCTACTAGAAGCATTTCTAACAGGGACTTGAGAACACTTGGCCTACTTCAGCTGTTATCTTCAAGTTGTCTAATAAAAAAAAAGCCTCAGAGTGATTAAAAATTAGTTGAAGAAACTTTCTTTTAAAAAGAAAGAGCGCAAAGAACTAACAGTGAGCACTCATTTAGCATAAATGTATCACACGACATGACAATATGAAAACAAAATTAGTGACAGGAATCTGGAAAATAAACAGGAGAAATTGAATTGGCTGATTTCTGAAGACAGGTTTGATCTAATCAATCTTATTAGTATCTGTCAAGATCATTTCCAAAACTGTAATACTGAAAGAGATCAGTATTATCAGTTTGTTCAGGAAAAAGACATAAATACACTACTCCATTTCTGGAAAAGAAGCCACATGATAGTCATACAATAGCATGAAAAGCTTTTTATTCCCACAACTGAGGAGAATTTGCAGCAGGAGCCGAGAATTTGCAGAGTTTATAAAGATTAGCTAAGAGGTAAATACACTCTGGCTTGTTTGTTAAGTGATTCAAATATCCAAGAAAAAAATATGTTTTAAAAGGAGTCTGTGTCCCAGATTTACAGATCTATAACCGGTTTTCTTTGGGGAGACTAGTGTGCATGTGTTTTGCATTCAACTGCCTGTACTTGAATGAGCCACTCACATGAGAACCCTCACTTAATAAAGTAACTTACGCTTCCTATCAAACTTTTTGCTTCAGCTGAAATACCTATAGCTATTTGTTTCAGCAGAAAGAATTGTTCAGTTGTTTTGTTAACAAAGAAAGTAGAAAAGGAACATTGCCTGAAATTGGAGAAAACCAGTGTTCACACCTTTTTTTCTAAAGTTTGCTGAAAGACAGTTACAGGTTTATCTTAAAATACTGTCCAGAAACACATGAATGAAATCTAAGAACAGTATATCCACCAACAAGAATAGGCAACTTAAAATAACATTATAGTGAGAGAGAAAAATCCTCTTTTCTGAGCAGTTTACCCTCTCAAGTCTATCTTCACTATTAACTCAAGTTTCTAGTATTATACTGATAAGCCACGATTCAAAAGTTCAAATCTGCTGTATCACGTAAATGCACATACACACATACCCCTCCTCCACTGCTACAAAACTGGAAAAATTAACTTACTTTTTCCTTGGTCCTCAATTCATTGAATATCTGCTGAATTTCCAATTTCCAGTCATCTTGCATGGAATGGAAAGACTCTTGAGGCATTTCAGTCATAACTGCCCCTTCAATGGCAGTAAGCTGTTCAAGAATTAAGGCAAACGATGGTCGGATATGAGGGTCCTGCTCCCAGCATTCTAGAATTTATCAAAATCCCATCAGTTTTTAGCAATAGAGAACCTTCTGAAGAACTACATAAATTTTAAGTTACTTGCTACTGCACTTCAAGTTCTAATGAGTTCCCTTTGCAAAGCTTCCATAGCTCCTTTCCCGTTTACAGAAGTGACATTAACCTACCGGTACTCAAGAGGCCTGGTTTTGTATCAATAAACAACTGTTTTTCCATCTCTACCTTTAGGATCTGAAATAACAAAACTAGCAGTACTACACAGAATGGATGCATGTAAAATGTAAAATGTAAAACAAGGAAATGGCCATTAGCAAGCAATGTTTTTCTCACTAAGGTATTTCAAAAACATTTTTGACAATCAGGAAAAAAAAATTAGGAAAAATGGCATTTTACATTCTCCCCCCTAGGATTTTAATCTTGATTCTGTATTGATCTGTAGCATATCCTGTAGTTTATGAAAATTAATAACATTTGAATGCAAAAGGAGATCAGTAAAATGAGGAAAAATGTACTTGATTGCTAGAGAGGAACTTATGTGCCATGCTGGAATACCTCAGAAACACATTCTACTGGCTCTAACACCTGATTGCTGTGAAAAGAAAACCAAAATACTTCACACACAGCACATCAATTGTTTATTTTGCAACCCCATTGCTATTATAGGCAAGGATATCTACTCCTAAAACATAACTATTTAAATACATAGGAGGAAAACAACATAGATACCTTTCATTAGTTTTGCAAATGGTTCAGGGCAGGTGGATGGAATGGGCAAAGTAAGCTTATTGACAGCAACTCCATAAGCCACAGCAAGGCCATCGATGCCACGGTAAGGAACTTCTCCTGTAAGCAGTTCCCACAGCAACACTCCATAACTAAAAAATGTAATTATTTTTTTAAGAGTTATTTTCTGAAAACAGACACATTGTTTTCTCAAGAACAAATAAGTATCTGTACAGCCATGAGGATTTCCCATGTCAAAGCTGAATGTCTATAAGAGCTGGTTCTACTTCAGTTATCTTGCACCTGATAATAAGGATTAACCAAACTGGATGCGAAGCTACGACTGGCTCACACTCCTGAGAATGTAGCCTGAAGTCACTTTTAGAGAAATACTGGTACCATGTAAACGATACGATCAGAAGTCTGAATGACAGGAAAACAAGCAAACTTCTCTCCAACAAAAAACAATCAAACCAAACAAAACCAAAACTTCAGGCAGTTCCCTTGTCCAAACATTTAACATTTCATCTAGATGCATGTGCTAATTAATTTTTATTTTCTTTTTTTTAAGTAATAGTAATAAAATCAACCATAAAAGCTCTAGCTTGCTTTGGAAATTTAATTTCTAATTCCTGGTGTATTATATAAAGGCCGATGAACTTTTCACTTCCCACAGAAGATGGAGCAGAACTGAGAAATTACTACTTAAACACAGCAGATTTCTCCACACTAGAAAAAAACCAACCTAAACCAACCTACCAAAAGACAAAAAAAAAGCGCAAACCAACAAAGTCTCCAGTGAAAGGTGGTGGCATAAAGAGATATTTTCCTCAGCATCTGGTACAGAAATCAAGAATCGTAGGAATTCCGATTACAGACACATTAACTGTAAGAATTTCTGCTATGCTCTCCACTCTAGAAGGGGAGCTGGGTGTTGCTTTTACCTGCTTTGGGTCTGTATGTCCAGTGCTTGTCTCGCTGAAATGATCCCAGCCCCTACAATGGGATGAGACAGCACGCTCGCTGCCATTGCTCTAGAGGTCCTATTTCACCACCACTGAAATGGATAGCTTCTACAGTCATTTTTGTGGAAGCAGAAATTACTATAAGCCTGAAGTCAACATTCTGACTGGGTTTGATTCCTCACACCTCCCACACCTCCTGTTAGGGAACCCCCATCTGTAGAACAAGGATACAAAGGACAATCTCTTGCTGCTTTTGAACAGTAAAAGGCAAAGGGGGAAAAACCCAGAATACGAAGTACTGCTCTTGCCCTTTCTCTCCAGGTGTGTGAAAGCATACCTGCAAGTTTTACAGGACTGGATTGAACTCTCCTACTTGAGGAGAAATTCACAGAGCACCGAGGGGCTAAATCTAAGTACCTCTTCCCTTGCTACTAGAAATACCACCTCAAATTACAGCAAAGGTGACACGGAGAAGATGACACACTAGTAAGATTTTTATATCACCCTTCCTAATGAGAAAGTAATTCAGTATTATACAAGACCTTACGAAATAACTTAAATAAACCAGCAAATTATGCAATATCAGCATGAATATCATCAGTGTTTTGTTTATCTACATTCTGTTTATCTAAGAAGTTTTGCCTATCATAAAATCTTAGAAAACTAATGAATTTACAGTGTTAACAGTTAATTAAAAACCTGAGGAATATGGTCTGTTCATGAAAAATAGACTAAAAAAATAAGGAGATTAAGCCTTGTGTTTCTTAATCTCCTCCTCCCAACTTTTCCAGTCTAATTTCTGCACTTGCTTATATACTAAAAGAACGATAAAGTAATGAATTCCAAGGTGGTTTTAAATCAGTTGTACTTCTGACAGTAATGAGTACAACACTTCCTGTGGTACATACGCATTTTAAGAGTGATCAAGGAACTCTTCTGAACAACGTCTCACCTGTATGCGTAGAGAAAGCTAAAAAGTAGCATCATGCCTTCTCAGCAAGTGTAAACTGTTCTTAATGCAGAGTTCCCTTTTTCAGGCTATTCTATGCACACTTTAGTATGAACTCCGAAGTTATATGGAAACACAAGTTTGACTATAGAGAAAATATCTTTTATAAAAAGTTAACTTTAATTATTATTAGCTTTAATTATATTTACAATTCAAGCTTTCAATCCAAATTAGTTCTCAACAATGCCAAGAAGGTGGCTGTACAATTTTTAAACACACCAACACATTAATAGCCTGAAAATGTGTCTTTTAATGAGAGTGGACTTAATATCAATCATCAGTGCTGTGAAACTAGTAGGAATCACCCTGAAGACATTCTAGCCCTGCCATACTGGAGCTCTGGGGAGTTACTGATATATCGCTATCTAGGACAGCTATTTATTAACTCTCTCATCTACAGAGGTAGCTGCTTTGTGTGTTAAATTTCACCAGAACGTGTACAGTTGTCCTACATGTATTCAGAGCTTCTGAAAAACAGCTTTTTTTAAATGAAAAAAGGGAATGTCCTTTTCCACTTTAAGACAAAAATCTAATAAAATACAGGTATAATATGATTTAAGTATACATTTTTAAACCATGAAAACTAATAGATCTTTCAAAAATATGACCTTTTAAGTATTTTTATTATTATTCTCTGGCCATCAAGTGTGGTTTAAATCCTCGCCAGCAATAACTTGATTTTTTACAAATTTTAAAAGCTGATCAAAATGAAAGTAAAGTTCTCAAATTTTATTCTACTTTACAATCCATATTCTAAAGCAAAGGTTACTAAGCTACATGAATCATCTCAAAATTATACGAATGTGCCAGGCAAAAGCAGCTGCTCTTTCTGCTGTAGAGTAAGTGCTCCCTAACTGTCCCAAAAACTGGAGGCACACATTACAGTAAAGGCCACAGCTGAACCATACTGCCAGCACTTGGAAATCTATGGGCATATTTGCACTTTCAGGCTCCATACACAAAACCAAGAGTGACATGCCACTAAGAAATGCGTCATGTTCGATGGAAGGGTAGGGCTGAAAAAGTGCAGTTCTTGGGAATTTGGAAGCATATGCCAAAGAATAATAAATGCAGTATTTATAACTCGAGATTGGAAAGCAAAAGAATACATATGCAAGGCCCAGAAAGCATCAGTTCTCCCTCTAGGATGACACCTGAAAGCGTGCAGCCTGGAAGGCTCTGCATAGAAATACACCCACATTTCCATGCACTGGCATTCTGGATGACCAGCTGTCTGATGAGCAGTCTTAATTGTTGGGGTTTTTTGTGGGTATTTTTTTTTTCCTACTAGAGGTCTTCAGATTCTTTTGGAGACTGTGCTCAGTATGTGTAACTGAAGTTTAAAACTTTCCTGAAATATTCTATGTTCTTGTCATAGAGACATTTATACTTAAGCTTGTAACCTGAATGCTTTTTAAAACAAAGGCACCCTCCCATAACCTGGGTATTCTTTATTTAATTTTCTTTTAAAGAAAGAGTAAAGATAAGCAATAGAATAGATCAAGGTGCAGTAAGCAGAAAATCTTTAGAAGCCAAGAAGATCTAAACTATACTATACTGTACAACATAGCCTTTCTACTTAAAAACCTCTCCTGTTAGATGTCCATCATTGAGCTAAATACTTACATTTTACAAGAGAGGCGTGCAGGAGAGAAGGCGAAGAAGAGAAATACTGTAGGTTCCAAAAATGTAAACTAATGTTGCAGCAGAATATAAAATAATTGCACCAAAGCATACCCCCTCAGATACCTAAAATCACAGCAACAAGACTGGACAGGACCTGTAATTAAGCATGGAATACAGCTGATTAGGGAAACTCCTACACCCAATCTCCACCCCGTAAAAAGAAAAAAAAAAAAAAAGAAAAAAGGAAAAAAGAATGGAAAAAAAAGAATGAAGCCAAAGGTGTTTCTCAACTGGGCATCAACTCAGACTGATGTAAATAAAATGCTGAAAATCAGTTCCAGACAAGACAAATTAGCGTCACAAAACAGTCGTGCAGATATAGAATAATTCCAAGAACACCCAAAGCATTACTTCATGCTGTAAAGTATCAGGCATCTAAGCAAAATAGGGCCCTATTTAAGAATTATACAACACAGAACATGCATAAGGCGGCATGAGAGAGCAAAGTCCTCCCCTCCTTTAAAGAGCTGCCCTGGATCCTTGAGAAAGGGAACATTTCAAAAAGAAAGGAAATACACACTTTTCAGGGTGAGGCACAGCAGCTTTAATGTCTATTGTGCAACCACTGCTCTTCCCCATTCACAAAGCAGAACTAAATTAAAACTGAAGTTTAAATTACCTTTCTACAATACGTGTATCCCACACTATACCACTCAAAAAGAGCATCTGTATTGAAAGCTGTATTATTTATATGATCCACAGTAATGTCTTTAACAGGAAATTCACAAAATTAGCAGGGAGTTCCCCACCTTTAAAATGAGAGAGCAAGTTAGAACAATTTTGTGCTGAACACACTCTCTTCACTCCAGTACTGGAAGCAAAATCCTGACATATAAAAGCTTAGATCTGACATTCACTTTTACATGTGGTGACATTCCAGATTCCTAAAAAACAGTGCTAGCTTAGGTTACTATTTGGTGAAGTTCTGGTTTGCAGCTTAATTTTTTTTTATCAGATATATAAGGTAATAACTAGCTGCTACCATTTCTTTATGCAGAATGAGGCTTTTCAAACATCAGATATTAAGTAAACATGCCAATATTATACCAGTCATATGTATTAAGAGCATATGGTAGTTTATATTAAAATTCCAAATAAAATACTTGTGTATCTTAACCAAGATATTTTTTAAAGGATTCTCCTAATGAGATCTTGCATTCTTCATTATTTGGTTGTTTTTATTGGGTTGTGGGGGTTTATTTTGTTTTCTTTTTCAGTTATTTTCTCCCTTCTGCCTCTCATTTTTAAGTCATTAATAACGAAAGGGAGATGAAATTAACTAGATGCTGGGAAAAGAGTATGTTTCTTAGAACAGCTATGTTTGCCATATGCCAAGACAATAACCTAGGAAACCATTAAAGAAAAATCCAAATAAAAACTAATTCCAAAAAACCTCAACAGTTCTACTGAACATGGTCTTCAGCAGATAAACGTCTTACCTCCAAATATCACTTCCTTTAGAAAACATGGAGGACTTGATAACTTCTGGAGCCATCCATGCATACGTCCCTGCAGCACTCATTTTGGTTGTTCTGTGCCACTCTCTAGCCAGACCAAAGTCTGTAATCTTCAGAGTTTTATTACAAATGTCATCATTTTCCATCTTCTCTAGCAATAAAACTGCAAAAGATTGAGTTTATAAATTAATGTATTGAGAATCAAAGCAAAATGTTCAATTCTGTTATTAATTTCACATACAACTTGTACTGCATATATAACAGTATATCTTAAGTGTTGTGAAAATATTGTTGAAATTTTTATAAACATGAAAATTATTTTTTATATTTCTAAGCTATAAAAGCAAGAAATACCTACACTTCTTTGTGCAACTATTAAGGTAGATATTAGGCGCACAAGAAATCCACTGCAGTGATGTAAAGCAAAGCACGTCAGTTAGAGAAAGCCCCTTAAATTCCTGCAGATGACAACAGACTATTAAAAGGTATTCACACTTTTGAACGAGATTCTGAAGTAATAAAAAAATAGCAGTAATAGTACACCAAAAGCAAATGCTAAAGAGTTCTGATTAAAGATTCAGAAGACAAAATGGGGACACATTACATCACTGAATAAAATCCATCCCTAATACTACACCCAGTCCTGGTTCCTACCCAACACAAAAAGCATGTAACAGAACTGAAAGAGGCTTGGAGGCTACAACCAGGGTGCACAAAACAGCATGTCCAGAGCTACAAAGAATGGCTAATAAACAAGGAATCTTCCCCAGGAAAAGACACAGATGAGAATAGAATCTGTAACACTTATGGAATGGGGAAAACTAGAGGTAGCAATGCTTCATGGTTCCTCAACACAAGGAATGGACATTCATTGAACAAAATTAGCAGATAAGAATCAAACACGAGGCAGTCATTAAAACAAGTAGGTGAACTTTGGAGTTCTTGGCACAGTACGTGAATACTATTATTTTACATAGATCTAAAAAGCAGCTACACAAGTTTACAGAAGACAACTCCATAAAGAGCAGTTACATCCAAAAAAATGAGGTTTAAGTTCAAGAAATCCCCAGGACATAAGTTGGTACAAGTCAGGAGAATATACCAGAGCAACTGGCAACAGGACACTGGATTTGGATCAAATCTATGTTGTTACATCCACTACACCTTCATGGATGTTAAAGAGTAAATTATTTTTTTCCTCCCTGTTGTATCCTACAGTGTGCACTGCATCCAACTTGTTTATACCACAACTGTACTGGCAGAGCTGTAATACACCCTCACAAAATAGTTTGAAAGAAAAGAGAACTAGGTGCCCTGGGTCCAGCAAAGAGAGAGTCAATTTCCTTCCTAGCAGCTGAGGTAGTTCTGTGTTTCAGATTTCAGGTGAGCCTGATGTGGATAAAGTGCTGGTATTTTAGTAGTTGCCAAGTAGTCAAGGACCTCTCAGCTTCTCATACTACCCTTCCAGTGAACAGGCTGAGGCAAACAAGAACTTGGGAGGGGACATGGCCAGGGGAACTGACCCAGACTGGCCAAAGGGATAGTCCATACCATATAACATTCTTCCCAGCATATAAGTGGGGCAGTAGGCTGGGAGGTGGAACAGCTCAGGAACTGTCAGAGCATCAGTTCTGGGTTGTGAGCAATTGCTCTGAGCATCACTTGTTTTGTGTATTCTTTTATCATTATTATTTTCCTCCTTTTGTGTCCTATAAAACTGTCTATCTCAGCCCACAAGTTTTGCCATTGGTTGGGTTTTTTTTTTCCTTTTTTGATTCTCTTCCCCACCCCACTGGGTGGATGACAAATATCAGAGGTTAAATTAGAATTAAGGAAAGTCATAAGCACACGTCTTCTGACCATATGTACAGGAAATAAAGGGCAAGGAATAAAAAAAATCAGATAAAGAATTACCTTCACTTACAGAGGAAGAATGGATGACCTTGCATGTCAAATTATTTTTTACTGGAAGAGATTAATTACACTCTTTCAAGTATTTAAAAAAATGACACGAAATCCAGATGAAAGAGAACCCACATTCCGTTTTCAGTAAGCTGCTTATAAACTCAGGGTAGAAGAAATGAAGGCCAAAAAGGTACAGACAAGCCAAGAGCTCACCAGTCAGCACCTCCACAGCAAGTTCAATTCAAGCTAGAGTTTTTATACTTTTAGACTTGAATCAAAGACCTATTGTTTGCTATTCCATTTCAAACATGTTCAGCAGAATTCCTGACATTCCTTGTCAGTCAATGTGACCGAAACCAAAAACAGTCAGTCTTGCAAAAGGTAATAACTGGCATGTGGTCAAGTTTCATACTACAAAGGGACAACGTTTCTTAGCAGTTCCGAGTTCCCTTTCCGGACAGTAGCCAGGAAAACAGCAATACTATACACAGATTACTTAGCAGCTGGATAGTAAAAATACTCGGCATAGCTGAGTAGAGCTCTGTGAGAGCTTCCTTTGCAGTAGCCTAGCAACCTTTACTGCAGCATCCTCCTGCCATTTCCCCAGCCCTCCCTGGCTGCTAGCAAGCAAGAAACCACTTCCAGAACCTCATACTTGCCCTGCCACAACTCAGCCCCACTTGTTTCTTACTTCAGTCCCTTCAATTGCCTTTTCAGATTCCAATACACTTGCAATACTATGGTGGGTAACTTTCTGGTTTCATTTTAACGTTTTTCAAACTTTTTATTTTTCACAAAGGAGTAAAGTTCATACTTGCATTACTGCTTCTCTCCTGGCAAGCAAAGGCTCAAATAGTTAAAAGTAAAAAAACACATTTGAAAATAAATTCACATCTACCAAAACAACCAAACTAAATCAGATACACAGAAGTGTAAGAAAATCCTATGTCCACATCATTTATTTTCACATAAGCAAGACCAGAGGCTATGACTATTTCTGAATGATTAAATAAAAATAATAAAACCTAAGAGAAGGAGACCAAGTTGGATGTGAGAACACTAGTTTCTGCAAGCTAACATAAAACATCAACCTCAACTGTTATCCAAACCTTGCATATACTACACCCAGGAATAAACACTTGACTAATTATTTTAAGGCTGTCTTTTTCATACCAACTACACCATTTTCAACTCCATTTTGGGTCTACTAGCATACTTCCCTTTCTGACTCTACCCTTCTGCAATGGAATCATGAGAAAAGGCAATTTCTTAGGATCACAGCATCAGAGGCTAGGGTATCATACACCAGTCACTGCTTGAATACAAGAGACAGCACATGTCCAGAACCATTTACAGCTGGGGAACAAAAAGATGTTACTGCCTGTTATTTTCAAGAATTCAAGGAAAGATAAATAAATAGACTAAACACAAAAGCAAAAAAAAAAAAAAAGGAAGTTCCTGTAATCAGAGAGAGAAAAATGAAAAAATAAAAATGCTGTGTGGTAAACTGGTATTGGAATTTGTGGACATATCGTACGTGTCCTGAAAAAGACACTTCTGAAAGGGCAGCAAGAATACATTAGGATCATAACAGCAACTGCAACAAATTTAGTACTATTTAACCATACAGATAAAAAAAACCCCAATCTTATGCTCTCCAGCTGTCTAAGGTAACTAAAAAGAACTTGGAAATCCAAGTATTACTCACTCTAGCTCACTGAACGAAGTACCTCATAGAATTATGAGTCAATTTAGGTTGGAAGAGACCTCAAGATGTTACCCCCACATACGCAGAGAATGACTAATTTAAAAAGTGTAAATCTAGTATTAAACACTTATGAATCCATAATGTTATGGCACTATGACAGAAAAACATAAACTTCTATAGCCAAAACAAGGGAAATATATTATTTCAAGTACAGCTAATTTAACATCAAAGCTAACTTTTTTTTTTTTAAGAAAATTAATTAAGGAAGGAAATTAAGCATAGAAAAAAAACCTGCAAAATTACGGCACAGCTACATCACAAATAGCTCACCTCACACTAATCCCATTTTGTCCTGACAGTTTATATTGCTTAGTCAGGAAAGGTAAAGAATTTAGGCTTCCAAAGGAGGCAGAATTCCCAGCAAAATACCACTCAAGTGCTCCCAACCCCGGCATCATCAACTTTTCCCCATGCCATTCACTTTCCACATCTTCAAACTCTCCCCACTGCCACTAACACTTGCTTTGAGCTACTGAGGGAAAATGGTAAGTGATAAATGCAGCAGCTCAGGTTCAGAGATGCAGTCCAGGTCTGGGCAGATTTGGACAAGAGTTGCCTTCTCAGCTCCATTCTTTTTTTCGGACCTTGAATTGAAATGTTCTGTTGATAAGTTATTTGGATTGTTTTGGTGTTTGGCTTTGAGATCTTTTTGGGAAGATAGGAAGGAGAGCTATGGACAGAAAAGGCTGTAATCGATCAACAGAAAAAAAGCACATTTAAACAAGTCGGGCTCATAGGGTACATGCTTGCTTCACCAAACTCAGGTTCAGAATGACACCCCCGGTGCTACCTTCAGGACTAAGCTAAAGGTCTGGAGAGGTACTAAAAGTACTCATTTAAATTGCAAGCATTTAATTTAAAGCATAATTTTTATTTAAAAGGCTCACATTCTTGCTTCAGTTTCTCCCCATTCTATTTCTTAAAATTAATGTAGCTTAAAAACCAGTATTTACAGCAAGCCTGAGGGAAGCTTACACAGAGCTTTTGGTTGGCAGCACACCCAGGAAAGCTCCACCTAGCATTACGCTTTTTAATGCTACTCTGGTAATGTGGGTTATGTCCTCCAATCCCAGTCTTACCTTTGGTACTAAAAAAGCTATAGATTGTATTTCTCCAACTTTATCTAGCTCAAGGTCCCCATTTAATGCAGTATTTCATTTGGTAAGTTTCTTGAAATCCAAAGACTTTGTATGGCTTTATTTCATAATGCATTCCAGAAATTTCAAGTGACCATTTTCAGTTATTAGACATTCAAACTAATTAAATAAACACGGTATTTATAGAGAAGCCAAGGCAAAGGACTTTTTTAATAGTTTTGACGCACTGAATTCAAACTTTTACACTTAAATTTTTAAAATATCATCCTGAAATACTGAAGTCCTTTCTATCCCTCCTACCCTTATTATACTCTCATCACACCTTATAACATAACCCCTTTATATTATCTATTTTGTACTAAAAATAATGTGTTAAGCAACCATAATTTCTCAAGCCGACTGCTGCTTCTACCTTATCATCAGTTTGCTCAACAACTGACTCTCCTGGTTTTCACAAACGCAAGCTATTTAATAGCACAGCTATTTAAGTTACTATGACTATAGGCAAGACTACCTATGTGCCCACTACCTTTACCACCACTGATAAAATCATTCTTAGAGAATATGAGAAAGAAAGATGTTACAGTATATACCTCTACTTGCAAATAAGAGATTGTCAGGACAATGCTGCTACTGTCCTCTGCCACCCCCCTCCTAGTCAGTTCCCTCTCTGTTTGCAAGTGAATCTGGTTCCTGTTAACTCACTAAATCAACAGCCAACAAAACCAGCAGGGCAACCTTGTATCTTTACCTGGGACCTAACAGGCAGGAAAAAAAAATCTTATTAAACACTGCATATTCAGTTATTGAAACACAATAATTCATCAATATTAAGAGACGCACTTAATTTTTGAGGCTGGTGTTTGATTCTGATAGCAGTTAGAAATTAAAATTTCAACACTGATTATAGAAAACATGCCCAGTTTTTAAACTGCAAATTAACTACCACAGTGAAAATGTTAAGCGATCAGAATATCTGCAGTGTATACAAAAGATGATACATTTGCCTATACAGTACTGCTTCTTAAATACCTGCCTTTTCTCCTGTAGGTTCTCAGGATAGCAACCATTATTTCTGTAGCCAGTATCTGTCAGATTGTGATTATCTCACTAGATTATGTTTAGTGCTCACCATTGCCAAGGGAATTTCATCCTTTTAAGCGCCAATTCCATATACAGTGAGCATTTACCTATTTTTCATTATAAGGAGACTGATTCTCTGTCATCTATGTCTCTTTACAGAAGGCATGTAACCACTTTTATTTTTCACACTAAATTGAAAGCAAGAGTTTTGTCTAAAAACATCTAACTTAAAAGTAAACAATCCTACCTACACTGGAGCCAACATACATTAAAAAAAAATAAATTAAAAAATCCTGAACAAAGTGTTCCCAATTGGAAAGCCAAAACAAGATGAAACTTGACACAAGAAGTCCTTGACAGCACAAACTGACAATCACATACCAAGCCCGTAAGAAAAATACATCCCATAGTGGGACACGTGGAACAAGAAAACCAGCAAAGGATGAGAATGACTGGGAGTACCCTGGCTTTCTGGAGGAAACAAAGGGAAAAAGGGGAGAGAGAGGGAGAGAGAGAGAATGACAGAGAGGGAGAGTGAGAAAGAGAGAGATGAGAGATTTCAACAGCTTCAACACACCTTGCATCACCATTTCTCGCTTCCCCTTCAGTTCTTTAATAGCCATTATTAAAGCAACTTTGGGCAAATGGTAACTTGAGAGAAAGAAGCAGTTTTAACAAGTTATTGGCACAGGCTGCAGATGCTGCGAGTTACTTTCTTGCCTGACATTTGTGCTTTACTTGCTGTTCAGATAGTACATAGCACGCCGCAAAAGGAAGTACCAGAAGTAACAAGCCTCCAGAATTAGATATTCAAATAATAATTTAAACAGTGAATAATCAGTAAATTCTGAAGAATGCAGGATTTGGACATTACACTAGCAAAAAATCAATAGCAGACTGTACAATAAACATTCTCAAGTTCTCTGTGTAATAAAATATTAAGCTTAGTTCTCTTATTTAAATCTACATTTAAGAAAAGGTACATCAATCCCTATGTAAATTTATGATTATATGGAAATCACTGAAACTTAGCTTTAAAACTGAAAACACATAGTTATGTGGCATCTACTAGGAACTTTGCTACTTAATGGAAATAGCAACTACAAGCTATTGCTTGCTATTAGTTTTTAAAAGACAGCCATGCAATACAAACAGCGACCAAAACACAGATAAATTAGAAAGAAATGCTAAGAAAAAACACTAATAAGTCAGGTTGGGAACCAGTCCTTCTTGTTCAAACCGTACAGAACAAGGTGGCTATGTAGCCATTCCTTAAAAGAACACCACCTTTGCTAGAAAATTTATTTTTAAAGGAACTCCTTATTCCTGAAAAAAAACTAAAACATGAAAATTCAAAGCAAGGCAAAGTTATTATAGTTAAGCTGCAAAAGGAATCTTAGTAAACATAAAACACATCAGGCTGTTTCCTCCAACGGACACTTTCAGAATACGACCTCCCTAACCCCAAACTCAAGACCTGGCCATTCCCCTCAAAACAACGTAAACAAATATATGCCATATAACACAGAATTCACCAGGGCAATGCAGCTGAGGTTTGTAATGTCATCCAGGGGTAAGAGCTAGCAGAGATTACCTTCCTTCAGAACTAACAAGTTAACCACTTTAAAAAGATTTAATTTAAAAACCAATAATTTCATTCAAATTTGGTTTTATCATTTAAAAAAATCATTATGACACTTTGATATTTCAAACTATTCAAAAGAACATGCAGCTTCAGAATACGCAGCTTCAGAATACATACAAGTATTTACATAGTTGGCATGCTTTTCTGATCATAGCAATGTTACACTTGGCAATTAAGTACTTCCTTGTTGCTTTATTTTTTTGTGATCTATATCAAGGGGCATTTGATGTGCTGAAATTAGCCTATTTATTTTACAAAAGAATCACTTCAAAACTAAATAAAATTTTTGAAGGATTAATATAAATATACACATACATAAATAATTAAAACCACATTCTACCTTTATTAGTGACTTGCTAACAGAACCGAAGCATAAGGGCATATACGCTGATGTCACAGCCATATGAGCTTGCTGTCACTAAAATACTTTCTTCACCTCCTCTCCTGTCACAGCCCTTCATTCTCACAGCTTCCCTCCTTCCTCCACACTGAGACTAGCAACTCAAGAGTCTTGAGAGACTCTAAATCCTGCAAATGAATCAGCTTAGAGGGGAGCCCTCAGCTGATTTAACCCAGACCTGCTGAGGGTGCAGGCAGAGATGAGTAGGTTCTGCTGACACACTGGAGGGGGAGAACCTGTGCCTGGAGATGGGTGGGGAAACCTCACAGCTAGCTGCTGTATGAAGCCACACATCACCTGATGTACTAAGCGAGAAGTCATGCAACATTTCAGAATTAACAGGTCTAAGCCTTTTCCATCTAGTTTTAGACAGATGTGTAAAAATAAGAATCCAGTTCTGCTACTTTTTTACATTATAAAATAATTTTTTATGAAGATTACTACTGAAAAGAACAAGTTGAATAAACTGAAGACAAAAAATTCTTTCTGTCCCTTTCAGGATGCCTACTGCTAAATCCAAACTCTGGTTGCAGATGTTTAATCAGGTTCAGACACTGAGTTGCCTTAGAAATAAGTTTTTTAACATGTAACTTTCTCTGAGAAATCTTAATAGGTTCCAGTCCATGAAGAATTCTGATTTAGTTTGTCAGTTTCTTTTACACAGTATATTTGAAATAGTATCACTGCTTTAAAACAAACAAAAAAACCCCCCAAAAAATTTGCCAAAACAACGTGTTCCAAATCAAAGGAGGAAAAAAAATATCTAATTTGAGCCCAGTTTTTTGTTTAAATTCAGAAAATGAGAGGGAAAGACACCAACCCCAAACTAAAAATATATTCTCTATGATAGAAGGATTCTTGCATTCCATCCTTGCAGTTTCTCCAGTAGCTGAAGCCCCTCAGGACTGCAGATTTCCAAGAACTCTAATCCTCTTTAATAGCAAAAGCAAAACAATTATTTTGTAATGCAAACTCCACAAACTTGGCAGCACTCTCTCTTAGGAATAGAAAACGGAAGGGGAAAACTACTCTTTTGACTCAATAATTAGCGTAACATCCAGTAATGAGTTAAAAAGTATTCTTTTGTCTTTTCATAACACACGAGGAAATAAATACAATTAGCTTCGGGAAGGTTAGTGGCATCTAATCCTAATGAAAAAGAAAATTACAAAGTTGTCAACATTGAAAACTATAATATAGCCAGTTCCAAGGGTTAATTTGTACCAAAATGAACCACAGCACCGAAACAGTTACTTCTCCATTTTCGATAGGGAGGGCCTGCTTATCAGCTCCAAGTTAATAGCACACCTGCCAAAACACAGATTTCAGTCAGTTTCACTAGGAAGAGAACAAAGCGTGATCACATAGCCAACACTGGCACGTCTAGGAGTGATTTAACTGGAGCTATGACCACCCCACACACACAAAAAGATTAAACTTGGCAGGAAGCTCCAAGAAGGAGGAATACTTCTGTGCTGACATTATACAAATACATAATGTTTCCATCTTACCATTAAAACCCATGACTTTAAGATACAGTACGTGGGGCAAAATGTAACCATGCCCTATTTTCAGTTACTGATCTGAGATAAACTCTCAGTAACATGGCCAAGCAAGGTAAAAATGGTGAAATTAATTATAAACAGTCAATCCAGGAATTTAAATTTATGACACCAGTTGTTATTCTGATACTGCTACTTAGACAGCCAAGTCATTTAGTATTTAATATATTCTATTTTTTTATATCTATACCCATATAGAAAATATGGATTTTAGTTGACATCATTGTCATGATTTTGTTTCTAACAAAGAAACCCCACCCAAACAACCAAGCTCTAAAATGAAGGAAAATTAAAAAAAAAAATCAATACACATTTTAGAAGCATTATTAATGAAGGTCACTGAGACAAATTTCAATGCTTTTATTGAGGAAGATAATCAGAAATAAAACTTCAAGGATAGAAATCACCCTTGCCACAAAAACTCCTTGTAAATGTTCATTTTACAAG
Organism: Heliornis fulica; assembly: GCA_013399135.1. Classification (NCBI taxonomy): domain Eukaryota; kingdom Metazoa; phylum Chordata; class Aves; order Gruiformes; family Heliornithidae; genus Heliornis; species Heliornis fulica. Next base: position 996,334 of record VXBZ01004862.1, on the reverse strand, counting down.
GCCATCATGTTTCAGAACTTGAAACACTGAAGCATGTTTAGAACAAAGTTTATACTTTTGGATAAGAAAACTTACAGTCTGCAAACAAAATGGCATTCTCTAAGGTCAAAGAAACCACAAAACAGCATTCACCATCCAAATACAGCTCAATGTCGTCTTACTTCTCTATTCTTTTGAGGTTGCAGAACATAACTTTATATGGAACTTTTAATACTAGGTAGGAGAGTCCACAGGCATACAGAATGCACAGAATGCTTACAGTCCCACAGAGGGGAAGTGGTGGGGGGCAATAATCTATAACTGAAAACTTTGCTAATCTCAGTTTTTTTCTAACACTACCAACACCCAAATCTCAATCTTATTTTGCATTCTGTTGATGTACAATACCTCATTTTCACAAGTGTAATGGTCAGCAGTTAAACTTATTCTCACTGTTTATGGGAACGAACAAAATTGTGCAAGTATTTTAACAGCTGATGGGAGGTGTTTAGCTGCCTGCTTTTCCATTTGCTTCTATGGAAATGGCTTGCTCAGTGCAATTTTCAGAGGCAGGCTGGTGTGTGACCATACCCTTAGGGCACCAACTTAAAACCAAGCCAAGTAACACTTGGAGTCTTCTTTAATACACAAATATCAGAAACACTCTAATCCAAAATCCTACACTTCAATTTATGATGCCAACCTGAAACAAAACTCTTCTTTCAGAATGGACAGTCAGCAAATATGACAGAGTAGAACATGACTCCCCATGTTATACATGAAGAGCTCACAAGAAATCCTGGTGCAAGCAAACCTCTTGCAGAAACCTGCAACACAGAGCAGGAAAAAAGGAAAAAAAACCCAACTTTTAACAGCTGTAAACGAGTTCCATTGGTGTGTTACAATGAGAGAACAAAGACTGAGGGAGGAGAAAGAGCAAAGTAATATCCAGAAAAAGATAAAAGTAGCATTATTCTCAAATTAATAACCCTACTTGTTTAAGATGCAGTCTCAACACCAAATAAGGAACAACTCTACTGTTGTTACATGGCCATAGTTGAGGAAAACAGTAAAATTGAAGTCTGTCCTAAAAATGTTACACTTATACATATATGTATAGAAGTATTAAAAGTTAATGAGTTTTTAATTATATTTAGCTACTGAATCAACCTAGAAACTTTCAGCATTAGGGACTATATGTAAATATACTTGTGCCTTGCTAAGTTTAAGGGAATTTGTTATAAATTTGTAAGCATTTTTTTCCACCTGCTAATTTCCAACCTTGAGATACATAACATCAGTAGCAACAGTAGAAGATAACAGGTAGAGCAAATGGCTACTGCAGTTAAGTCTTAATCTACAAACAACATAACTGCTGGATGTTACTTCTCCTCGGAAACCTTAAAGACTGCACAGCACACCAGTCCAGAAAATTTCAATTGACAGATATTGCATTAAAATCACTACATTCCTGAATATTAATTTTAAATGCCGAAACAACTACTTCAACTAGAAACTGGCCTCTATGACTAGTTATTTTACCTGCAGATTGAGACAACTCCAGCAATCAGTTATTCAAAATCATGCCTTCTTTAATTCCAGCATCCTTTTCTGATCATAAAGCATACAACAGATTTATATCCAGCAAATAAACATATCAACTGAATATAAAAATTGGCATAATGCAAAACAGTTCCTTTGAAGAACTGGAAAAAGATACACTACAGCTCCAGGCTGCTAAGCATTAGCTGCTCCCACAAAATCCAACCAGACTTCATGTTCTCTAAAAAACATCATCCCTATCTCCTGAGCATACATCAAATAACGAAACAAATTAGTGACAGCAATGTTTTATGAAACAAAGTGGAACTAGATGACCTTTGAGGTCCCTTCCAACCCAAAGCATTCTATGATTCTATGATAAACTCCTTAGATTCTATAGCATGCTACACTTTTAATACGTCATTGATTAAATACCGCAATCCTACCACAGTCTGCATGTGGGTGGTCTGATTTGGACTTTCAGTGTTTCGTTAAGAATATTAAGTGGATAAGAGCTCCTTCCTGCTATACATTTCCAGATGTGTCAGGATGCATGACCAGTTCTTACATTGTAATTCAGCAGCATTATCTTTACAGAAAAGCAGAAGGCAGAGCTACTACTCATCCAGACGGGATAGGAAGCTGGTGTACCTGGAACAGTTTCTAGCTTTATGCAAATCCAGTAATTAAGAACAGCACAAAGCACTCAAGTGACATGGCCTTCTATATGAACACAGCATGGAAAACTACCGCATAAGAATTTTAAACTGCTAAATAACTTCTGGCCCCATTACTTTATCTGACTGACATGAGTCAAAGCGATACCACATTGCCAGATATATGGTTTCTATGGGTTTCATGAAAGTCAGCTAGCTTATGGAACAGGAACTGCAGTTAGTTCTGGCAGAAGAAAGCATTTGTTCCTCTTCAGACCGGAGAAAAGCCAGCCAGTATGAGCTTAGCAGCAGTACAAGCAATTTCAAACCAACTACAGCATCAGCAGCCTGCTACAGGAGGTGCCAGGAGCCACCCAGCACTGGAGGTGGGCATGCTGGGACCTGCGGGGACACTGGGCACGTGGAAGGGAGTAGAAAAGTAGAAGTTTCACAAATACGCATGCCAGCAGAAGGAGAGGGAGACAGAGAATACGTGCAAGCAGAAAATTGTTTTTTTTTTAGTTTTGTCACAATTGAAGCAGTAACTGGAAAAGTGCTATTGAGAGTAACAATTCCATGTGTCACTGGACATCTTGGAACTTTATTTCCAGACAAAGAAAGTTAGATTGAAGATCAAATCTGCTGAAAAGCCTCATCTGTTTTCCCTCAAAACTACCAAAGACACCTGAAATGTAATTTCATTTTCTTGACAACTGTACACTAGAAGATACTGAACTTTCAAGTTTTTAGTAACATCTATGCAATCCTTGCAGCTCTACTTGTGCTGTGAGCATGGCTTCCTTCTTCAAAAGAAAGCCAAGACACAAATACGCACCCCAGTGATTTCAGAATACATAAAATCAGCTCAGGAGATGGCAGACAGAAACTAGAGTAAGCCTTTCTCCTCCCCGAAAAGCTAGCCTCAAGTTGCTAGGTGGAGAAGTTAGAGGGGAAGCAGTTTTCACAAGTTCTTGAAAACCTAGCCATCACACTGTAAAGGTGTTTAACAGCAGAACTTAGGCAATCCTGACGCAAATAACCTGTAAGGGCAAAGAACTGGACATAATTTCCTCTTGCTATTCTCAAACTCCAGGACAACTTCCCTCATGGAAAGCAACTGATTCAACAGCTCTGTCAAACAACATCACGCCATCATACTTCCTTTCGAGGTTTTAAGCTAACATTATTTCTATTTTCTGACTCTTCTTTCATTATTAGTTTGAAGAATGTCACATTGAAGTGGATTGTCCGATCGCAGTTTCGCTCTTCAGAGCGCCATGAATGCTGCTCTCGTTAACATTGCCATATCCATGGCTTTATTCAACAACCCTTGAAACTCAAGCTTGATGATTTCCAAAAGTAATATAAACTCAACACACTTTAGAGATGACTGCAAAGGATCCTGGGACATCAGCGCAGCTGGAGAAAGCCAAAGCAAACTGAGCCCTACTCACGTATCCATCTAGGTCAAATGAGGTGGAGTAGTTTATCAGTATTGCATTAGTACACACAATCTGCATAAAATCAACTTTGTGTTTTACTTCATATTTGTAGAAGTGTCTACACTGTAAGCAAGATACTCTGAAGCTTTTGTAACATTTCCTACAAGTATGCAAAGCTGCTGCACTAGAGATGAAGCACACTTAAAACTATAGTACTGCAAATTCCAAAAACCAATCCCAGAAGCACAAATCTCTGCTTAATCTACACTAAACTTCAGAAGGTAAAACCCTTACACACTCTATCAAAACATATTACCATCTTTCCTCAGAATATTAAAAAAAGTATCAGGGAAGGCTGCACCAAGCCCTTAAACACAGGTCTCCTTACTGATGGGTGTCCTTGCCTAAGGGAGCACAATTTGATTCCCCCTGGGGAACGAAAAGTTGCCCTTTCAAAGAGTTAGCAAAACAGCTAAGATAGGCTAAAGAGACACATGTAACTATTGCTCTCCTACAAGACTGGACAATTCCTAGGTTTTATTTTCAGGAAAATTTAACTTTTTTGTAATCTGCTAGGACACTTAATCCAGGCTAAATTTGTACCTAGGAGATAACCAGTTAAGAATGTTCGAGTACTTCCACAATTTTTAAGGTATCTGCTTTTCAGTCAAAGTATTGTTTAATTCAGAACTCTTTGACTATCCCTGATGTTTTGAAAATCTTGGGATTTTCTTTCCTTTTTTTTCCTTCAGACTTTACATAGGTTAAATCCACCTCTTAATACTTAATTTTAGATTACCTCCTTAATCTAGAAAGTATGTCTAAGAACATAAGAACTCCTTATGAGGAAGTTATTCTACAAATTGACCATGTCCTTTTTTTTAGAGAAACTGCACAAGGCTTTACAAAGGGCCATGATTTGCAGATAAACATTACAGGCCATGGTTACTACATTTCATTTTGTCACACATACATAAAGCTAAAAGTGTTCTTCACATCTTTGTTTTGCCTACTTCTGAATAACCTTTAAATATTAGATATTGATTTACATGGGCTCCAGGATTAAAGAAACTTTGCTATCAACAAACTTGAGAGTTACCTCTTACTTCTTCGTTCATCCCCAGAACCAAGTTTGTTACTTTTTCTTCCCAATATAGAAAACCTCTACATCTTCTTATTGGGTTTGGTGTTTTTTGGTTTGTTTTTTTTTCCATTTGGCAAAACCAGAAACTTTTTCCCACCTCCCAAAAGATGCTGAATCAAACTTGTGAATGCAAACCCAGACAGTCATTGCTGTGGCTGCTCTCATGGCTCTTTGTGGCACCTTCTCTCCAGCCATGTCAATTTGGCATGAGCAAAATCACACCAGATATGCTGTCCTATAGATCCCAACTCCATAAAATTGCTTGGAGAGAAACAACACGCTTGCCTTTGAGATGCTTGCTTTGCCCATCCCCTGCCAGCCACAAGCCCAGACATATATCCTCTCTGGATCAAATAAAGTGGTGGAAGGGGCTCCCTTCCCCCAGCTGGAAAAATTAATTCCTGCCTACTTGCTAAGGAAATAGTCCATGGAATGGTCCTTACTACGCCAACCATGTTAAGGGCAGTTATTTTTCTAATTTGTTGTGCAAATTAAAATAACATTATACTAAATTATTATGGTGTATTGTACCACTAGCACACCACTGTCTTACAACACTATCATTTACTTGGATGATCAAGAGACATAATTTTGTTTAGCATATTCAGGCTTCGCTAAAATTAAGAACTGCAGGTGGGAAAACTAATTAGCTGAAGTTAAGTGCATGAGTAACAGGAGTTAGTAATGAAAGCTGTAGATAGGCACATGCGCTGAGGTTACAGTCAAAAGCATATTTCTATATTGTTCTGCCATTACCCACGTACAGAGATGATAATGAGAATCAGTTCACAGCAGCCACCAACTCAGCTCTAGGTGCTAAACCACAGAGTTATGAACTCATTTCCTATATGGTCTTTGCCACTGTCACGTCAGGAGGCATACGACTAACTGCTAGAAATTAATGTGTTTGCTGTGACTAAAGGTACATTCCAGGAGTTCATCATCTTGTGCTACAAGCAGAACAAAACAAAGCACAAGCATAGCTGAGCTAGGACCTTCCTTTATCAAATAAATAGTGAAAGTATTCTCAGGAACAGTCCCATGACTGAGTCTTGCCTTAACAACCCATGCATGATGACCTTCAAGACAAGCTGCAAAGGCCTTTTAAACAAAGTGCTTCAAACTTGAATGAAGCTTTTTTTTTTTTTAACACTTCTAACAGACTACTTAAGGACTTCCTAACTGGGGGGGGG
>VXBZ01004862.1:733776-988281 GCA_013399135.1 Heliornis fulica | reverse complement strand
GATGAGCTTCTGGGGGGGCTGCGGCGCTCTCGGTGCTAGGCCGCCCTTAGGCCTCTGTCCCAGCCCCCTCCCCCTTGTCCCTCGGGGTGGTGGAGTAGGTCCAGGGCCCCGAGGAGGTTGAGTGCCTCCGCTGCCGGCGGCTTCTCCCTTCTTCCATTGTGCAGCCTCGGGACTCTACCCTAATGAACTCCAAGCAGTTTCTGAAGAAACTAAGCTTCCACAGCCTGCCCTTCCTCTTCTATCACATCGCACCGCCCCCCCCCGTGTCCTCTGCACGAATTGAGAGGGTCCCGGCCCTGCGTGGCACAACCACGCAATCCTTCCTGTAGGAGATTGCCTGGAAATAGCAAACGCTGTGCACGGGCTATTTCGGGATCGAGATTTTCCTGAGTTTAGGTGGAAAAGTCCTATAACTTTCTAAGCTACGGTAGAGGTTTTGCCGGAAGTTGGAGGGGGGGGGGGGGGGGGGGTCTGGGGGCATACTCTCAGCGCCTTGGGAAGCGTGGTTCAAAGTGGAATGAGATGTCATGGAATGACAGAATGTTAGTTGGAAGGGACCTCGAAAGATCATCCAGTCCAACCCCCCTGCCCAAGTAGGATCACCGAGATAGAATCACACAGGAACATGTCCAGATTGGTCTTGAATGTCTCCAAAGAAGGAGACTCCACAACCTCTCTGAGCAGCCTGTTCCAGTAATCTGTTTTCTCATCCTAGGGGCTGATTGCTTTGTGCTGTGGCACCTGTGTTTCTGGACGAGGCTGCTGCCAGCAGAAGCCCTGAGGTGGGTAGAAAAGGCTTGGGAAAGGCATCAAACCGCACTGCCAGGTAGAATAACCTGGTGTGATGAATGCCTCTCAGCTTCTTGCCCAAAACCTCAGATCTTGAGTGCTTCACACCCTTACATAAACACAAAATTTGCAAATGGATATCACAAGGCTAAGGTTCCAACGTAAAGACGGTAATTAAAAAAAAAAACCAAATTACACTAACAAAGCCCCATACTTTCTTGTCTGTCCCACAGTCTAAACTGTGTCTGTAGTTGTACACACAAGGCAAAAATAAAATTATGCACAAAGTGACTTACTGAACTCAACCAAAAAGAAAGAATGCAGAACCAGTATGTCTTGAGGTTTTTTTCCAATTTCCTTTAATATGAGAGAGTGCCTTGCAGCTATTCAGAGATAATTACATGGCTTTTCCTTATCTGCGTATTTGCTTTATTATAAAAGCCATAAAATATGTTGTAATACAAGCATTCTGCCACACAAATTCCACCTTGAACTTTATCTGTTATCTAGAGGAATCTACAGGAACTAATTAAGTATGGAATGTTTTGGGTCAGACAAGGTATTGGTTGCAGTACAGCGAAAAGTTTAAATATTTTTTTAAAGCTATTGTTCCAAAATTTGCGCTCTGAAGTACCACTACCCACTGGTAATTGCTACACCCGGGTAATTCTGTGTTCGCTCTTTCGGCAGCACCCAGCGCTTTCGGAAGTCGGTGTGTAATTGCGGTTCCTAGGGGTTCCAATGATAGAAACCGTGGTGCGCAGAGGACGGCAAAGTGCTTGTTACTTTTCTGATGGCAGCACCACCACCTAGTGGAGTTACTGCTGAGAAGAACGGCATACCGAGATCAAAGCTTTCTTCCACCTCTGCTGGCATTGTCTTGTCTCGAGAGATATATAAGCACGCTTTTAATCTTTGGTGCTCCTGCAACTGTAAATGCACCTACATTGTGTCAAGAACACGTATCCTGAGCTGCACATTACAGGAACCTTTCATTCCTGTATTATACCAGAAAATGTTTAATGTCACTGTTATCAAAGATGAGGAAGAATCAGAAGATTTGAGCAATGGGCTGACAAATCACCCAAATGGGACCCAACTCCAATGAAGCCTTCACTCCCTGGGCCTCCAGGCAATAATATATGTGATTTAGAGGTCTCACAAAACAGACGAGAGGAAGTTTTGAACAAGTTTTTCATGTCTACCTTTGCTTACCACCTTTTTTTTTCAGCTGTGCCTGTCAGCATTCTGATTTGCCAGTGTGCATATGGAAAGCAAGTTCAGTCGTTTCTGAAAAATTAACATGTTTAATGACCACACACGCAAAGTGATCTTCATAGCCGATTGTTGCACATGATTAAATCATGACATTGGCATTAACAAACTTTGTCATCTTTGAAAAGAATCTGCAGAGAATGAAAAATAAAATCCACCTACTGAGGGAGAGGTTTAGGTAAGATGGTTATGCAGGAGCAGCACACGAGGCACTGCTGGGACTGTGTCTCCTTCATACACATCAGAGGACTTTGCTGCTTACCTGGGACACAGTGAGCCCCATGGCTACGGATCCACAGACATTGGAGTGTGCCAGTGCTGCTGAAGAAAGTGGTGCCATTCCTAGTCTGCTCCCATCCACATGTTTGCACTACTGTGTCATCGCTCCCATCAAGCCAACATAAGCATTCAGCAAGGCCACATTGCCTGCAACATGAAGAAGCGAGCTGAGATGTGGTGCATTAGCTCAGAAATGCATCCTATGCATTAATAGCATCTTTGGTCTCCAACCACGTGTGGTCTAAAAATCTGTGCAAGGCACACCAGAACAGCCTGTTTAGGCCATGAAACTGAATCAGGAACAATGAAAGTGGGGTACATTTGGTCAAGAAATGTGCAAGCTGCTTGTCTGCCTCTATTTCATACATGCATCCTTCACAAAGCTGACTGCAGTAAGTCTTAGACACGTGGGAAAGCCGGACACGCGATTTGAAGTTTGCAGCTATTTCCTGATGGCGGAAGGTGAGAGGGAGGGAGTACTGTGCAATGGTCACAGCCCAGCCTTACACCCTACCTTTAGGAATATCCCACAGGCATATGCCCTTTGTCCTTGCACCCCGTATTTTGCTGCCTTTAGCCTCCCCCTTCTCAAGCATCCACTTGGCTCTGTTCTCTATTTCAGCTCCACAACCCCTGGCTTCACACTGCTACGTTTCTCCTGTGCCTCACACACCACTTGACCCTGGCAATTTGAGGTCAGCTGCCATGAAATTATTTAACGCAAGGTAGGCTGTGTTTTACCCTAAAGTCATTCTTGAAAGAAACCGAGTGGTTTTTACAGGATTCCCCCAACTGCCTGCCCAAAGTGCAGCTCAAAACACCCCACAAAAAAGGTCATCGCTGAAGTTGGACAGAGCTCAAAGCTCGGGAACTCGTGATGGATCAGGCGAAATTACGAACCGGGAACGAAACAAGGCGGTGGGGGTGTGTGACCGATGAGGGGAGCAGCCCAGCTGGCTGACGACAGTGCTTGCCTTTACTGCGCATTTTTTGCACCTGTGAACCAACCTCACAGCCACCCCGGGCGGTATACCGCGGTAACGGACGCCTCCGCGCCAGATCTACCACCGGCTCCCTCCCCACTCCCCCCGCTGCGGCTCGGCTCGGCCCAGCCCCTCTCCTATCCGCCCTGCGGCCTCCGTCTGCTAACGGCAGCTGAGCGTGGCGCACCCCCCTCTCCCCGGTCCGGCAGTGTATCAGCGGCCCCCGCACAGCACCGGGGAAGAGCGGGCCGCTGCTCCCGGGAAGGGGGCGGGGGTGGCCCGGCCCGTAGCAGCGCCCTCCCGGCGGCGCTCGGGGTGGGGCGGACGGGATGCTCAGCGTCGCGGGGCACCATGGGAGAATCCGCGGGCGCCCGGCATGGCGGCGGCGGCGGAGGGTGGCTGAGGGGCGGCGGTGGCGGCGGGGGGCGGCCATGGTGTCGCCGGCGGCGCGGCTGGTGGGGCAGGGCGTGTGGGCGACGCTGACCGGGNGGGTGTGTTAAGCTGTCCGCCGGCGTGGGGAGGGGGTTTAAAAGAACCCCGAATGTTGGAGGTTTGTGTGCAAAGGTTAACGGGGTGAGTGTGCCGAGGGAGCTGTGGGCTTAGGCTGGGGCAGGGCTCTGCCCGCTGAAGCTGTGGGGTAGGGAGGCAGCGCTGCCCTCCACAACCGCTCAGAGACCGCGGGGACGTTTGTTAAAAAAAAAAAAATCGCTTTTAGAGAGACTTCTATTGTTTTTTTTTTTTTTTTTTTTTTTTTAAATTTGCCGTAGCGTTGCCTGCTGAGAAGGGTAAATAAATGGAAAAATCCGAATATCACGTAATTCATGTGTCTTGCTGAATGTCACTGGCGAGTCACATGGCTTTTCGTGACATGCAGCTCTCTCTGTGCTTAAATTTAAACATTGCAAGTAACTTTGCTAGTTAGAATTTGTTTTCCAGACTTGGAAATTATTTTCCTTGAGGACTCAAAACTTTTTGCTCTGTTTCTGTGTGTTTTCAGTCTATTGGTGTGTTCTTTTGTGATTGTAGCTTAGTATTGTTTACATCAGAAACAGTTTCCATCCTTTTGGTACTCACAGTGACTCAACTAAATTTATAAGTTCTGTAGAATTTCTGCTTTTTATCAGATCAAACTTCTAAATAGGTGTCTTCACCCTACACGGTCAGATATTGGCCTGACTTTCAGAAGCAAAGAGTGTTAAAAAAATCCCTCTGCAATCCCAATGAAAAGCAGATCTTGTGTTTTTAAAAATCTCTTGGTATCCTGTATTTTGTGTCACATATTGCTGTGAATTCCTGTAAGCATGACTCATGGAGTTAATGAACCAGGATAATAACATGTTTCCTTCTGGTTGATAGGCTCTATTTCCAATGCAAACCAGCAAGGTTCAATTGTAGGATTGACCATCAAAGTGGTATGTGAGATTAAAAAGAAAAACAAAAGTAAAAGTCAACTCTACTTTCAGTTGATGTAGGCTGTTATGTTATTTCAGATACATATTTATATATTTCCTTGTGGGAAACTTTTGAACTAATAATAAGGGAGAAGGCATGCAGTTACTCAAAAGAACACTGGATGCAAAAATTGTAGGTCAGAGTTATGATAAAAAATATATTATTCATTACAAAGGGGAGAAAACCGAACTCTCATAAACTCTCTTGGGCTTTGTCTTTGCTTATCTAGATGGACTTGTTACTTCTGCAGACTGGCTTTCTTTTTGATGAATCATCTGGTTAAAAGCAGTACTTGGATTTTTTAGTGAATGTATTGTTAATTCTTTATCTTGGATAAGAATAATGCATTTATTAACACTGGCTACTTGGGAGTAATGATGTCCGTAATTATGTGTTTTCTTGCTCTTAAGTGATTGTGCTTTGTAAACTTTGGGCAAATGATATATTCTTGCCACTTAGAAACTTGAACCTACTTGCTTCTTAAGATTTTCTTTGAGTTTTATAGTAATATTTGGGGTGATGTCTACGTTACACACTTGACACCAGCAGTTTTGGATTCCATTAAGGCTGCTACTGACATTTCTTGAAATGGCAAGGGCAAAACAAATTGAGTACTACTTATTTTAAAACTTTCATTTTCTTGGATTAATGTTAACCACACTCTTGTCGAAGACTGAGAGTCTCTCTGAAACAGTTTGATTTGAATGAAATGGCAAAACTCACCCGGCTGTTTTTACATTTTTTTATTATTTTTTTTTTTTTACCACGGTTCAGCAGAGATGTGCTGACAGTAGCACTGAGTAGCTTATAGTGTCAAGTTAGTTGTTGTGTGGATGAAGGATTTCGTTCTCTACCTTTGTCAGCATAGCTTACTTTGGTACTAACAGTTCTGTTATTAGCTTCCCTGCCCCTGTAAATCCAGTTTTGTTTTTCCATCTCTTTCTCTTCTTTCTCATTTATCATTTGTAGTAGTAAGTACAAAATTAAAAATGTGCATTTGATATTATTTGGAGCATCGTTGCTGTTAAAATCAGGATTCCTAGGTGTTGTGTGCATGAAAACAGTGGTAATTGTTGTACAAAGCCCTGGGCTGAATTCAGCCACAGTGATGTAGAGATGCAACTTCAGGAATGCTTGTACTGTAGTTTGTAAGCGAATGCGCATAGACTTTTGGTGAGCCCTCAGAATGGCTTAGTGACTGCTTCTTCTGTCTTCTGTGGGCAGGGGCCCTTGAACTTTGGGTTATTACTTATTACATATTAGATCTCCTAATTGGTCCTGCGATAGAAGTACAATATTGCAGTATAAGGGTGTGGTCCTATAAATTACTCAGAGGTGAACTGTAATAAAAATTGCAACTTGCCAGCTGCTTTCAGGCCCATTAGCCATGCCTCATCCCACTTTGTCTTGCTGTAAATGTAAGGATACATATGCCACCACAAGAGAGAGGTAAGCTGCACTGTATTTACTGTATGTATTGTGTGGTAAGATACACACAACTGCAGTCAGTACACACCCAGATTTTTATTTGCTGCCTGTTTTCCCATGCTTCACACTGTGCAGTGAGCATCTTTTAGTTATTAATTCAGTTAAACTAACATAAAAATATTTATCTTTTCCTGCAATATTATATCACTCATACCTCTGTAAGCCTGGTGGTAGTTGACACGTTTATTTGGTAGTTCCCTCATCTGTGGTGTGGAGCACCCCAAGCCAGTGAGGCCCACACAGAGTGCCATTTTGCTTTAGATGCCTCAGGTAGGATGCATCCTGGTCTTACCAACTTCCATCATTCTGTCCAATTTACAAGATGTGGCATTTTGTTCAAAGGCTTAGCAGCTTTATATCAGGAAGTGTATATCACAGTCACCTCTGCCTTTATGCGACTCAAGTATCGATAGTAGATGTGTAAAGCATTTGGCTGTTTCTCTGGGAGCATTCCCTGGATGGGCAGAAGGCCCAAGCCAAGGCTCTCTTTCCTTTCCTGGGCAGGTCACCAGCACTGCATTTGCAGGATAAGTCAGGCCACGCTTGGAGAATGTTTGCCTGTGACCCCCATGCTGTGCTGGTGTGGGATATAACCATCGAAGGTACTGGAAAATAAAAAAAACACATTATGGGAGAGTTTTTGATTGGGCGAGAGCAAAGAAAGCTAGAGCCACCACTTCCACAGAAGCCCGTGGGATGTCATGAAGACTGTTTTGTAATGAGTTTGGGTTTTGTAGGTTTGGTTNAGCTTTTCTTGTCATTAGAGTAGCATTCAGAAGGACAGAGAGCTGTGTGGGTTCCTCTCATTAACACAGGAGGTGTGCTGCTGCAACCTTGTCCCAGTGGGGTGTATCCTCTCAAAGTTTCTTGAAAGTAGCCAAAGAATTACAGTTATTCAACTGAGAGGATGGAGAGAGGTGATGAATACAGAGACATGTGGTGTGATTATAAAACCTCATTTCCAGAGGAAACCAGGCTAATTACAGTGCGTCAAAAGAGAGTCTATACTATAATTCCTCAGTGGTCTGTAACTTAATTCCTCCTCAGCTCAATCTCATCTATCTGTGCCTGGGAATGCCAGCTGCACTTGTATGACACTTGTACCTTTACAGAAGAGGCCTGATTCACTAAATCAAGGGCTTTCCATTCTCAGCTTCATCTTCTTCAAGTGAGCATGGAGGAAGCTGCCAGCTTGTACTTCTTAGCTTGCCCCAAGTTTCAGAATATTAAAGCTGTGCTGGCCCTGTTGCACATAGGCCGGCTTAGGGATTGTGAGCATGCAGGGCATGTGCGTGGGGGGAAGCGCTGTCTATCTCGAGGCACAGCTCGGGTAGGTCTGGTCACAAAACAGGCATAAGGGCATGTTGCACTCAGCATTTGCTAAAACTAGCCCTCTCTTCCACTTGGAAATGTAGGAGCTTCCTTTGATTCCCTCCTGTAGCAATGCTCCATGCACAAATAGACTGCACTACTGGAAGTCTCTTTCTGTTGTGTCCTCTTGACATGATTTACATAATAGTTAATGAGTTTTATGAGCATCACCTTCAGATAACTTCTAGTGGCTCTTTCTGAGCCGCTACTTAATAATAAGCGGTCAGCTGGTGCTTTTTAGTGTATAGGTGAAGGGATTCCTTGGAAAGTGAACATATTTCTCTTTTAAACAAATCATTACAGATATTTGGCTGTCCTCTGTGAAACCAGACTTGTGTTTTGCAAATGTGTTAGTTATAAAACAGAGATTCTTCGACCTTATCTGCCAAAATGTATACCCTGAGAGCATGGCTTTACAAACTAATGCTTTCCTTAGCTTGGATTCACTAAATAACTGAAGGGTATGCTTAGTTTGGATATATACATAGTACCACAAAGTGCTCTTAAACTAAGCCTCAACTTGTAGAAGGCAATGTCTGCTTTATGAGGGATCATTAGTATCTTAATTCTGAGTAGCTTCTTAGCTTTTATGCAATAGATTTTTTTGTATATGAATCAGAATGGTCATTGAGAAGGATTTACCTGAAAATTTTCACATGTGCACCTTGAAGGCATGAAGTCTCACCAAACCAAATGCAGCAGCTCACTTGCTTGTAATACTACAGAAATGATTCAACATTATCATTTTGATGCTGAGGTAAATGTGGCAACTTCTTTTAGCAATGAAGTAAGTGTGCCTTGTTCCTTTCACCTGTGTGGTCAGTGTGGTTGGTTTACGAATCTGAAAAGCCTCCTAATCTTTTACATCCAAATGCTGCTTGACCTGCAATGCTGATACTTAAAATGATAGATTTAGATACAAAGTAAAGATCACTATTAAAAATTAACTCCAGTTGGCTTTTAGCAAATCCTGATAATTGAAAGTTTTTTCCCTTTCTGCAGATTATGCATGGATAAAGTAATGCTCTGTTTAAAAACAAAAAAACTGATAAAGTTTTGGCCCTTCACTTATAACTGCAAGTGTCCATTGCTATGATTTGTCCTTTACTGTAAGGAACTATTCACATATTAAAATGTTGCTAGTATGTCATGTCTGTGAAAGAAGTTTATAGACACATAATTGAATTGCAATTCATTTTAATTACTAAGAAATATGGTGTTCATGACAGATCAACAAACAGATCACTGAAAGCAGCAAATTAACAATTATGAACTTTAGAAAAATAATTCTCTGCCTCTCCAAGTGCATTTTAGTCATTTGTTTTGACTAGTCCTTGATTAATTATTTAAAATTCTTTGGTGATGAAGAGACCTGGGAACATGTCGTGAAGGGTTAGAAAAAGGGAATCAAACTACAGCGGTTATTGTTAAATCATAATTGAGAAGCAGGGTAAGAGAACAGAATTTTTCAAAAGGGGTTTCCTTGCTGTAGATAAGTAATGTTTGATTTTGTGTCTGTGGATTTATTTAGGAAAGGCTCCAGCTGCATTATCCTGGGAATGCAGTATTTTAAGAGGAATTTCAGTGTTTGTCAGATGTGAGACTTTGCTGATTTTGTTAAGAAATAAATTTCACAGCTAATTGAGAGAAGAATAAATAGCATAAATAGTTTGAAACTTGAAAAAAATCCATAGACCTTTTTTTTGAGCAAAGCTGAAGTATACTGTATAAAGATGCATAATGGCCAGTGATAGAACAAGGGGAAATGGTTCCAAACAGGAACATAGAAAGTTTCATCTGAATATAAGGAGGAACTTTTTCACTGTGAGGGTGACGGATTACTGGAACAGGCTGCCCAGAGAGATTGTGGAGTCTCCTTCTCTGGAGACTAATCTGGACATGTTCCTGTGTGATCTACTCTAGATTATCTTGCTCGGGCAGCGGGGTTGGACTGAGTGATCTTTCGAGGTCTCTTCCAGCTCCTAATATTCTGTGATTCTGTGACTTCTTGTGGTAGCAGTACAAGTAATGGATAATAAGGAATAAAGATGTGGAAATTAATTTAAAAAATGTTAGTAGCATCTTTTAAAAATAAACTGTTATGATTATGTCTGTCCTATGTCTTTCCGTAGGCTTTTCCAGCAAATGCAGTTACAGTTTTTGTGTACTGCAGCTTGGTGACAGTGTTCTTCACAGTAATAAAGGTGATCAGTTACCGTCTGCACCTTATGTTTGATAAGGGTGAAGTAACTCAACAAAAGTTCTCCAGAAAAAATGGAAGGAAATGTAAAGATACAGAGGTCCCAAAAGGAAACACAGTTCAGCCCTCAGATCATAGGTAAGATCCTCATTGCATGTTGCTGGTACATTCTGTAAAATGGATGAATTTGCACTATGGTTCTGCCTAACAGAAATGCCTGTAGACTGTAGGGAAGCTTCCTACAGCTGTGTGAGGAATGGCACATCTAAAACCTGCTCAGTGCTTTTATTTTCAGTGGCTGCTGTGTGCGTGTGGTGAAACGGCAGAGCCGCACTGGTTCAGAGTGGGCCAGTGTCTGGGCACCATGAAGCCGCTGGGAGATGCTGAAAGACCCTTGAGCAGATGTGTAAGGTGTTTTCTAGGGAAGCTTGAAATGCTTGGTCTTTCCTCTTCCTGCTGTGTTTCCTTGCTGGGAAGAGGAGGGAAAGTGGCACACACTTGTCAGCAGAGAAAATGCTTTAGTATCACTGCTTTGACAACATGAGCTTGCATTGTCTATTTGTGCTTACGGTAACTTCCCTCTCAGAACAAACCTAGATTTGTCAGTTCCTTTTCCCCTTTATGTTTTATTGTGACTGCCTGCGATACTTCTGTGGGACAGTTCATGAGGAAAGCTAGAACCACTTTTACTTCTTGGTGTGTTTAGTAGGTATTTGCAGCCTCTCGGAAGCCAAATACTGTCTTTGCTGTAAATAAAGCTGCTTCCAGGTTGAGATGGTATTAAAAAGTAAAAATGGTCTTGGGCTAAAGACTATTTCTGGCTCTTTTCAAATTTGTGTATGTGTGGAATATTCCACAAACTCTTCAGAATAAGTGGAGATATCTCTTGCTAGTTTTTGAAGTTTGCGTCATTCAAACCAATGAAGTGGACAAGCTGCTTGCAGTGTACCCAGGTGTTGACAGATGTGCAAAAATGCTGAAACAAAGTACATCCAATAGCATCAGCAGCAAAGAAATGTCCAAGCAAAGCTTAAACTACATTTTTTACAACTGCCAGTCAGACTTCAACAGAGATATCTGTATAAAATAATTTAGGTGAGCATTTTTAGTGTGCTTGCAGTTGCTACAGCTAACTGTGCAAGCTAATTCATAACACATTTTTTTTTTTGTACCTTCTGTGCTACCACACTTCGTTGTCTTTACATGTACATGACTGCTATGCTCCTGGCAGTTATGTTGCTGGGAGTGTCAAGGTCTTCCTGCATTGAGACTTTTCTGAGAAATGCCTCTTGTATGTGTCACTAACTAGACCAGGTTTTTATTTTGGATTGGGTGATGTCTGTCTTTGAGGCTGTACTCCTCTTTAGCTCTCCCCAGCTCACAAAGCCATTTCATATTTACATATGCATGATAGAGTAATTGAAAAGGCTCGTGAGTTTTTCTAGGGAGGCTGAAATTTAAACAGAACCTTAGTGTTCTTCTGTTTGCTGGCTAATGAAATGAATGCAAACTTTCATTATCCTGCCTTTTGTTGTCTAAGAAGTAGAGGTAGAAGCACTTAAAACTTGCATGTTGAATCACCTAACTATTCCTCCTAGGAGGTATTGGGCATAACAGTCCAGCGTTTGATTAGGAAATAAAAAACCTTACTGTTTTGACTAGATGGATGGCAGAAGTTTTTAAACAGGCCTTGGTAGTTGGCAGGTTGGTTGAACAAAGTTGTCAGCTAACTCTGAAATAAATTGTGGAAGGGTTACTGAGACCCCCAGGTAAATAACTTTAGAGCTTATATTCAGCCGTAGAGTTTTAAAAATAAGTTTTTGATAGGGGGAGAGGGGGAAAGAAAATCCCAAACCCACACCTTTTTGATGTTTCTCTATAGTGTCTATTCTTTCTTTCACTCAAATGTTTGTTATATTACACCCAAGAAAGAGAATGTGTGTTGGTTCTCATTAGTAAACCTCATCCAAAAAACCCCTTGCTTATACCTATGTAAAAGCTGGTTGAAAAAAGTGTATTGGAAGGGTTAGTGGATGGTTGAATGTATCCACAATGTAAAGTGGCCAACAAGTTGCCTGTAATGTATGAAGTTAGTAATATTTGCCTTGGCTAAAACCAGAAGGAGAATTCTTTTGTGGTCTAATGTTTATATTAATACATATCATGTATGGCATTCCAAATGCTTGTTTGACTGGAGGTTTGTAAATAATCTGGCAGTTAGATGAGAAGTAGGTGCACAAGGGTGCAGTAAAAGGACATAAAATCCAAAAGTTGTGGAAGGAATGCTATTTGATTGTCACGGGTCTCATGAGAAGCCCCAAGCAGCTTTTTGCGCCAGTAAATCAGTGTGCATGTCAGACAGGCTAAATGACATTATGTAGATATGTGCAGTTTGAGGAGATGTTTTATTTCTTGCAGCAAACAATGCTCTACTTCCTAAGACATCAGAACCATTTTACAGTGAGCATTTTTATTTTTAGCAAGCTATCTTGGAGAGGACGGAAGTGCGGGAAGGAGTTACAATATTTTTTTTGCCCTGTGCTTTTTAGCTCTGGAGGTGAAAAATATGCCGTTCCTTCATTGTGCAGTGCTTCTTCTACATATTTTCTTGTTACTCCTCAGCTTCTTTCCAAAACTCACTGTGATCCTCCATGGTAAGAAGCATTGCTTTATCTTCTGTTTGCTTCCTTTTCAGCAATAACACTGGGGATAACGATGTCATCAGTGAGAACAACCAAAATGACTCTACCCAAACAATTCATGACAGTTCAAGGGTACGGGATCCGCATTCGGAGAATTCACCTGGAGTAGTGGTTAGTAGTGTCTTCATGCAGTACACAGCTTGATATACAGCATTATTGCATCTCCAGGTACTGATTGCTTGAAGCATAGGTTGGCCCTGAGGAGGGTTGTTCTGTGGATCCCCTTGGTACGCCACTGCTGTTAGCCTAGTCGTAAGGTATGGGTTTGCAAAGTTGAAGCTATTATACATAATTCTGCACTTATTAGGGGTCTGTCTGCTGTATAGGTACCAAATGGCCTTCATAACTAGTTGCTCTTGACAAGACTTTTCGTGACATTTCTGAGGAGGCCTCTTATGGCCTCAGGAATTATAAAAATCCAGGAGGTGTTTACATCAGATTGGAAATACATGTATGTGCATTCCATATCATTGGCCATGCTTTCTGAATCAGCAGTTCAGCAATGCAGGGTACGCATATAGGTGTTGTTATTTAAAAAGAAAAAAAAAGTAGGAAACACTCTTGAGAAGGATGAAGAGTTAAGTATCCAAAAAGTCAGAATGCTGTCTGTGTAACCTTAAGCTACTCCCCATGTATACTGTGATAAAATCTTTAATTATGTGATCCCATGCTATTTTTTTCTACAGGGCTCCTGCTCAGTCAGTGCAGAGGATGGTTAGTGATCTCTGAATAAGTAGTGATTTGATGCTTCATTCTGTCTTCATATCCCTTCACCCCACACTGTGTCCCTATTTACTGCACACTGTTCAAATCCTGGTCTGAATCAGAACTATTTCCTCATTTCCTGGAGTGTTTTTTACCTTTATGTAGCATCTGCATTATTCACAGACATTAATAGCTTTCTTATGGGATAAAATACTTTTCACCTTGTTTCTGTCCTAGTCCCCAGTATTCTGGTATTTGTCCATTCTGCAAATCCATTTCTTCTTGGGATCTTGTCCAAGTCTTCTGCTTCCAAATATGTAGGTTAGGTCTTGTGAAACCTAGCCTCCTGTTCTTGCTGATGGGATACCACCATGAGATTTTGGGAGATAACAATTTTCTTCCCTTGGTTTTTGTGCCTGTCAGCCAGGAGTGAACTGCATTAATTTTTCCAAGTAACTTTTATGCAGTTTTCACTTTTGCAGTCGAACTTACACCCTTGAAGCATTCCTCTCGAGTATTGTGTTTAGTTTTGAGCTCCCCAGTGAGTTACCTGAGACACCGACCTGCTGATGAGAATCCAGCAGAGGCCACCAAGGGATTGAGGAATGAGGACAGGCAGGTGGGATGCCTTTTGAAAGGCTAAAATCTTTTGTAAGGCTAGAAGAGCTTTTTGCTGTCTTCAGCTTCCTATGGAAAGCTATATAGAAGACAGAGCATGCTCTTCTCCAAGGTTCTTGGAGACAGGGTAAAAGACAGTGGCTACAACTTGCAGCCACAGAAAACTACATTAGATCAGTTTGATTTAAAGGGATTTAAAAAAAAAAAAAAAACAGTTTGATTTAAAGGGATTTTAAACCAAACTGGGGGGTTTTGGGGTGGGTTTCTGTGGTGGTTTTGTTTGGGGTTCCCCCCGCCCCCAAGAGGGTGGTCAAATACTGGAAGAGGTTGTTCATAGAGGTTGTGAAATCTCCATCTTTGGAGATATTCAAAGCTCTTCTGGAGATGGCCCTGAGCAACTTGCTCTAACTGTATGTGCTTTGAGTGTGTGTGTATGTCGGAGGGAATTTCCACTGAATGACCTCCAAAGCTTCCTTGCAGTCAGAGTGATTCTATGATAATTTAATGTCTCTGTCCTCTAGTTTTCCATTGAGAAATTGCTACCAAATACCGGAGACCAAACTTTTCATTTTAGTGCATTGGAAACACATAGTTGGAAAAAAAGGAACAGGTGAACACATCCTATTCCTTAATTTTTAAACCCTAACAAACTGGATTAGGCAATGCAAAAGCTTTAAAAAAAAAATTAAAAAATTAGGGTTTTTTCTCCCCTCCTGAAACATCACACACAACTGCAGTGATGTGGTGTGGATTGTGACTGTTCTGTAACCATCTCCTTCACCCACCCTTGTATTTTGTGCTAGGTGCTTGTCCAAATTTCAGTGATGTTGAGCAACACACCAATGCTTTAACTAACCTTTAATTAGATAGCTTTGATATTTTTTCCAACAGAATTTAATAAATGCCTGAGCTAATTTTGTATTTCTTTTTATTTTTAGGAGCTGCCAACACGGGAAACTCTTGAAGATCTCAGAGGTATTGTAAAGGTTTTATAAATCTCTTCAAACCTTTGTTTTATTGGTTCTGCCACCAAAAACAAAACAAAAAAAAGGCTCAGAGGATGTAGTGGTGGATTCTCTTGTGCCTTGTATTATGAGCTGGTAGAAAGGCTTGAGAGAACAAAATCTCGAGGGAATTTGAACAGACTAAGCTTTCTCAGCTGTCACCCAAGCTGTTTAGGATTGTTTATTAAGAATGCAAGTAGCTTCCCCCATTTTGACACTGGGAGATGAAAGATATTTCCCCCATATTCTTGGAAGCTCTGTGTCTCTGGAAAGCATTAAACCAGGAAGCCAGTGCTCAGACTTCATCATAAAGCTCTTAAACATCTTCTGACTATAGACTCCTGTTAGGATTGTTTAGACTACAGCACACCTTTTTTTTTGTCTACAACTTCATGTCCCATGTATTTCACAGAATCACAGAACTGTAGGGGTGGGAAGGGACCTCGAGAGATTGAGTCCATCCTCCCGCCAAAGCAGGTTTCCTAGGGCAGGTCACACAGGTTGGTGTCCAGGCTGGTCTTGAATGTCTCCAGAGAAGGAGACTCCACAACCCCCCTGGGCAGGCTGTTCCAGTGCTCCATCACTCTTGCCATGAAGAGCTTCTTTGTATTCATGATGAGGTTGGCCATTTTGCTTTGTCTCCCACACTTCAAATATATATAAACACTGATGACATCCCCTCTCAGTCGTCTTTTCTCCAGGCTGAACAGCCCCAGTTCACTCAGCCTTTCCTCAGCCAGTGGGGATAGTCCCCTAAAACATTTCAGCTTTGATATTAGCTGTTTCTTGAGATATTTTTACTATTTAAATTAAGTAGACATGCTGCTACACCTGTCTTGACCTGGAAAGATTCCATCTCACTTTTATACACTTTCACATGTAGCTAAAGAACAAAAAAAGTCCTTGCTTAGGGACCTCCATCATCTGTGCTTCCTTTGCTCTGCTATGGGTCAGGTTTTGCTTGATTAAGATCATACTTCAGTAATGCACAATGCTTGTGAGACTGAACATGAATATGCCTTTTAAACTTTATTTGTTAGGTGTTATGGTATTAGAAGACCAGGCTGCACCACCAGTTTCATCTACCTCACCCTGTATCAAAACAGATATATTACCTGTTTCTTCAGCCCCTGCTTCAGGTGTCATCGCATCAGCAGTAGCAATGAAACCATCTGCCATGGAAACACTTTCTGGTAATGAAATAAATGAAAAAGGAGGTAAAGGACAGCCTTATGGACAGTATGGATCCCAAGATATTCTTGTGGACAGAGACGTAGCTAAAAACTTCTCCAATATTTCTTCATCACAAGGTGATATTTTGAGGACTGGAATTTCTTCAGAGCCATGGGACAGTGAAAATTCGGTTATTTCAGACCATTTGAGTAATCCTAAAAGCTACAAAAGAGCTAAATTGCTAGATGGATCACCACAGACAGGCTTTACCAGCAACTGCCCGCAGTGCAGTGCCATTGCAACCAAAGATCCTGAGCATGTGGGAAGTTCTCACAATGCTGATAATTCCCACGAGGACCTTGATTGTTCAGACAGTGAGACTGCTGTTGAAGTTGTGGACAACTCTCTTCCTGGAGACCAGTTATGTGAGCCCATTAAAATTGTCATCACAATGAGTACGACACCAAACACCACGCTCAGTGACCTAGCAGGCTCTGCCCACCTAAAGTCTCTGGGAATGGAGAGAACAAGCCCAGCCCTTGAGTCTGGTGTAGTTACAGCAGGCTGGCAATTTCAGCAAGCTAATGAACAGCTCAGAATCCCTGTTATCACTTTTGACTTGTCTGATGACAGCAAAGGTAAGACTTGCCCAGAAGTTAGTGGAAGCGAAAGAAGTCCAGAAATTTTTAAGGCAGATCTTTCGTCCAACCAATGCTCTGGCTATGAATCGGGTGATGCAGTGAAGGAACACAGCAACCTAGCAAATACTCCTTTAGAAACTAACACTTGTTCAGATCCAAATCTGGAGAATGCTTCTGAAAATGTGCAGACTGTGGATTTGACTTCTAAGGAAGACCTGCAGAACTTAGACCCGCAGTCCTGTAGAACTGCTCATGAAAAGAGGCACATGCGGGTGCTGAGTGTGGACAGTGGGACAGATGTGCTTTTAAGTAAGAATTTCATGGAGTTATCTGACAAAGAAAAGACCTTGCCAACTTCTAAATCAGATCTAGAAGCTAAGGAAGGACAAGTGCCCAACGAATCTAATTTCCTAGAGTTCGTCTCCCTCCTGGAATCCATTAATACCTCAAAGATGAAGGCATCAAATCAATCCAGTGTCAAAATGGAGACAACAAAGGAAAATGGGCTTCTTGGAGGTATGATGCATGTCTTAAATTCTTTTGGAGTGTATAAGTTGTGAGTAGCTACAGTATTTGTAGTAGCTTATCCAGAGATCTGCAATAGGGCAAATTCACAGAGTAGAACTGGTTTTGCTAATAGAGGGAAGGGCTGGGCTTGGTGAGACAAGCTGATTTAATGAAAGTGTGATAGTACAAGCTGCAGCTCTTGGAATATTTTTATTTCCTTAAAGATTTTTTTTTAAATCTAATGCTAACTTCAGAAGGTTTCCAGTATGTATCTACTATAGCGAGAATGTGGTAGGTCTGGATTGTTGGGATACCAAAAATTTCTTACAAAAAATGTGTGTAGGTATAGCATTTCACCTGCCCTTGCACACTGTACCAGGTGCACATAGAAGAGTTGCCTGTGTGTGCATGTAAGTATCTAGAAGGCCAAAATTATTACTAGTAATGGTTCAACTTTTAGCTATCTCATGTGTGCACATACACACATACCCCCTAAGCTTTCTGTGTTTAAAAAAATTAAATTAAAAATCATGTATTTGTTCTCAAAAGGTAAGAGTTTTTGGTTTTTAGTTGATTAAAACTAAAATATTTGGGGTTTAAGGAGGAAATTTTGGTGGTTGTTTTCAATGAAAGCCCCCTCTATTTTAATGAAAAATTATTGCTTCCCATGCAAGTTCCCATCTAATAAAAAGGACTTTTAAATTAAAGTCTCGTCCAGCTAACTTTAAAGCTATATGCAATCTAATCTATAGCTCTTATAGAGAAACACTTTGTTTTAATCAGCATTCTCACTGCTGTTACCTAACTGTGATCCTTTTCTGTCAGGAAGGAATATTGTTTCTAGTGTCTGTAGCATCTCTAAGCAAAACTAGCAGGACTGTTTGAGGATGTGAGATGTGGTGCAGTAAAGGCAGGTGCAATCTTAGTGTACTTATGTGATCTGTGCAAACTGTTTGGAAGATATGGGCCAAAATGAAAGAAGACAACCCATATCTTCCTAATCAAAATGCTTTGTTTACCTTAGATCCTGTAATAAGCTGTTCCAAGGCAACCTATGGTATCCCTGTCCCTAGGTAGGCTTTGGGCAGTCTCTGCTTCCCCAGCTCATTCATAGAATCACTTGGGTTGGAAGAGACCTTCAAGATCGAGTCCAACCACAGCCTAACCCTGCCTAGTCCACCTCTAGATCATGTCCTTCAGCACATCATCTATTTGCCTTTTAAATCCCTCCAGGGATGGTGACTCCACCACTTCCCTGGGCAGCCTGTTCCAGTGGTTAACAACTCTTCTAGTAAAGAAATTCCTGCAAGAAAAGTAAATAAAAAAATAAATAAATTAAAGAAGCTCCTGCAAGAACCTTCCATTACACAGAAAACCCCATGCCTGACTTCGAAGTTTGTCAGCTTTTCTAAAAAGCAGATGTGGAATTCATGTTTTTATATTTTTAACAAAAGCAGCTAACTTAATTTTCTTAATGCCTTCTACCTACACATTCTCTTTACCTTTCACTCTGCCTTACCTAACTCTTTCCTGGCCCATCAGTTAAATTAGACCCGTATCTCATTCGATCTTTCACTTGTGTCTCCCGGTTTCATGCCTTCTCTTCTCCTGTTCATCCCCTCTATTTTGCAAATCTACATTCCTCTGGTGCGAGCTTCTAATCTGCCTGTGTCTTCATACTGCTTCTCATCTTTCCCTCCGCTTTCCCTAGCAGTCCACACTGCTGCTGTTCTGCCTCTTCCACTCTCTTGAGCTTGCCTAAAACTTACCTCCTCACTGCTTCCATTCATTTCTCCTGTACTTACTCTCCACTCCCTAGTCAAATTTTATGCTTTCAAGGCCTGCTGCCTCTCTTCTAGTCTCTTACCCATTTCTCCCGCCTTTTCAGGCTGTCTGCTCTGCAGAGTGGTGTCTACCTTGCTCTGTCAGGTTCATCAGCCTGCCTGGCTGGCTCCAGCCCACATTCCCTTGTTTCCTAAGACATGAGCGGAGCTAAACCTTACTTACCACTGGAGAGTGCTCAGATGAACCTAGAGAGCCATGCCAGCTCCCTAAGGACACTAGGCCTCTGGTGCAGGGTCACCTTCCTGTGCAGCAGCACACAATGAGGGTTACAGCAAGTAGGTTGCAATATTTGCTGCTTCTCAGCCATAAAAAGCAGTATTTGCACAAGAAATTGGCTTCTGTGGGATGTGACTTAGCTGGTAAAGAGAAAAGATTAAAATTTCAGAGGTAAGTTTGTCTTTTTTTTTTTTTTTTTAAAGGGTGCAGCGAATTAGCAAAGGGGTTTTGGGCATGTACCCTCAGATAATGAGTGGTGAATATGGCTGGAAAAGGAGGGGGGCTGGAAGAGGGGGTGCCCTGCAAGAGCAGGGGTGGCAGCTGTGGCTCCTGTTGCTGCAAGATGTCTCCTGCACCTTGGACAAATGCTGTGGGAAAAGGGAGATTCAATCTGAAAGCTAGGGAGAGGTAGTTCAAAGGCAGTTATTTTTAAGAGCAAGTAGACTTTGTTTTGTAGCCTAGTCAAAACGTGCTGTTTGTTAAAATAAATTACTGTCATTACTGGCTGTTTCCCCCACAGTAAGACTGGATTTTAGGAATGAGAAAGCCTTTAATTTGTTTACAGCCTTGCAATTACAAAATACCATCTTACAACAGATCTGAATAGACATTATTCCCACATTAAAGTGGCTGTTAAAAAAAAAAATCGTGTGTGGAGGGAATACAGAGCAAGTCCAGCTATGCACCAGATGTTATGAGAGAGGAGGAGGTTGGATGTATTTGTTTTTTGTTCTCTTAACCTTGCAAACTGCTTACTTGGCCAAGGCTAATAATAGATGCCTGGTCCAAATGAGCATGAAATGTACCACACAGAGGTCTTTATTAGGCAGTGTGAGAAACTTGGCAAATTCCTGGAAAGCTGGATATTCAGAGCTGTGTGTAAGAAAGCTGCCATTTTGCATCATTTGGAGAAGTTGGGGAAATATGCTCATCAGAACAGCCTTGCAAGTGTGTGAATGTTGTGGATGGTTCTTTGTTATGGATGCTTATGCGCACTTATGTAGGGACCAAAAATATGATCTTGACCACATAAGCCTATGACAGTAGATAGCTCTGTAAAATGCAGTACAAGAAAATTAAAGCCTTGCTTTACGCTATCAAGGATGCTGCATTTAAGGTATTAATGATAACTTTTTGACAGATTTGAAGTATTAGCAATGTTGGGTTTCTTTTATGGCCTGTACTTTAAGAGCACTTCTGTTGCCACCCCATTTCGTCTAGAACATGAGAAAGCACCACTCACACTGTTGATAAAAATTACTTTCAGTCCAGTATCCTTTCAGCTTTAAATCAAACTTATGCTGCCCATATAATGATAGCCTGTTGCTGGGTGTCTTCAAATTTTCTTCAGTCTTGAGATGCATAAGGAAAGTTGGCTTTATAGGGCTGCTCTGGGTTCTTCTAATAGTCCTGGAGCATCAGATTTATGCAGGGCACCTGCTCATGTGTGTCCCCTCTGTAATCTAGGACAGGTAATGTTATCAGCCAGGGACTAAAACCTGCCATGGAAGTGGTGGGGACTGGTGCATGAGAACCTAAACCAGGACTGCTTGACCTGAATTTACATGTTTTGCAGGCTTTTTTTAGAAAAGGTACTCATCATTCTGGGCAGTGCACAAACCACAACGTCAAGTGAGTTCTTTTGGATCCCAAGCAATTATTCTTTTCCTATAAAAAGCTAAAACATACTTGTGTGGATATTTTTAGAAACTTGCTTTGGTTTTTTGTTTTGTTTTGTTTTTTTACCTTCCTGCATATAAGCAGGGCTAGTGCCTGTCATAATCATGGGGGAGAAGGATCCTGCACATTGAGTCACCATCTCAAATAACAGCCGTGGTAGGAGGTGACAGGAGGGGAGTTGGCCGACTGGTGGGTTGCACCTGGGGCTCAGCGCCCTGCTGGGTGCTAGCTCTTCTCTTGGAGCAGCTATGTGCCATCACTGACCCTCGCTCATGCCAGAGGGGGGACCATGTGGCATTTGATGCCACTCTTTGGATGGAGAGGAAATGGGGTGCAAGACTTGATTAAATCTGCTGCTCAAAGCCTAAGGTTTGATGGGCTGAAATTTTAAAATTTTGAAATTCAAATTGAAAGGTAATAATATGCTTGTTGACAAGGCTAACACCAGTAAAGAAACTATGAGGCTATTCCAGAGGTCTGTATTCTGACCTAAATGTAGGTACAGTGATTACACTATTTACCTGAGACCTCAAAAACACTGATTTTAGTTTCAGAACTGTTGCTGGCCTAGGAAATTGTTTTGAGCAAATCACTTCTGTGTTTAAGTTCCCCCATCCTGTAATGTTGTAATCCTGATTAACAGATAATTCAATATGCTGCTTCAGTGCTCATGATGAGCTTTTACAGCAGTTACTGGACTGTATTGAGTTCCTTGGGTGCCCCTCTTTGCTGGGAACCAGATTTTCTTTTAATGGGTTTGTGGCACAACAGACAAATTTGGGTTGATGTTAAAGTACACAAGTTAGATGTTTCTGTTAATGCAGTCAGTGAAAAAAGAGCAGGGAACATAGAACTTCAGAATATGTTATCTGGAGGCGAATGGGGTGGTTCATGACTCATAGAGCTTTTGCTTTATGCAAGGTACTAACAAGAGCACAGAATGACTTGAAAATATTTGTTGCCCCTTCAGCCACAGAGAAAAGTATATTTTCTAGTAGAAGTCTCTATTTTTGGAGCATACTTTTTTGTGGGGGAAAAAATAGATTCTGTAACAGAGCAATTAATGAGCAGAAGAGACTCAGGCTTAATTAGTTTAATTCTGCTTGACCAGATTTCAGAGCAGATGGCATTTGAAGTTATGATGACAGTGATGTTTTAACTTACAGGCCTGTGTTGTGTAGATCGGGATAGGGATATGCAAGTAAAAGATGAGGAAAAAATGTCTGGGAGACTAGAGATAGGGCACAACATAGCAAAAATATTTTGGAGAAAACTTTCAGAGCAATAAAATTTCATTTTAATTACCTAAAAATAAAGCAACTTTTGAAGTTGAGACACACTGAATGTTGGACATTGTGCATTCTATCTACAAACACTGATCCCTTTCTACTGTAAAACTGTTTTCAGCCTTCTCCTGGTGTGGGTGAGAGTTTTGTCCGCAAAGATCCTTTGGGATACCTAGAATTTGTTCCACAAAGGGAAAAATTAAATGGAAGAGGAAATTTTTGGTAGTGTATCTGCATTTTAATTAGGAGCTTATTTGTCAGCGTTACTATGCTTTATCCATAACTACAGTTACTATGCTGTTACAACTCTATAGTGCCAATAGAGCTTTAAAAATGTTTGCAGGAAGAATCTTATTCCTGTGTAGGACAAAAAAAAAAATTTGTCTTTTAAGGCTTTCACCAATATGCTTAAGAGAAACTTGTGCTCAACCGAAATATGAAAATGATGTACAGACTGAAACTTGGTGGTTTGTGCAGGATGGTTTGGAACCACCCTTCCCCAAGCCTGACTTAGCCACAAATCTTGATAGTTATGCCTTGCATATCTGAGTCATGTGGTGTGTAATTTGCAGATAAATTATGAAGTTACATGCAGAGCCGTGGTGTGTGCTTGGGGTTTCTGCGAGCCCAGCCATGTATATACCAGAGATGTGCAGAGTAGTAGCACCTGGTAAGTGGTTCTGGTAGAAGGGCAGAGAGAAGGTGAAGGTATGCTGCCATATTGTATTTTTTACTCTTCTCTTGCTCTTGAAGTGGATTTTTCCTGGTAACTTGAACCTTGCCAGCACAATTTCCATGCAAGGATTGTTTGGTGACATACTGCTAATTGCATCCCCTGGCAGAATACTCCTAGTCTAGACGCCTCTATCTCCATTTAAATACTGAAGGTGTAAGTCAATGGGAAGAAAACAAGTAATAATCATGAAAAATAGTCACAAACCCATCATGGGCCATCTTTCCAATGCTAGAAGTACTCGTTGCTATTGTGTTGTCTGATTGGCATATAAAGTCTGTAAGAAGCAGTAGTGTTTGTTTTTATTTTTATGACTCTACCACTGCAGGGAAAAGAAGTCTGCAAGGTTTGTGGTTTGGAATGGAAAAGTGTGAGGCGTTTTCTAAAACCACTAGATAATCAAATTTAAAAGTTGTTTTAATTGTTCCAGCCCTACAGCTAGTTTTGGGCAATATGGGACCAATTAGATTATTAAAACCACAATTTCTGATCTCTATCAATTATTCTTATAACTCAAACAGTGTAAGTCTTTAGGAAAGTGATTTCAATTAGGTGTCTATGGGTCCACCACCTCTCTTGGGTACAGTTGCATCATTAAGGAGATGCTTCAGTAATGCCACAATTAAATAAGATACAAGTTTCTGCTTAAAATGGAGTTTAAATCTTTAATTAGGAAGGGAAATAAATGGTCTGCTCCTCTCCCTGCTTTTTATTTTTTTTTCCTTAAATAAGTCTTCCAGATCTACTTTCTTCTGTTGTATCTGTTTGTGCATGGAGACAAAATAAAAAATTTCCCTACACCAAAATTACACTAATTGTATTTATTGCACAATAAGACAGGATCATTGGTCATCAAGTGCTATAGAAGGGACCAGGAGGCTCAGAACTTCATCAGTGTTGTAGTGAGATGCTGCCTTTTCTTTTTTTTTTTTTCTCCCCAACCCCCTCTCCCCCCATTTTTCCTTGTTGAAGGAGCACTGATGTTCTTGAGAAGAAATACTCTCTACCCTTGCTGGTGAGTGTGTGGGATGCCAGTGAGATTCCTTAGGTGTAGTGCTGTCTTTGTTTCACACTGAGGACTGAGACCTGCTGGGGTGAGAGGGGTTACTACGATTAAAGTTCTTATGCTTCTGGATTTTCCTACCCCCCAAGAAGTAAGTGTGCAGCGTCTGCAGTGAAAAGTGGTTATGTGTGAGTGTCTGAGGCTTTGGGATACTAAGAGGGGTGTGTCTTGTGAATTGCAACTGGTCTGGAGATGCCTTAACTCCTCAAGGTAGGTTGGTTTTTAGAGGTGATGTGTTGTTAGATCCGCCGATATGGTTGGAGGAAAACAAGATACGTGATCTGAAAAATCTGCGTATCCAAAAGCTTGTCTGCTTTTTCCAATTATATTAGTTGGCTTAATAAAGGATATTATGTCTCTCTACAAGACTTGCATCTTTTTTATCTGTAGACTATCTTAGCTATGACAACACTACTTCCAGGTTAGGATGGTGAGTATACTGGTAGGAAATGCAGATGGAATTCTTTTGTGGGAGAATTTCTGCAGGTTGTATTTTTTTCTTAATGACTAGATTTCTAAGGTGTTTAAGCAGTAGGTATTGCAAGAAATTGGGGTAAGTACGTTTCTGTACACCTTGTATAGTGCAAGAAGCTACAGGATTCTCTTCAGTATCTCCAAGTGTAACCTTTAATTTCTTCTTTTTTCATTTAAAACATTTGACTACAAGTGGTGGTGATGAAGTCACTGCTTTGGTTGCACTTTAAAATCCAAACAGTTTTTTTTTGTTTACAGTGAAAACACAGTTATAAAAAGTTTTACTATTTGACATGAATGTTAGTAACTAAAAGAGACTATCGCTTGAGAGTTGTACACATATACGTCATATGCATGTGTAGAGAGGTCATATAAACATGGTTAGTATTCAGAGTATTAGATTTGTCCAACTTCTATTGTGTATATGTAAAAATATATAGTTCTGTATTTTCCAAGCACAGGAAAATATACTGTGAGATTCTGTAGCCATTTTGCCCTATATTAGGGGTTTAGCTGATGATGAAAAGGCATTAGGCAGCTACCAGCTTTCCAGCCCAAGCTCTTGATTTCCTTTGGAGGTGATGCATTTGCTGTCATAAAAGGGGAGTGGGCCAGTGCTTCAGCTGTGCACTGTCAGGAGACACAGCTTGGGAAGAAATTACAGTCCCCAATGCTGCTGCCCCTTACTGTTCTAGGTTAGGGACAGATTGCTTCCACCTGAAACAATAGGAGAAGCAAAGCAGAAATTGTTTCTTGCTTCAGGCAGCCTGTTCTTTAAGCAACTCATTCATGCAGCCCTCTCAAGTCAGAGTACCTCCTCATCCAGATTCCCGTGATTGTATTAAGTCAGTTTTAATGTTTTCCATCAAACTAGTAATTGCTGCGGTGTTTTGTTTTTGGGTGGTTTTTTTTTTTTTAGCTTTTCTTTTAGATGCCATTGTTCAGTAGTAGCAAAATGAACTTCTTGAAATTTGTATGAGGGGAGAGGCTTGACTTCACTACCCTGTTTTCCAGATAGCCAGTCGACGGAGAGAAAAGAAGAAATGGTGGGAACAGAAAAGCACTGTGAGCAACTTCCTAAACAGGAAAGATCAGATGTACAAAGCCAAGATCATGCTAGTACTAGTCCAGTGCTACCAGAGTCTGCCAAATTTGCAGCACTGTAAGGCCAGTTTACTTTACAATTTTGTACTTCAAAGTTATGATGTAAGCTGTTTTGTTTCACTGAGTAGAAATGACATAAACTTTTAATTAACTTCTCTTTCTTTTTGTTTTATTGAGAACAAGAAAAAAGTTCCTCATAGTAGTTTTGAAACATTTTTGTGTCAAGTTACCAGGGCAACAGGCAAAGGCAGATAATCTACCGGGTAACTTCTCAGCAAGACAGTTCTGTCTTGCAAGTTATAAGTGGACCTGAGGCGTCTGTGCAAGATGAGCTATCCGTGGATGCAATGCATGTGTTCATAGATGAAAACGGTGAGTTTCTGTGGTTGGAATAACTGTAATACGTCTATTAGGGAATAGAGAATGTCTAAAGAAACTTCACATGCCTAGGAAGGATATTTCTCTTGTCTGTTACCAATTGCACGTTCTTCCGTGTGCACAAAAGAAAAATAAAGCGTAGTAATTTCAAGTCAGATCACTCGCAACTAGAATTTTCAAAATCCAAAGCAACCATCACAGACCTGAGGCTTACACAGTATGTCAGGCTTATTTTCCAGACATCACCCTCAAAAAAGCCAACTAGGCCAGGAGACTGCTGCCTTTGCATAAGCACCACTGACTTTCTGCTGTGTGAAGAGTTTTGCACTGTCCTGGCTGGGCAGAACGTTCCTCCTGTATTCTGTTTTATGTTTCTGCTGGCTCAGGCTAAACTCTCTCATGGTGGTTGCTCTCACTTGAGGTCATGGCCAGCTACACTTTCAAGACAATTAGTGAGTGACCAACTCTTGCCCCATGCCTGTGCTTAGTATGCTGTTGCTCTACAGCTAGTCATAGAGGCTGAAGCTTGATGGTGGTTTGAACTCCACACAGTGTGATGTACTGTCCCATACCTCTCAACAGCAGCCATCCCAAAAGCCATGTTTCGCTTAAAGTTGCCTTCTAAACTAGCATGGAATGAGTGCTCATATTGGGGTTTGTGAGCCAGAGATGCTTTGGTTTTCTGCCAAGTCCTCCTTAGCCTTGCTTGCAGCCCTACAGATCCTCTGCTGCTGTGGGGCTGGAACCAGCCTGGCCTGGTTCAGTGAGCAGTAGCCTGTAGCTTTTTGCTATATACCTAAGGAGGGAGTAACAGTGGTGACACTTTTAGCAGAATTTTTATCTGCTTTGTGCCTCCTGACCTCACCTTTGTGCCTTCGAAGGGAAAACTGATGATGTTGCATTTAAAATGCACTTATATTGATGGGGTTTACATTTACTTTATATACCTTTTAAAATTTTTACTGAAACTTTTGTGTTTTAATTAATCTCAGGTTTTCAGTTGTTTAAAGGTTAATTTGCTCTGAAATCTAAAGCAGGCCTAGTGCACAAACTGAAAACTATGTATATAAATGTGTCTGACCTGAAATGTATTGGGTTTTTTATAAACTTTGTGTGTAAAACAAATGATGTATCATTGAACTGATTTTGTTTTTTCCTCTTTATTTCCTAAAGGGGAAATTAGATCCTGTTATTTAAAGGCTGGATGTCAGAAGGAAGGAAATTTTCGACATCAGCTATCAAATTGTGATTGTATGTCAAATGCTCAGTAAGTAAGCCCTTATTTTTAGAAATGTTAAAAGGTTCCATTGCTAGAAACAGTGCAACTGATTGTAGCTGTGAAAAATGCACGTGAAGAGTATTGGAGAATAAATGTGCTAATCTAGTTCAGCGATGTCAAAGCATGCATTTTTTTATTCTATACTAAAATGGTGACTGCTAAAAGAATAGTTCATTTTCTTTCTAAGCTTATCAATATCTAGTGAGTCTTTGTTAGTTTCTGGGAATAGCCAAAGTCAAGTGTGACAATTAAAAATGAGATTACTTTGTAAATTAAAACAAAGTTGGACTCTTTGTTACCAGCTATTCTCTGAACCAAGTCTATCTCATTTCCCATGCCTGGTAAGGGTCCCTTGTAGATTTTCAGTGCTGTGTCAGTATCAGCCAGTGGCACTGCTTCCTGTGGACCCTAGCAGCAGAGCCTTTCACTTTGCTTGAAATCTCTGATAACTTGCTACTCTGAAATGTTATCTGAAGAATTTTCCTTTTTCAAAGGTCTTTTTGAAGTGATCCACATCAATTCTATTTTAATTTCTGTTTTCCATGCCTCTCGTATGTGATCTGTTGGTTGCATACTTGTAAAAAGAATTTCAACTATTCTAAAGTATTAAATAATTCCCTTTTTATGCTGTTATGCAGCATTGGAAAAGTTGAGTGGGGGGTGGGAATGGTCATTGTTAATAGTATATATTGTGCTTCAAGTGCTTGGTTTTCAGTAGAGACTTTTGAAAAGCTTGGAGCCATGTTAAGAACGTTGTCATTTTAGATAGAATGCTTTTATGCGAGATCTGACAAGACACTTTTAATAGTGGGTGAAGATGAAAAAAAAAAACCAAACTCATTTGAGATCATCTGCAGAAGAAATGTTCTGTCTTTTGCAAAATATAAAGAAAAGCACACCTGTTAGACCTCAGCTTTGACCTAAAATCTTTGCTTTGGGGCCATTTAACTCTTGCAACTTTCTTTGTTTCACCTTGCACAAGGTACTCCCCTCCCCGCATCATATAACTAGGAACTTGAATCTGTCCTAAATTCAGAAATAGTTTACTGTCCCCTGACATTTATCAGTTAATCAGTTTTTATCAAAAGAAGAATAATCTTCTCGCATAAGTTCTTCCGAATTTGTCTTTGCTAGATGCTTATGTGGCATCTCTGTACTGTGTTAGGTGCTGGTTTTTAGTTTGTGGTTTGCAGGTTTCTACGGATGTGAATTATTTTTAAGGAGTCTGTTAAACATGGTTAACAAAACCAAGCTGAGATATTCTTTGCAGCTTTTTACATGAATTTAATTTCTGAAGATCAAGACTTTTGCTGGAATTCTTAAGAGTACAGTGACAGTTTGGACTGTGGGACAGAACAAGGCAGCAATGAGTGAGTGGGTTCCCAACTTGTTTCTGTGTGGGAGTCAATGGGAAGGCAGAATATGAGAGCTTTTCCAAGAATGAAACAGCAGGAAGTACAATGCAGAACTTCACATGACAAGCAAGGAAAGTGGACCAGAAAGCATGAAGCATGTCCAGGCTGGTTTTGCAAGGGTATCTTTTGAGACAATTAGACCAGAGATTAGAGAGCTGCCTGTTCAATGGCCAGTTCCTACCATCTGGTACATGGGCTGAATGGTAGCATGGGAAGGAAGGTGGTTTTGGTTTCTCTTGACGTGTTCACTATCAAGCAATTTTGTATTTAGATAATATGGAACACTTTCAGCCTAATAAAAATAGAAGGGCAAATCTTTAAAGACAGTTTAGGAATAAGACATATTTCCTTCCCTTTAGTTCCCACCTGCAGGCATGCATATTATTTATGTCAGTTTAGTTTCTTGTCCATGATTAAAGATAAGCTAAATGATCACAGTTATTAACTAATGATCTTTTTATTATGGAAGAAAAGCAAATAAAATAAAAGCACAGGGTGTAGTCTAATATCAGTTGTTTTCTTATGTCTGTTGAGAGCTCTTGACAGAAATTATTCCCTTGAGGGTGGGCTGCCTTCTGATGGAGATGTTCATTGTGCAAGAAGTTCATACCGATAGGAAATGCTGCTGTTATGAAAGGCTATTAGAAAAGAGACGTGGAAAGCATCTCTGAGATGTTCTTAGCTTTTTCCAGCACATCAGAAAGTTATCTAAGGTGAAGACGACTCTGACAGTACTTCTTTATGAGTACTTGAGACAGTGCAGAAACTTTTAGAATAGAATACTTTTAGGCTTGGTGTGTGAATCTACTTAACAGCCATTAGGTTTTATGAGGTCAAAGGATGCAGGGAAGATGTCTAGACATATGAGCTGTCATCCTCCTTGAACAGGAGGGTCACCGTTATGATCTTGGGGAGCCCGGATTTCACAATCTAGAATAAGCTTATGGAGAATGGTAGTCTGCAGTAGATCTGTATAAACTGTTCACCAGTCATGCTTACCTTATAGTATTAAGATTAAGCTTCAAAAGGGAAAAAGTCAAACTGAGTTGGGCCAGAACTGTGTGGATATGCATAGACCGTGCCCCACTTTGCTCCTCCATGAGGGGAAGAATTGTCCCAGGCCAAGGTGGTGGCAAGAGGTCTCTTGCTTTGAGGGGTGTTGTGGGGGGGAAGCAGCAGATTGGAGGTGCTTGTATGCTTGGAGCAGTAGCACTCCTGAGTGATGCTGCAGCTCTTGAAGAGGGAGGGAATTTTGACTGGGGAGGGTATGAACTCTATCTGGTTTGTCAAGAGTAATGTAATTGCCTTATGAATTGGCCATAGGTAAATACCTTTTAACTAAGTTATGCTAAACTGGAGAAGGATTTTAAATATTACTCAAAAGAAGCCATTAAAGAAAGCCTTCAGGCAGACTAACTGTTTAATGATGTTAAATTCAAATTATGACTTGCTATTTCTGTCTACAATTGTGTGTTACAGTAGTTACAGTCTTAACCGGTCTGGCATTCACTGCAGACTATTAGCAACTGAAATTCAAGTAGCATTTCTCTGGTCTGTAAACATTTTATCTTGGGTTTGTTTTTTTTTTTTTTTGTGTGTGGCTTCTGAAATCCATTTCTCACAAATAATGCAGTCTTAAGGATGATGCTCTGCTACAGAAGTGATGCTGTGTTATGTTTTTTTTTCCTGTTCCTTGCAGTTGTGTGATTCCTGCACTTCACTGGTTTGTAAAGGGCTAGGTGGACAGCGGTGAAGTAAAACGTTGTAAGGAATCTGTGCTTTCTTCCTTCAGAAGTAATACTGTTTGAGGGAGTTGATTGGATGCAAATATCGGTGTTCATCACCTCTTTTTGGTTCTGCAGCATTGTGAGGTGGTCTTTTGGAGTATTCTCCAGTTCATCAATGTTAATACATATTCCACCACTTTTTATTGTTTTGGTTTAAGTTTTATTGTTTACATTTTAAAAAATAGACGTTGGCCTAATAAAAGATATTACCTGTCTCTGTAGTGCTTGTCCTGGAAATTCTCAGAGCTTCTTCAATATATATATAATAGACTGTTATATATATAGACTTCAAAATATATAACAGACTGTTACTAATAATTTCTATGTGATCTTTTAATTCTGCCAAGGTTTATTAAGGATTGGAATTGTTTAAAACTGTCTCCATATTTGTGCTCACCAAATTCTCTCTCACCAGTCTAGTAGTCCAGCTTTTAAAATAATTAAACACTGAAGCTGGCCCAGTTAAATTTAAAGGCGGCCTTTATGTTGTAATGATCCCCAAAAAAGGTAATTACTTTTCCATCATAGCCCTCACTTTGGCAGGTGATTCTTGTTACCCAACTTCATAAGTTATTTAAACATTGGCAGGTAGCTAATCAATTCCTCAATTATTGTTCATATAATTACTCAGACCTCGCTTTTGTGTGTTATCTTGCCAGCAACACCTCTTGCCAGCAGTCCCTGTGGAATGGGTTCCCTGCTGAGCTAATTGCCTCTAAATGTAATGCTTCTATTACCTTGCCAACTTCACCTCTAGCTGTAAATGGCTTTGTGACAGGCTCTGACAAGACAAAAGGTGTAAACTGTATTCTCAGCTCATGGATTACATTAGAAATTAGTTACAGAAACATCATTTAAAAATCTGTTTTGGAGTGAGGAAATTGGAATCCTTTCCAATTCTGAAAAGTATTATTCTGCCCCATTACATTGAAGTTCTTTATTAGCCATTGTCTCTTTATAGTGAATCCTTAATGTTTCTATGTGGTGTGGTGTGGTGTGGGTATGTGGCTGGCTTCTGAGAAGGATGAGAAAATTCACATTTATGTAGAATGGGGGTTGGTATAAGCGTGAAATACCTTTTTGAACAGTTAGTTTGACTTTTCATCAAACAGTCACTATGTTTTAACATCTTACCTCTATAGAACAGTTAGGATTTCAAGTTAAAATTCTTCCTGCTCTTCCTGTTATGTTGGTGATGCAAAGTAAGCCCTGCAATCATTAACAAACATAGATCCTTTAAAAAAAAAGAAATGAAAGAATGTGTATGTTAAAGCATTGCTAGAGGTATGTAGCTCTTTTCTGGGGTCAGGAGAAAGGGGAAGTTAATGCCTTACAGGTGAGACAGTGTCACTCGGAAACATGTTTTTTGACTGTAAGCAGACGTTTGCTAGGAATTTTTAATTTCTTTAACTCATCGGTTTTGATAAGCAGTCAAAAATATAAATGTGAGCTATTATGTTACCTAGATGTTATATGTAAAGTGGCTCGTAAACATCAGTGAAAGCTTACACCCCTAAATTGCAGGGGTAACAGTAGGATTAACTATTTTTTTCATTATTTGCATGATCCATCCCTGGTAGTGAGGCCAGTGGGGCCACAGGGATCTATCAATGCCAATATATAAATTCAACAGCAGTCATATTTTTTGCATACTTGCTGTACCGGGCTAGTATTTTTAAGCTTGCTTATTTCACTAAATACATTTTCTCTGCATTCTGGGGTTGTTCTTTGGAAGGTCAAGCAACTTCTATGTGTATTTATGTGCCTACTGAAGAAAAATGCATATTTGATACCTGTCAGTAATGTAGCTTTCACACGTTTCAAATGCTGCTCTTGTCTTTCTAAACATCTTGAGGAGTGGTTCTATGGGCATGTTATCCTTTCTGGTTTCACTGCCAATGAAGTGGTTGTAGCTTCTTTGCCCAAGCATCAGGTACTAAGACTATATACTTCCAGAATGTATAACCTATGAAATTTTAATACTTGATCACTCTTTTCATGATGAATGAGGTGGTCATTTCATAATTCAGTAATGGAGCGAAGAAATGTCTCCATGTCTGTTTCTTTCACTTAGGTTGCAGAAATAAGCTTGCAGTAAATTGAGGACACTAAAATAACACACTTTACCGTTTTAATACTTTTTTTGTGGTTTCTCTCCTACCAAAAATGTTATTGTGTGCAAAATTGTATTGTTTGTAAAGAAAAGGAACAGTGTCTGGAGAAACCTTGAACGTAACATCCAATATCGACATATAATACTGTTAGGTATGAAGTTGCTAAACAACTGGCTATATTTACATGATAATCTTTGAAATGCTCTAATGGTTATACATTCAGACTATTTGTTCTTTGTGCTTTGCTGCTTCAAATAATTTTACAAATATTCCCAACCAGGAATTAACTATTCAAGGTTTTCTTGTGCTACTGCTAGAAGTGTTTCCTAGACGTAATAGTGTGATGGCACTGTGAAACTCAAATGTTTTCTTCCAGAAGTTTTACTGATTATCTATTACCATGATTCTTATTTCAGCATAGTGTTTTACCTGCTAATGTAAACATATTTAATTTCAAGAAGGGCTGAATTTACTTCCAAAAAACAGTTTGCATTTTTCGCCATGCAGTTTTGCTCAGGCATATTGCAGTCCATCTCTGACACATTTGTGGGCATTCAGCTCTGAGATGAGATCAGATCATCAAATATCCCTGAAAATCATGCTATTTAAGCTAGATACTCTGTAGTACTTATGGGTGTTTGAACACTTTTCTCTGCATCCTTGCATTTGCTTTCATTTGAAGTACGGAGCTAGCTTTGTTGTGTGTGCAGACACATATGTGCTATGGTTAACTGCACTTCAAAACATACAGAAGGTGGTGGTCCACACACAAATCTGATGTGGTTATGTCCGTACCCACCTGGGAATACTCACTTATAGCTGAAAGAGAGATGTGTGTAGCTAAAAGAAAAATGTTTTTTGTGGTGCTGTGGTGTTTTGTTTTGCTTTTTTTTTTTCTTAAGAAGAAAAGAAGATAAGGGCTACTTTCTGAGTACAGGCCAGTTGTGTCTCCCTAATGAAGTATTAGATCTTTAAAGCCAACTGGAGTTGTGCCCACACAAGCTATGGAAGCATTTGGTGACTTGTATTTTTTTCAAGAAATATTCTGAGTACAATTTGTAAGAATGCTGCTTGTATTCTTGATCCAATTTCCCTATCTCCTATGTTAAAACTCCTAAGAAGAAAACTGTATTGCAAATCTCAGTTCTGCAAGATGGTATAATTGTACACATGAATTGATTTATATGGGATAGAATTGGTGTTTTGTCAGAACAATCTGGTTTTTCTGACAGCGATTCAACTTTATGATGGAAAAACATTTGATTCATTCAAGTGCATAGATAGGTTTAAGTGCTGGACCTCTTGTTACAGTTTATCATTTTGTGGGTCTGGCAACAGTCAGCAGTAGCCATAAATTGCGTCAGGAGGCTGCTGTGCTGCATATGTGCAATAGAAGCTGGAGTTTAAAATAAATACATAGGCCACAGAAATGGATGTATGGCATACAGCTGAAATAGTTGAGAACTAGAGCAGAAATAATGATTGCCCAGCCCTGAGAGAGGGGCATGGGGGGAATAATTGTTCTATCTTAGCTACAGATTCTCCTTCCTACTGAAGTGACGCTTGGGCTTTCATTTGAAATCAATTGTGTGCATGTACTTGCTGTATACATTTAAAAAAAAAAACTCTCTAGTTTGAGCCTCCTCTTGCTTTCTTGGTAGTGTATATTTTTTATTTTTGTGTATAATTATTACAGCAGTATAAATACAATTATATACATATGTAGAATAATGTATATTCTATTATTACACGTTTCATCCATACCAGTACAATTACAGAATCACAGAATATTAGGAACTGGAAGAGACCTCAAAAGATCACTCAGTACAACCCCCCTGCCCGAGCAGGATCATCTAGAGTAGATCACACAGGAACGTGTCCAGATTGGTCTTGAATGTCTCCAGAGAAGGAGACTCCACAACCTCTCTGGGCAGCCTGTTGCAGTGATCCGTCACCCTCACAGTGAAAAAGTTCCTCCTTATATTCAGATGAAACTTTCTATGTTCCAGTTTGGAACCATTTCCCCTTGTTCTGTCACTGGCCATCACTGAGAAGAGCCTGGATCCATCCTCCTGACACTCACCCTTTACATATTTATAAACATTAAAGAGGTCACCCCTCTGTCTCCTCCAAGCTGAAGAGACCCAGCTCCCTCAGCCTGTCCTCATAAGGAAGATGTTTCACTCCCTTAATCACCTTGGTGGCCCTGCGCTGGACTCACCAAGGAGTTCTATGTCCTTCTGGAGCTGAGGGGCCCAGAACTGGACACAATACTCCAGGTGAGGTCTCACCAGAACAGAGTGGAAGAGGTGGTCCTCTTGGCCACAAGGGCACACTGCTGGCTCATGGTCATCCTCCTATCTACCAGGACCCCCAGGTCCCTCTCACGTGCACTGTTCTCCAATAGGCCAGTATCCAACCTGTACTGGTACCTGGGGTTGTTCCTCCCCAGATGCAAAACCCTACACTTCCCTCTTGTTAAATCTCATTCAATTTCTCCCTGCCCAGCTCTCCAACCTGTCTAAATTCTGTTGAATGGCAGCACAACCTTCTGATGTGTCAGCCACCCCTTTCAGCTTTGTCCTCAGCAAACTTGCTGACTGTGCACTCTATTCCCTCATTCAGGTCATCAATGAAGACATTGAACAATACTGGTCCCAGTACCAACCCTGAGGGACTCCACTAGTTACAGGCCTCGAGCCAGACTCTGCCCCATTAATGACAACTCTCTGGCTTCTTCCCTTCAGCCAGTTCTCAATCCACCTCACTACTCTACTCTCCTGGCCACATATGCTCAGTTTGTCCACCAGGATGCTGTGGGAGACAGTGTCAAATGCCTTGCTGAGACCCAGAAAAACCACATCCACTGCCCTACCATCATCCATCCACCCATGACTTTGCGTGTTCTCTTTGACGAATTAGTTCAGTAAACTAGTGACATTTTCAGGTGAGCCTCTGACACTCAAACCATGCTTCTTAGGAGCTATATTGTAGTTTTGTGTCTACGGTGCTTTGCAGTATGGATAGTGGTCTCCATTAAGAAAAAAATATTTTGCTTATTTGTTTGTTTTGAATACATATTTGAATATCTCTAGCAACTGCAGGGCCAAAAATGTAGTTGCAGCAAAATAGTGACTAACAAGTACTAAGAAAATAATGTGACATGCCTGTATAGCTGCTAAATGATAGTGTCTCTGGCCCTGGGCAAAATGGAGAACTTCGTATCAGTGAGTTAACTCATTTGATTGACATTCGTATCCACAAGTGAGCTACTTAAGTGCATTAATCTATATGGAAGTATCTATCAGAATGCCTTAGCATTGTTGTATGTCTCTGGTATAAATCCATTAATACTTTATAGTATGTTCACTGCTGGAAAATTCCCTGAGCCTTTGAGGTTTATTCCTCGTAGGAATAAGTAGACCTATCAGTTATTAATTTATTTTTAGTGCTTTCAAGTGCCTTTTGAGAATGACAAAATAGTGTATCACTAAACCATCTTTATATTTCTCAACAAGATAATGACAAAGATTACCCGTTCTTCTAGTAAAAGACGGCTGATTTAAAGGTTTCTTAAAGCTGCTTGACAGGTTGTGCAGTTCAGTCAATTTCTGAGGCAGATGTGACAAGTAGCTCCTTTTGGGATTCAGTGATTTCAGATGAGCTGGTCACCTTGAGCACACAAACGAGCATTCTGTGTGCATGTGCCTTCTGAAAATGGTACTGTTTGAGTTATAAAACTATTGCTTTTTTCTGAAAGTACTCTATTACAAAACTTAGTGGCATTTTGCCTCCTGCCTTGCTAGGGACAGGAAGAAACCCCTGTGTTCTCTTGGCCAGTTTAAATCCTTTCCTGTATTCTAGGGTTTTTTAATTCCCCCTTTATCCCTGTGAGCACAGAGCAGGGAAGTGTTTCCAACAGGAGGCTCCGAGGTTCCAGGCAGCTACGCTGCCACTGGATGGCAGCAAAATCCTGCTCATGACC
Organism: Heliornis fulica; assembly: GCA_013399135.1. Taxonomy (NCBI): domain Eukaryota; kingdom Metazoa; phylum Chordata; class Aves; order Gruiformes; family Heliornithidae; genus Heliornis; species Heliornis fulica. The sequence continues at coordinate 951,735 of VXBZ01004862.1, read as the reverse complement.
AGGAGCTTTCAGTGGTACTTCGGCTCTTGGGACTGGCTTCTCCTCACTCCCTTTCACAAGGAGAGCTAAAGCGGATGTTTTAAAAGACTCTGGAGGTAATGGAAGTGTGGGTGCTGTTAATGCATTAATTCCAGTGAAGCTGCACCTTCTCAAAATGCATCCTATGGTTTATTCTGTAGCCCGTGCTGTTTGTTATTAAAGTTGTTAGTAGGTTGGTCTTTGTTCTGAAGGGTAACACGCTGAAGATTAACAATGGGTATGCTTGTTAAAAAAAAAAAATAAAAAAATTGGAATACAGAGACGTAAGGGTGTACTGAGAGCTCCCCGTTCTTACAGCACCTAAGTAGGAAGGTGTGCTATTTAATCTCCTGCCTTTGTACGCCTGCCGTGCTACTAGTAACACACTCTGCGCAGCTCTTTTATCAGTACCTGACTTGATGAACTTAGCATGTTTCGTAGCCCTTTGCATTACTTGAACAGTGATTTTGTATCCTTTTCTCTCTGTTATGAGAGAAAATTATGTAAATTGGTACATCCAGCTTGCCTATTCTGTAAACTGGGGCATTCTACATAGTTATTGTTAGAGGTGTATTATTGCTGTTAAAACAAATGCCAAAAATCCTCACCAAATCTCATTACACAAATGGCAAAACATGGGCAAGATTTAAGAGAGATTTCATTTTCAGCTTGATATTTTCCCTCAGCACTAACCACTAAGAAAAGTTAGCCTATGCATTCTGAATTAATAGTATGCTTTAAGAAACTAGTAATTTCTTACCAAAAAAGTGAAGATTGCCTCTTCATGTTTTTTTCATGTTTGTTACATAATTATGCAGTCTTAACACCGCTCTCACTTTTGAATATTTCAGTTTTCTTAGGTGCTTTAAATTACATTTTAGTTTAAGGTTTGCTCTTTAGTAGTGCAGTTGGGAACTGTAAATCGTCATGTACCTAAAAGGGCAATATTCAAAGTGGATTCAATCCCAGTCCTGAATTGTGCAATGCTGTGGTCAGATTAATGCTGGCAGCTTTGTAGTGGAGACCTAATGAGCAATGAGGAGTGATGTAGCAAGAGGCCTGTGTGATGGGGTGTAAAAGTGACTGGTTCATGAAACTGCAGGGAGGCCATTTTAGGTGAGAAGGATCAAAGCTGCTGAGGTGGTGATAGGAGGATTTCAGCAATGGCATCAAGAAACAGAGGCACCCTTGGGGAGCTATGGGTTTCTGTTGATCCAGTACTTCCAACACTTTATACCACAAGCTGACTGATGTGAAAGGGCATTTGGAGCTCCTACTGTGTTATTAGCACCACCTGGTTCCTGCACAACCAGGTCTGTGTTTGGTAAGTGCTTTGAACGCACCTCGGACCTGTAGCTTGAAAGTGATTTTTCAAATGGATGTGCAGAAGGGGAGCTTCCCAACTATGAGCTTTGTTATGGCTGCTCTTCAAACATCATAGCATAGCTGCTTCGACTTAAGAGTGATGTTTCAGTGAGTATAACAAATAGCTTTCAGCTATGTTGTTATCACTATAGATATTTGTTACAAACTGTTAAGCTTTAGTGACCCAGACAGCTGCCTGAAATGGTATAGCAGGCTCTTACTGGTTTTAGGACCAAAAGGAAGGTCCCTTAATGTCACTGTTGTGATGTTGGTTACAAAGTTCCTGTCCTTTCTCCTCTATGCAGGTTAAAATGACATTTAGCCAAGCCTTGCAAAACTACTTTATTAACTGAGAATTCTTAGTAACTGCGTGGTGTGCCTGCATAATGAGTTTACCTTGAAGTGTTCAGACTCAAGTCTAGCTAATTCTTAACAAAGGGGATGACTTAGGCTACGTTATATTTTAATAGCTTGGTTCAAGGAAGATTTCTTTTACTTCTCTGTGATTATACTAAAACATTTTCAGTGTTGTACAATTGCTCAACTAGTTTATGTTTACTCAGTGTCGTTACAAAACTGGATTTTGAGCCAGAAAAAAAATCCTGACTATATAACTGGTTATCGACAGAGGGTGCTGTGTATCTTTTGCATTTCATCTGCATAGTTTGTGTGTTTATCAAGGGTATTTTTACTTAATAATTTATTATTATTCAAAATTTAGTTCAATTATACCTTTGCTTACATTAGCACTGCAGTTTACTATAGTAGATCTTGATAATGTTAATTTAATTCTGCAAATGAACAGATTTTCTGTTTAGCAAGATTTCATGTTATATTGTGATCAGCTCTTATAAGGATTTTTATGATTAGAGATTATTTTCTACTATTTATATATGGTAATAAATTTATTCAATCTAGTTACAGGCTTACACAGACACCACCATCAGGTTTCTTACTGGTAGTTGTTGTCAATATGATAATGATGTCATCAGACAAAACATAGAGTAGCTGTGTGAGCAATTCAGCATTAGGGAGGTAGAAAATTAATATCAGAAGGAGCAACAAACAAGTTTGCTGTTGATGAATATCAACAACAAACATGAGCTGAGGGGAACATGAGGGGAACAGATGATGAGGATAGGGTAAGAAGAGACACATGTGAGGCTGATGAAGAAAGTCATAGGAGACAGGTGAAGCCTGCATGACAGCTTCTGATTTTCGAATTGTTGCTTTGTTAGCAGTGCCTTCACAAATTCTCTGCCCCAATGGCCTTTACAAGCCTATGGATTTTCTTTTACTTTTTTTCCACAGTCAGTGTCCCAGCCACTTGCAGATTCTTTTGCCCATTGCTGGTAGGTGGGTCTATGGGCTTGAATCTGTAAACAGGAAACAGATTGAGTCTGTTGGGAGATGATTTGATTTCTTAAGACTTCTTCCAAGAATAAGCTTACCAGTAAGAAAAATTTGATTTCTGCAGACTGATAGAGCAGAGTATCAGGGGAATATCTTGGCTTATCTATCCATCCTTCGGCCATTTCCATTCTTGGTAAATGTTGGATAAACGATGTGGTCCAATCTGGACATATTCTCAGCTCCACTTGGTTTTTCTAGAAGGATAGCTGAAGATGCAGAAAGTTATTGGAGATTTATTCTTCATTTAGGCTGGCATAAGCGGCCACTGTTCTGTTTGCACATTATTTCATTGGGTCCTCTTTTAGGCAGGAATTCCCAGGGTAGTGGGAACTGTTAATAAACTGTTACATGGGGAAAGGATGAAGGATGCTGAGCTGTTCAGCATTCTTCCATTATTAACAATTCCAGGTACTGGCTGTAATCCTTTCAAAACACTGATTTTTTTTTTATCTAAATGTAATTATTTAATTTCAATATAGTTCTTGCTGAGACCATGTTGTGGTAGCACACTAACAGATAGTGCTGCTGTAAATGCAGATTTCTTCAAATAAGCTCTTTAAGTGCTGTATCTGCAACATAAAGCAGTAAACACAGGGAGTGGAGTAAAAAGGTATCTTGCTCAAGGTCCTCCCAAGGTGAATTCCTGTTCAGTACAGGGAATATGTGAGGTGGCTCTAGCTCTTGTGCTGTTGTCATTTTGTTAGGGCAGAAGGAAGTTCTTTTAGCCTGAATTCTCAGAAGGGTAAATTAGTATTCATCAAATTCAGTGCAGGTGAGGCTTGGTACCTGAGTAGGTTGGTTTGAAAGCTAATCCAGGATCTGTGCAGTGCTACCCTGCAGTTTTGCTCTGAGGATTTGCAGCTCTTGACCTGAGTTATTGTCAGTGGACTAAAAAAGACACTTCTTGAGTGTGATTCATTGTAGATGTTCATCTCAGGATGAGAAAAATGATGATACAGAAAGACGTGTTTCTCTGGAGTGGATGTAGTAGAGAATGTGAATCCAAATTTGGGTGTTAACTGTTTGTGGGCCTGGGCTGGATTTCAGGTCTGGAGGTGGAAGGCTCCACCTTCATAATAAGGTAATTGCAGGCATCTTCCTGTATAGTTTCAGAACTAGTAGGAAAATACTGCCTCTTAAAATAATTTCTTTCCCTTCTTCCCTCTGTGCACAGTGAAATACAGTTCAGCTCCTCTAGTACTACCACTTCAGAGAGTCAAGAACCATCTTCTGGGGATCAAGCAGCGAGTGCGCTACAGCAGCAGCTCCTACTGATGGTAGCACGGAGGACCCTTTCAGAAAGCCCACGGGTACATTGTAATATCTCAGTTTCTCGCATTTTTCATACACTGCTTTATCCAAAAAAATGCTGCAGGGTTGTTCCTGAGACAGTCTTGTTGATTTTTTTATACTACTTTGCCCAGTATTGCTCATGTGGGAGAAGATATATTTTATGTTGATGGATGTAATTCGGCTGCTTTCTGCTGACGCTGTGTTCTAGTGGAGTGCTAAAAGACTCTACCACCTAAAAAGTTGATTTCCTATCTTTAGTCTTATTTAATTTGGAAGAAATAGGACACAGCTGTTAGGATTTTAGCTATACCATGAGGTTTTAATAATATGAATTGTTTACCCTAGATTTGTTTGTATCCTAAAATCTCAGGTCTGGGTTTCACTTTCCAATTTGGGCAACCAGACTTCTGTATGTCTTTTGTGGCATATCAGAGTCACCTCCTCAATGCAGTTAGTAAAAGAAATGGTCCCTCAGACTTCAGTTTATATGGTAATATGTGGATATACTTGAACTTTGCAGTGTTTGGGGTCTGTGACCAAAGGCTTAAGGCTGTAATCTGTTTTTACTGTTGCTTTTATAATAACTTTAACCTTCTCTTCCTTCATGGCAAATTCAAGCTTGATATTTATGAGTAACCTTAAAATGCCAGTTGATTATCTTTCATTTCAGATTTTGCTCAGGAATTTGAGGCTAGAAGCGACTTGTATGAAGGAACTACTTTAAATTAAAAATCAGAAAATTGTCCTGTATTGTGTGTTTCAGATTTGGACAGAGGCTTCAATCTAGTGTCTGAGATTAACCTTATCTGGAAAACAATGTTGTGAACTGCCTGCAAATTAGAGAATAATTATCACGTTGGGTTTTTTGTTTTGTATTTTCCGCTCCTATTCCAGGAAAACCACACCACATGAAGTTCTGAGCCTGTTTGATTCTAATGAAGCTAGGATTTCAGGCTGTCTCTGACACCATATACATTTATAAAGCGAATTTTTGAGTGTGGGGTTTTTTGTTTTTTTTTTCTTTTTGATAGGAGGTACAGTTTGACTTGGTCACTTGCTCAGGGCTGATCAGAGGATTTACTAAACTCAGATCAAAAATTGGACTATAGCCCAAGTATTGCAAGCCTCATGTAATGGACTTCATACAAATGTTACAGTTGCTCAGGGGCCAAAACGTTTGCTTATGTACTCAGTAAAGTACATGTTAAGCCATTATGAGGATCAAACAATCAGATCCTTGGATGTCTTTAATGGACTCTTTGCCACCGTTTTGAGGTGGTTTTGGGTTTTTTTTAGTTATAGTGAACAATGTAGATTAGATGAGTGTAAGTTAATTACACTCATTGCAGTTGATTGCACTGATTGCAGTTGATTTTCACATTACTTTCTTTTGAAAAATAGGACCCAAGAGAAACAAAACTGTGCCAGTATTAGCAACAGTAATACTTAAAAATATATTTTTTTCTTTTAAAATACCCCAGCTCCATAATCAAGCAAGTTTTTAAAGTGGTAATAGAAATATTAAAATTCGGAGCACCTAAACTACATTTAGGTAAAAAATCAGTGTTTTGAAAGGATTACAGCCAGTACCTGGAATTGTTAATAATGGAAGAATGATGAACAGCTCAGCATCCTTCACGTGCCAGAACACTCAGAAACATGAGTGAGTTACTGTCCTGTGCTGATAGCGGCTGAGCTACCCAGCACTGTGTGGCTGTGTGCTTGTAGTCAGTTGAAGGCGAGAGATAAAATGCATAAACTTGAATTTCTTTGAAGCTTAAGTTAGCCTGTTTTACCTCGTGTGTGCCAGCAGACTGAGGCTGTCAGTGAATTGGTACCCAGCTGACATGCAGCAATACATTAAGTCACGTGTAAACTGTGTGTAAAATTCCTTTTCCTGGAAAGTGAAGATTAGAAATTACTGCAATAATATGAGAGAAAATTTAACAATTCCTTTGTACAAGGTCGACAGGCTGTTAAAAACCTCACTGTTTTGCTAATGATTACAGTTCAAGTTGGTCAGTTACTTCACACAGAAATTCCCTTCTCTGACTAGGAAAGTTAATCTAACAAATTATTCTAATGTAATCATTGGCCAGAGTTCTGTAATGGATATGTTTGTTATCTGATGGGTAGTGAGGGTTGGGCTAGAAGGAGGTTGAAAACTACTAGATAATGCAGTGATTAGAAATCTCAATTTTTCTTTAAAGAAAAATAAGTTGCTTCCTCCACTTCCCCCCACCCTGCCAATAATTTATTGGTGTACCTTGGAAAGAAGTGAGTGCTCTGCCAAGGTTTTCATTCTATTGTCTAGCTTTTCAGGCTTGGCTGATGGTCTGTAGATAAGCCTTCCCCTCCACAAGTGTTGGTGAGGGAGTGCAGGTGTAGAGTTGGAGGACATCTGAAATGCTTTAGTTGAAACAAGAATAAAAGGCCTTAGAATATGACAAAAGCAATATTCATTCAGAATGATGGATTTGTAATTGTGATGGTAAGGTTAAAGACTCTTAAAATAGTGGTGGTTATGCTGTTTGTGTCTGTTTACAATGTTTTTCTTCCCCTTTGTGTTCTTGAGGATGCACACCTGATGTGTGTGATCAAGCCTACTTGATTATTTTTTTTTGGTTTGTGAAAACCAAAGTATTATTTCTATCTATCATGTGATTTTGTGTTGTGCTGAGATTAGCCTGAAACACAAAAGGAAAAAAATGCTTTCAATAAGATGCTTGAGACCACCAGTGAATCAGGACTAAAATATATTATTTTAAAATTAATATTCAACACTTGTGTTTAAAGCATATTATTTCTGAGTTCCACAATTGATATAGCGCCTGTCCATCAGCAGTAATTAATCTGCTGTGATATTTTTGTTTCTAATTTAAAATGAAGCAAGTATATATGCTCCCACCATCTATTTTAGAAAAAAAAATAAATTAAAGCTTCATGTAAATTTGGCCTTTTAAACACCTGTTTTGCTGGCTGCCATATGTCAGTGTGAAAGTGTTTTGTGTATTTCTGGTTTGTTTGTTTTTAAAGCAACCCAGCCAGGATCCTGAGGATTCTTCATGTTCTTCAGCACAGCGGAAACTGAACAGGCAGTTTTACAAATTCATTATATTCCCTGGCAAATGGATTAAAGTCTGGTACGATCGTCTTACCTTATTGGCACTGTTAGACAGGTAGGTTGGTTTATTTGTAATGTAACCATGTAGTGTTAGAGTGGTTGGGTCTGCATGTCCATAGAGCAGTGCAGACCACTAGGGCAGGAAAATGTGAGCTGTGTGTTAGTATAGTTTGTCCAGCATCATTAGATAGATGCTTTTTGAGTTTCACTTTTTGGGTTTAGGTTTAGGTTTGTTTTTTTTTTTTTTTGAGTTAAAGAAAATGTTTTTCTTCAGGGTTGGTTTTGGTCGACTTCAGGCAGAGATTTTTGATTCATGCAAGCACCAAGCCTGTAGAATAGATTTTAAGTTGACAGCTGTTGGATCCAATGGTTCTGAGCTTTCTGATGGAAAAAAACCACCTTTTTGTGCAGAGGCGGGTGGTGGTATGTGAAATAACCCTTCTACTACTACTATTTTAAACCAAGTACTTAGTTTAAAAAAAAAATAAAATAAAAATTACAGAGAAATATTTAGGAGACCTTTCGTCTGCTCCCTTGGTTACAATTCATGTTTATTTGTTTAGGGAAAACATCTTGCCTTGGCACCTCTCCTTTCTCCAGTACCATGTTTTCTTTGGGCATCAAATCTGTATGCAGTGCCCTTTGCTGTTAGACCTTATATGGTAATCTGCTGGACCTCTAGGATCTTCAAACCAGTCAGCCTACATGCTTAATGGCTGACTTTCCTGTCTGCTTTTGGGTGGGCTATGCCATATATGTTAATATGGACTTCACAGTAGAAATTTTAGGCGAGTTTTACATGCTGCAGGAGATCAGGTTATATAGTCAGGGAGCTTAGATTCAGAGGAGATACTTATCTGTGATTTCTTATCTCTGTTTCAATTGCTTGGAAAGCTTCTGCTGATAAACTCTTTTGTTATAGCTTGAATATTAATGTTTTTTATCTCAGCTTCCAGAACAGATAAAACAAATTAAAACAGATGATAAATCTGTTTTTTTCATCTAATTCTTTGTTGTTAGACATTCATTTAATGAAAAATGACTATTTTTTTAATTTGAAAAATATTTGTGGTTTGGGGTTTTTTTTTGTTGTGGTGGGTTTGTTTTGGATTTGGGGTTTTTTTTTGGGTGGATTTTTTTCAATAAGCATAGACTTGTCTACATCCAAATCATCTCTGCTGTGGAATGCTACTTGGTGAGTGAGATTGGAGGACTTCAGGGCACAGGCCTTTTTCCCATACATTTTAGCTATCACAGTGGAGAAGTTCCTTGGCACATGGGTGAAGTACTGTTAAGCATAAAAACAGAGTTTAGAGAGCGCAACCTCAGATTCTGATCACTGATGGTTCAAACCAGCTGCAGGTGGATCCACCTTGCCCCAATGAGTATATAAATATTTGTACTTAATACCTTTATTCACATAGGACTGAAGATATAAAGGAGAATGTATTTGCTGTCCTTCTAGTAGTTCTTGTTTCACTTCTTGGATTCCTGACTCTGAATCAAGGCTTCTGTAAGGACATTTGGGTTCTGTTGTTCTGCCTCGTGATGGCCAGCTGCCAGTATTCTCTCCTAAAGGTAGGACACAAGTTCATATCCAATTGCTGAATTCTCGTCTAACTTATATGAAGGCAAAATCCTGTAAACAAATTTTTTTTTTCTGTTTTGGTTTTAGAGTGTTCAACCTGATCCTGCTTCACCAATACACGTAAGTCTTGGCCAGGAGAACAAGTTTTTCTCCTTAGTTGTCATTGGTGTACTGTGAAATAGTTTGCTGTTCAGTGAAACACAAATATTTTCTGTCCTAGGTAATTTATGAAAATGAACACTGTTTTGTTTGTACTTTGGAGACCTTGTGCTGTGTTTAATTTTAAGCTATTAGGAGGACATTATATAATGGTTTAGGAGCATCATCCTGTCACAGTGTCTCAGCATTTTTTGATTTGCAGATATAAAGACATTTTAGTAGTCATAAGGTCTCTTGCTTACTTTTACGCCAGCTGATTAGTTAGTCATGTTTCTTACTTAGCTCTTTGAATGAGGACCCCCTGTCTTCCCTCAGGTTTCAGCATGTTGAAAACTGCCAATCTGTTGGATTATTTCTCTTTGTCAGAGACCAATTATTTTTGTCAGTTTAAAGGCTAGAAATACAGGCTGAACTTGAAATTGAGGTTATTTTACAAGTGTCTGCTGCACATTTCACTGAGATGGATTTCAGAAGATTCTTAGTTTCTTTGCTATGTCAGTTGTTATGGGGTGAACTTATGGTATTGTTTGATTAGAATGCATTCACGGGAAATACCTATCTGCATATTAAGTAGGGAATGCTAATAAACAGCAGCTTACAGCTGTAGAGTAATATTTTCAGTACATTAAAGAAATATTCCTACCTCAGTAAGAAGTTGGGGTTTTGGGGGACTAAAATAATATTATTTGTCACTTGAACTAGCGCTTGTATAGACATAATAAAATGAACTGTAATCAGTTTGCACTGAGGCATTTGTAATATATACATTTGTTTAAAGTGGGTGGCAAACAGTATCATCAAAACTTCATTATAAACTTATGTAGCCTGTATTTTTATAGTATTAAAGACAAAGTGGATAACAAAGTTTTAACCAGGACACCTTTTTTTTTTTTTTTGGGTGCAGAATCCAGGTTTGAGTTTCAGGGTCACACTGTACTGTTGGAAGTATTATTCTCTATATTGTATTCTGTGTGTCATGCAGCAGAGTAGCCAAGTAACAACAGGTGTATTCCCATCTTTCATACAGTCTCCTAGAACCTGGTTTCTCAAGAGCATTTTCTTGCAAACTTTGGTGCACCGTATGAACTCTGATGGAAACACAATTTAGAATTTTTGCACAGAGACTTTTGAAGGTGGGAGGCATTATAGTTCAAGTTAAAATAGAAGACTAGCTATTTCTGCATTGTATCTTCTTAATGCAGTAGGCTTTGCAAAGACTTGGTTGAGCTAGTAATTGCCACAAAACAAGACAACAAGAAGGCAAGAAAAGATATTCCACATACTGTTTCATAATTCATGTGCGTACATTAAAATTAAAGAGAATAACATCTCTTGATGCTAATGTAAGGATGCAGAACAGCAGAGGGATTAAAGAATGATCAATACCATGTCCGTGAATGCAGATGAGGGTTTTTTGCAGTGTGAAACAAACCATTGTGAGCCACAGATTTGCACACTGAATTAATTTCTATTCTTGGATCCACAAGTAGCTGTTATTGCCTTATGTTATCCATGCCTGCCAAGGAGGTTCCAAACTTCTTCCCTATCTCTCACATGCAGACTGTATTACTATTTGATGTGACTTTGTCGTCTCTAGCCCTATACCGTTTTGAAGACCATTTTTAAAATCCCATCCAGAGAATTCAGAAAGCACAGTGCCCAGGGATGCAGAGGACTTTTGTTCTCAACTCCTTCCAAGTGCCAGTGTATTTGCTTCTGCTGTTGAGGAAGAGTTTGCTGAGCAAGCCCTATAAAGTCTGGTACAATTCTGTTGGAAGAAAGGTTATTTCTTGCCATACCATGCTGTGACAGCCAGGGGCTGTCTGTGTGATAAGGTGGGAGTTTCAGTGCACAGAGAAGGACCTACCTCACTCAGCTCATTTTATTGAATGATGATAATAGTTCTGTTTTGATCAGCTTTGGTGTTTAAGCGCAAACTTCCTGGGTTCTGTAGCTAGTGCTGGCTACTGGTGTTTACCATTGCTGCAGGTTTAGTAGTACACAAACCTCATTTCTCCTGTCAGACTGTTCTTCAGCCTTTCCATTTCTAGTCTGTTGGGAACTGGTGGCCTCCAGTTGCTGTTCATGCAGGGATTTGTTGTTCTAGGATGGTGAAATCTGGGAACAGCCTCCTCCTAGAGTGGTGGGTAGAAGAAAATAAGGTCCATACCAAGTGTGAGTTGTATCAGTTCATTAACAGTAGAAGATAAGGGAGGTGCCAGTGGCTGTAGGGTATTTAATTCAGAGATCTGAGAGAACTGTGATGCATGCATTTCAAGGTTTTAGACAGTATCTTTGACTGCTGAGTTTCTTGATAATTGTTAAAGGCAGCAGCAGATTGGGCAACAAAGGCTGTGTCTGTAGTAAATGTCTATATAGAAGCATCAGAAGAGCTTGCCTGTTGGTCCCTCATAAAACACCTGTGTAGCTCAGGATCTGGCTCAGGTTTTCAAAGGCAATTGAGCTCTGAAAGACCACAGTTGTGTTTTTCATAACTTACAGAATCGCTTGCATAACTTTAGTGTCTCAGCTGCATTACATGCCAAAGCAGATAGCTAACTCAGTTGCATAGCTACCTACCATAGGCAGTTTCATAAATCCCATGAGGCACTTAAAGTATTTTTAATTTGTCCCTGTAAGCTTTTGTGTGGAACTGAGTACATGTACTTTGCTTTTATAAAAGCCTTCTTTTTCCTCTTGCATATGTGCATGCAGAAACAGAAAAGTCATGAGATCTTTCTGAAATATTCCTGTAGAAGTGCTTTGCAGTCAAAAGTGCTGTTTTACTAAATGGATATGTTTGTGAAATCATTCTAGCTTTGTTGAAAATCTCTTTATTTTTGTCAAAATATGAGATGCACCAATGCTGTATTTGTAGGATATGAATATGTTTCTGACACATTATTCATGAGAAACGTCAGCCTGAAAAAGTCAGTGACGTTTTCTTGGCAGATTTAAGAGAACAAAAGAGTTTTCACTGAAACTTGTATCGGTGGAGAAAAAAAATGATTGTTCAACAAATTAAACACAAAATATAAAAGGAATCCTGCCTCATTATTTAAACTCTTCTGAAGGAAGATGCAGAACTGAGTAGTTTCACCAATAATAATTTTTTTTAATGTCAAAATTTGATGGGTTTGGTAGAATAAAGTGAGCCCTTAATATCTTGGGTACCTTGTTGATATGTTGCACTGCCATATATAGAGTTTAATGAAGGGCTGCTTAGCTTGGCCTGTCATTGGCAGGCGTGAGAGGGCTTTACACTTTTTTATTTCTGAAACCTTGAGGAGATACAAAGTCCATCTATCGGCTGTGACTTTCAGTAGGTGATGCACCGTGCTGGTGACCTTCCCTTGTAGAAGGTGTCCACTCTTGGCCTCAAACCATTCCTGTCCTGAATAATCCCCCTCCCACAAATGTGACACTGAAATAGTATATTAGCACTCGCAGCAGTTCCTCCTCCTCGTGTCCCTTGTTCCCCTGATGTGGGAACTGGAGCCTGGGGTATGCTCAGGGAAGGTCAGCACATCCCAAGCAGCGTGACAGCTGTGTAAGCAGTGTCCTTCCCAGCTCATCGCTGCTCTTGCCTTGCTCCTGTTGATCCGATAGTAGGCAAGGCTTCCTTTTTGTGATTGTCTAATTCCCTACTGCTGCCCAAAATACCGAGAAGGTAGGATTTCCTCATGCTTTGCAGGCTGCTCTGACAGCCTTTGAAAGTTGCTTCATCAATCCTGACTAGTATATTAGCATGGTACAACGGATTTATTTAGAAATAAGAGTTAAATACACACTGTAGAAACAGTTGAGTATGTCAGCAGTCTGCTTGTGTGGAGCTAAACCTCTGGACTTCTAGTCATCAACTCCATCATACCCAACTGCCTTCAAATAATTGAAACCTGTGTTCCGAAATGGAGAGGTAAGGCAAGAATGTAACATCATGATAAAATAGACTTTGTCCGGAGTGCGTATCAGGATACAAATTATTAAGCCATTGTTTAGATGTGATATTTACTGGTTTCTTTTTCTAAGGCACAGATTGTATTTAAGTTATATGAACTGAGGCTTAAAATCAACCAGAAGGTAATACTTTGAGTTTATTTTTTAGGTCAGATTTTTATCTTTCTGACTTTCCTTTGAATTATTTTTTTTTTTCATGGGCATGTGTCCTACTTAAGGAAAGAAAAAAGGCATTAGTAAAATTGATACTCTAAATACCAGGTAGGATTTCTCAGTCTGGCTTGCTTCATATTCCATGAATGTAAGGTGCGATATAAGCCTGCTGGTTCCCTGTAGTCTGCTACCCTGCTAACTGGTTCATCCCAAAACAGAGTACAGACCCTTTATTAGCAATGCTTGCATATGAACCTGGCTCCCAGCCAAATGAATATGTCCACTGTTTCAAATCACCAAGTAGACTCAAAAGAAAAAATATTTTATTATACTTAAATTACATTTTGAAAGTAATAGTCTCACAGCAACTTTATGCAAGACAAACTTGAATCCTTATCACTTTTCTCCTGGCTTTTCACACTCAAGGAATCTTTCTGACTCATCAGTGTTTAAAATGTCTTATTTACCCTTAAGCTTGGTACCAGGAGAACTATAAAGACTTTTTCTGGTTTTTTAGGCATCTGTTATTCTCCCTAGCCCACGGCAATGTTTTGTAGGATTAGTGCAAATCATTCATGTGAGATGGGTATGAAAGATGTAAGATAAGGATGCTCTGCACAGTAATTCCTTTGGATCATCATTCCCAAGTGCTGCATAAGAGAGAGACCAGAAACTGTTTCTAGGTGTCACACTCTTCAGAAGGGACACTGATTTGCTGTCAAGTGGTTCGAATCGACACAGAAAATTAAATTGTGTTGGTGGAAAAAAATAATCAATCTCTGGACTTTACACTGCTCTACTTTTTTTTTTTTTTACTTCCCAGGATGCAATTAAAAATTAACTTTTATATTTCATAAAAATAGCCAAACTGCCTGAATCAGATATTCATTAAAATAAGAGTACTGTAGAGAAAAATTATTGTTCTACTGAAAAGAAAATTCAGAGAGACTGTGGGCTTTTTCTCCACAGAAAGTCATGACTCCTGCAATTAGCGTGCTTCAAAAGGTCCACTATAAATGATTGCTGGAGTTAGTCTTAACTGCTTTTTGTACCTTTTGAAAGTCTCCTCTGGAGAAGATAAAATACCTTGTAACTTTTGTTTTTATTAATTAGTATGTATACGTCATTAAGTTATTTTAAGTTATTTTGTCTGACTCCTGACCCACTCTCCAGATTAATGCAGCACATGTTGTAGGAGAGTCAATATAAAATTCAATCTCTTTTTTTTTTTTTTCCAGGGACACAATAAAATCATAACATACAGCAGACCTGTATATTTTTGTATATTGTGTGGCCTTATTTTGCTGCTAGATGCCGGATCTAAAGATACAAATCCTCCCGTTTATACAATGTATGGCTTGAAGCTCTTTTCGCCTAGATCTCTCCAGTCAGCCAGAGACCATGTAATAGGTGAGTCAATATTTTTCCTAGGACTGTAAAAATGAATTAAGCGTTAGCCGGGGAAGTCTGTGTTTTCCCATGTTGGCAATCAAAGGCATGTTATGGAGGCACAACTCTAAGTCATATTGATAGAAACATTTGGAATGACTTAAGACGAATGCAGGGGGCAGCTGGCAACCTTCCCTCACATAGAAGGAGTTCTTAATGAAATGAGGCTCATAGAAAAGTCTCTATAGAAAACTAACAGTCACTGGTGTTATTAGCAAAAGACATCATCTGTGAAATGCAGTTAATCTTAGTAAGGGCTTGTCTGTGCAGAGCAGTTACTGCAGAATAAGCTGAGTTTTATATTTAAAGCCTAGAAGCTAACCCATGCCAAGTCCTCAGATGGACTTTCTTCCACTCATGGAGAACATGTTTTTTTTTCTTGGTTTAATCTTCCTGGCCACATAATAAATTAGTATGGAGTAGCCACTCTGCAGTAGCTGTTCCAGCCTATTTCCTTTTGTCCTGAGGTGGCCAAGGACATTCAGGTCTTGTCACAAAATGGACAGATGATCCTGTGTCCTAGTTCAGGGTGGCCACAGCTGGAAATACCCCTATTCTATTAGGACACTTCTGCCTGTTACACACTTGCAGTCTGTAACTGTGATGCTGATTTAATTGTTTCACAGATATGAGTGCTGCCCAGGACTCTGGCCAACTAGGGCAACACTGTTAGGTATGAAGTAGAAAAATGAAAGCTTACTGTAAGAGTTGTGAAAATATCCCAAGAGCTGTGTCGTGGTGTACCAAAGACAACCCATTGGTTTGTGAATTTACAACCGAGAAAAGCTGTTGTAGTAGAGGAAGAAACTTTGTGATATAGATAGTGTGACCTTTCAGGTCTTAGTTTACCTGTGGCTGTTGTAGTTGCTTTTTGCTCTACTCAAGTCAGGATATTACTGCATGAGAAAGCACGGTATTTTTAGGAAAGTCTTGTGGTCTTTTATATGGGTTCATTGACTCCCAATCCTTCTCACCAGAAACAGGGGAATAATGAAGACCTGCATCTCACTTATTTTCATTAGCTTCTTTCATTACTTTCCTTTGGTCTCATTAAAGTTCCTTCTTACATCTTACTTTCTCTGCCTGTCAAAGGTGAACAGTAAAAATGCTGATAAATAATTCAACAAGAATCTTAAATGACTCTTGGGATAGAGATAAATGAAAAACTATAGCAACCAGTGTAAGAAAAAAAAAAAGTGTGGTTATAAATGTGCTAATTTTGGCTGGCCTCTAAAGAGATGGTGGAGCAGAGTCTTGAAACAGCCTGGAGGGGGTGGGGGAGAGAAGAAATACAGGCTCATCTCCCCAGTTGGCATCTGTTTAACGAGAGAGGCAAAAGAAGCCATTTCCCTTTTGCTTGTCCCACATTCTTTTTCTGCCGGCTCTGGGAGCTGGCACATCTGTGGGTGTATTTCTTCAAATGATGTTTGGTGCCGCACTTTGGCATTCCTTGCTTTGTCTCCATGGGAGTCCCATCTCCTGGCTGCCATCAATCCTTGCAAGTGTTCGCAGAGCAGCTGCTTCCCTGAGCCATGGCAGTCAGCATCCTCCAGCATCGAGTACAGATTCCCTTAGGCACTGAAGATACGGAATTGTTTTGGGAAGGAAGTTGGCCCCACCAAATAACATTTATGTGTCGCTATTGTTTTGCGGCTTTTGCTAGATATTTTCCATGTCATTTTCTTGGTTTGTCATCATATGGTGACTTAATTTGTGCTCATAATGTTGTAGTATTTGAAGTTGGTATCTTGGGAAATCAAGGAATTTTTCACGTTATACCACAAATACCAAGGAAAGGAAAATGATTTTTTTTTCACGTGTTTACTGTGATTACAATCTAAAGTGGTGGAAATCATGAAAGGAGCTACCAAGGAACTAGGGAGATGTTGCATAGCATACTATGATAAAAGTCTTGAAATTCAGTTATAAAAGAAAATCTGTGGAAATTTGTAAAATGTGGGACCTAATTAATGAAGAAAGTGGCATTTAAGAGGTCCATTTGGCAAGTAATCTATTTAGGATCCGATTCAGTTTTATTTTAAATTGATGGTGGATCTGATTTATGTTAGGGGATCACGCCTTTAGTTCATTCAAACTATGGTTTCATCTTGAAACATCACTTATTTCAGCTGATCTTTCTGCTAGATAAACATATGTAGTGGAAGCAAGTGCACGAACAGAGCCGGTCTCAGTCACAAGGTGCTACAGGTGTGGTTAGTCACAAAAGTAGTTACACATTTAACATACAATAGTTTTTATGATGAAAGCATTTAGGCATTGCAGTGAGGTTTTTTGGCAGGTTTCTGAGAAGAGCAAGTATCAAGTGGTGGCAAACTTTTGTGATAGCAAGTCCTCTCCATGGTACTTAAGGCAATGACTGAGTTTGGGCAGGGGAAGAAAGGCTCTGTGAATGCTGTGCTCAAGGGGAAAACAAAAAAGGTGTATTTCTTAATGAAATGACTTGTTTTTTTCCCCCTTGTGAGAAAGTGTTTATTATTAGACAGAAAACTGGCTACTACTCAGTTATATTGTTTTAAATAGTAATTTTCTAAACTTCTAAATTATTTGCAGGGACATTTCCACTAAGTTACCATTCTACATTTCTTCAAAAGACCCTGAAAACTTTTCTTCAAAAGTTTCTGAAGTCAAAATCTGTTTCCATCTACGCTTATCCAGTAGCTATTTGTTTAGGGGAGACCTTCAAACCACAGCGCTAAATGCCAGTAACTCACATAAGCATCTCTTAGTAGTCCAGCTCTTAAAGGTGTTGCTCTGTATGGAAATGTGTAATGCTTAAATAAATTCTCTCTAGAGAATTCACAATTCAATTCCAACTGATGAATCAGCTACTTTTGTTGTCTGCTTCCCACAGGGAAGCTACTCCTAAACTCAATCCTTTTTTAAGTGACAACTGTTTATTTTCCTCTCTGGTATAGCCCTTTGTGCAGGATAAGATAAACAAAGCTACTTTAGCTAAAGAAGTTCTTGGGATTATTCAAGGCATTAATAGAGAGGGTGAAGTGAGGATATTGCTATAGTCAACTGGCTTTTCCTTCCTCGCTTACATTCACCCCTAGTATTTTGGTGTATGGATAGTATAATGTCTCTGGTCTTGTCTTTCCTTCCCCTTCCTGAGGTTGCTACAGCCAAGGCACTTGCTGGCCTCTAAGTCACCAGTCTAAGATGCGATCTGACAACTCTTCAAGTCCTTTGCATAAGGAACAAGGTCTCCTGTGAGTTTTGGCAGTGAGTTTTTGGGACAGTCGATCCCATGGCGAGTCCACTTGGCCTGCTAGGCAGATTGCTCTTATGCTGTTGTCTGCCTTTGAGTGGTTCTTGCTTGGCTTGGTATGCCTTGGATGAATATCTGAAAGAACAGCAGAGTAGTCAAGGAAGAGAAGATTAATAATGACATTTGCATGGAAAAGATTGAAAAGACAGAGTTTCCTTACATATGTATAACTTGTGCCAGTGGCGGGAAGTGGTAGTGAAGGGGGTGTTGTGAGTGCAAGTACACTCAAGTGAGCCCTGTCTGCGTTTAACACTCGAGTATGTTGTTTTTTCTCTCGTGTTTGACTTCCTCAGCAAGATTTACAATATTAGGTAGCAGTAGTGAAGATTAAATCTGTCAGATTAAACTTGGAGTATTGTTTTATTTTAGCACAAGGTGCATCAGTAATAAGAGCTGGGAGTAAAATGTGAAATTAGTGTTCAACAGAGAACACAAATCCTGTTGTTACCCTCTTAAAATGTGGCTGGGTTGGGAAGGGTCAATGAGTTGTACTAGCCATTTGTTTAATTTGCTTTTTATGAGCATGAATAGGAGGAAGCTGCAGTCTTCCTAGCATGTAAACTAACAAATACATTCTTGTTTACAAGGAGTGGTGGCTGACACCCACCTCTGTCATTCACCACGTGGAACATCCTGCTACTGCATAATGAAGCAGTAAGACTATGATTAAACATGTCCATGTCTCCTTGAAAGCTGACAGCAGTGGAGACTTGAGTTAAGTGTGTGTTTAGAAGGTTTGCTACACAACTGTGCTTGGCATTTAAAAGTAAATGTATGAGAAGAAGTGGCTGGAAATGTGCAGAACATAAGACTAACAACATGGTTATCTCAATTATGACTCCTGCTTTTCCTTGACTGTAAGGCAGCTATTTAAATTAGCATTTCTATTTAGAAAGAGACTATGCAAAAATGTCAGACTAGATTTACCTTGAGTTTCTTTGCTGTTTTTAACATTATGTCACTACTGCAAAGTCAAGGTCCATCCTGCTAGAAGCTGGGAAAACATTCTGGGGAAGTTTCCCTGTAGGTTTGTCCCAGTTTTATGTGCTGATGTTGACTGCTGCCACAGACAGGATACTGTGACAGCCAGATACTTAGGACCTTAGTATTAAAATACTTCGTGTATTGAACCAGCTCAGAATCAAGGAGGAAGTTTCTAAGTCTGCAAATCAATATTTCTGTAGCTTAAATAGAACAGATAGAACTTTGAAAGTATTTCAGAAGCGATAAGGAGGCCAGATAATGCTGGGTTTTTTCTACCACTGTTTTTATCCAAAATAAAGCTTAAAGTTAACCTCAAAACTTTAGTTTCTTACATGGGAAATAGCATAACTAATTTTGAATACATGAGAAGGAAAGTGTAATTGTTACTGTGAAGGTTAAGGTGTGCTCACTTGAGTAATAATCAGAATTATTCTGGTATGTTTCCCTGTTCTGCATACATTGTGTTATACGATTTGTGTTCTAACATGCATCTTCTTTTTTTTCCTTTAGTGTTTTTATATTGCTTTCCTGCAATTTCTCTGCTTGGTCTTTTCCCTCAAATCAACACCTTCTGTATATATCTTTTGGAGCAAATAGATATGTTGCTCTTTGGTGGTTCTGGTAAGTAGCCAGATGCAGCTTGATCTGAGCCCCTTTTGGGGCTTATAACTTGAAAGTGTATTATGGCATATTTTAAAGCACACTGAATGTTAAAGCTCAAACAGCTATTGGTATTCATATAATGATAGTGTGAATATTAATAAGACACTCCCCCTTCATCAGATTTTTTTCTTATGGAAAGTTATGTACAGGTGGTGTTATAGGCTGCAGAATGTGATTGACATCAAAGAGCTCTTTCCTGGTGTATCTGGTGGGAATCTTTACTATGTTTACAAAAGAAGAAAAACTTTAGAAAAAAAGGTTTCTGTTAAAAATGTTTTAAAAATAAAAATGTGAACATGCCTTACTACAATGTAAACAAGATATGGGATGTGTGATTTTTTTTTCTTCTTTTCTGTTCTTATTTGAGCCAGAGATTAAACAGGGCCTGTAAGAGATGATTCTTTTGCTTGTTTGTATTTGTTCTTGGTAGTGGTGGGTTTTGGGGTTATTTTTATAGCTTAAGTAACAGAGAAGATTGATTTACCTTGACACTGTCATCTTTAAGGAGGATCAGAAACAAACTTTGTTATTGTTCCTACTTATCACGTGTTGGTTTACATCATAGAATGATGTCAGAGTATGAAACTGGATTCTATTTCTATTTGGGTGAAGCTTAAAAGAAACATGCACTGTGAAGGGTGCACCTATTGCATTGCAAACACTAATAAACATAGTCTGTAGGACCAAGCTAGAGATAGGCTGCCTGAGTAAGACTTCTCAAAGGTACAGTATGGATATGACATCCTCAGCACTTCTCATTCCACGTTCCCAGGCTTACTGCATGCTTGCTGCTGTAGACATAGCCTTTGGCGAGTGGTTGAAACTAGTACAGATGATACGGGTGTTCTTTGCTTTTTGTCTCATAAATATCATAGCAGACCTGGAGGAAAGAATGTGTTGGATAAAGTCCTCATCCTACTATTAATGATGATTCCAGTGTATGTTCAACCCTAATTAGTGCACAGTTATTCAGCCCCTGTGTCTCCATTGTGGAGACTGCTGAACTCCTAATTCTGTCTGACAGCTTTTCCTACCAGGCTTCTGGAAGCTCTCAAAGGAGATTACAGCAAGAGATCAGCTGTCATCCTTCTCTTTACCTTTAAGTTCATCCATGTACTGTAATACAGTGCAAATTGTGCACCGAGCAAGTTGGGATGCTTTTGGATGCTACTGGAGCCTGTGTCTCAGGATCAAAGGCAGGGAATAAAATCCTACATGGAGTTTGACATAAATAATTTTGTTTTTCCTCGGTAGCAATGTGAAGAGGCATATTCATGTTTTGCAAAACAACGATCAGTACAAAAAGGAGAAGTGTGGGACCTCAGGTCAATAGAAAACATGCAGAGTTACAGATGCATCAGGCTTTTGGTCTGGTTGTAAACAGTTTTCTGAGCTTTTTTGGACTGTTGAAGGTGTTCTTTCAACAGCCAGCCCTATGATATCTGACTTTAATCTCTGTACTTCTTGTGATGCAAGAACTGTTTCACTTTTTTACTTTTGAGTGCATGTTCTCTTTTAGGAAGAACTTAACTAACATGTGGTATCTGTATTTCAGCTGCTGCTGGGTTTGTATCTGCACTGTACAGCATTTCCCGAAGCTTTGTGGTTCTGATTGTCTTATATGCTTTCTGCTTCAGTGCAGTGAAGGTAAGCCAGAAAAGCAGCACAGTTAACATTCAAAATTCCAAGCTCAAAATTTATATAATCTAGAGAGACCAGCATTGTTTGTTGCTATGTTGTTGCTGTCTATCAAGATAAGCTTTACAGGCTATGCTTCCGCTTCTGCCTATTAGTTACACTAAACCAGATTGAAACTGTAGTAGAAATATTGGATTAAATTTGTTTCTAATCTTGTGACAGCCTCTTATATGTGTCAGTCTGAAATGATTGATTGAATTTCCCCAACAGAGGCTAACTGCAGCCTTTTCCTAAAAAGCTGCAATTCCTATTGACATATATAAGCCAGGCTAAATTTGGTCAAAATTCTGAGTTGGGTCCACATTTCTAAAGGAAAAAAAATAGTTTTGGTTTTGCTTTGTAACAGTATGCCGAAGAACTTGTGCATACCTTATCTAACCCAGTAATGCATCTGCATTCACAGGGAAATGCAATTTAATGCAAGCCAGGTGACTGTTTGACACTCTTGTCCCTAACATTTTACCAGAATCCACAGTTGCTGGACTAGGGGTGTTGGAGAGTGTGTCTCTTCTTATTTAGTTTGGTATCCATAGGCTTGTCTCTAAATTTGCTGACTTTCTTCTTGAATGTGCTGGTCCTATCTGTCTGTACAACTTTGTGCCAACAAAGTTTGTATGTTCAGTGTGCTCTGTGCAAAGTGCCGCTGTCCTTCAGTGGCTTTAAACTGATCTGCTGCTTTCACAGTCTTCCCTGTGCTTGGTATTGCAGGATGTGTGGAAGAACTGTTCCACATTTGCTGTATCTGCTGTTTTTGCAGTCCTATAGGTATCAGTCATATTTCCACCACCCCCAACCCTTATTCCCCCATCTTTATACTGAAGAGTCCTAGCTTTTCTAATGTCTCCTTGTAAAGCAGCTGCTCTCTCAGGAGTCACTGAGTTAGTCACACTACTCTGTGCCTTCCCTTACTCTACTGTGATCTTCAGATGTGGAGAGTAAATTGCGTATGGCTCTCAGGATGTGTAGGTGCCACAGCTCTAAGTGCTGGGAAAAAAGACTGGCTGCCACCTTCTTGGTACCCTTCTCAGTGATGCCCAGTGTTAGGGTTTTTTTGTTTTTTGTTTGGGGTTGTTTGTTGTCAGATGCTGCATTTTGAGCTATATTTAATCTAAATCATTAAATTTCTGCAGTTAATCTGTGCGTGCTCTGCATTCCTAGTTTTGTGTACAACAAAAAAACCCCAAACCCACACAACAAAAAACCAAACACAACCACCCCCCCCCAAATAAAACCCAACCAACAAAACAAACCACAAAAGAAAACGAATTTCAGCAATGAAACTTGGGCTGCCTTCGTGTCTGCTGTAAAATTCCCAGTGACCACAGCAGGACCAGAATTTCATCTGAAATTTGTGATAAATTTTATCCTTTAATGGACAGTCTTTTGATGGTGTTTCATTACAGGCTAGATCCTGCCAGTGCCTGTGCAGGAGTGCACCAGATACGTGATGATTTACAAGCCGCTGTTAACAACTTGTTGGGGGGCATGCATGAGGGGATGCTCTATGGAGCTACACATGTGGAGCACTCACAGAGATCCCACTGTGAGGTCCTGCAACAGCCAAGGCTATTTTGTGTCAACACCCAGGCTGGCAATTTACATGGATCAGAGTGGCAATCAGATGTTTCTTAAAGGGTATTCTTTAAGGAGCAGAAGCATTTCTGTAATAGCTTGTAACAAGTTTCCACTTAAAATTTTGAATAGGAGCCTTAAGTTGAAAAAAGTCAATTACAGTGCCTTGATGATCTAGCACAAATGATCAGAATTGGCTGTACATGTGTGTTTAACCACTCCCAAGGTAAAATGTGTAAAGCCACCATTTTATCTTGCCCCTGGGTGGCTTGATAGTAAATAAATTATGGAAACTCCACTTCTGAGCAGTGATGCGTTGAGGCATTTTCAATGTCTTTGAACATGCTGTGTGCTCTTAGGGAATGTACTGTTGCCAGGCTTACCCAGTATACCAGTTATACTGGTTTGAGCTGACCCAACTGTGCAATACTCAGGCAGCTTAACTGCTTCTCATAAAGTTTTCTAAAGCAGCTAGTATTCCTGCTAATGTTCTGGCTATATGGATGATTTGAAAACCAGCACTTGAGATGGATAAGTTTCGCTGTCAGCAGGGTTGAACAGAGTGAGAAAAGTCCTGTAATGAAGGGAGAAACAGTAGAAAAAATAACGGAAAGAGTTACATACAAAGAAGGGTTAAGTTAAACCTATGTTCAACAGGTAAATATCTGGGGAAACCCCATAAGGTTATCAAAGGATGATCCAAGAGTTGAGGCTAGGGAAGCTGTGTGATGGATACTTCAAAAAATAGTTTTGTAAACAGTATTGAAGAAAAGCCTCTTAAAATATTCTAGAGACTCCTTTCTCAGCATAATACTTTAAATTACAGCATGCAGGTGGCTTTGTAGATAAGCAGTCTTCTCGTGGATTAGTTTTCAAACTGCTTAGAAATATGCTTTTAATGCTACCCTGAAGTTGTAGAGTGCTGTGAAAGATTTACAAGATATCTGTCTTAAATTACCAATATTAAGTGCAGACTTTCTGTTCACACAGAAATTACAGTTAATTTGAATTTTTATGGCACTGTTCTTGTGAAGGCACTTCTGAGGAGGTTAATTTAAAGCATGTAAAGAGGATTCCACTTGCTTCAGCTCATGATCTCATTCTACTGGGGTGCTTGAAATTTCATACACTTGTGTTAACCCTCCTTGTTATTCAGTCAGGTCCAGAGATTTTGTTAGCCTTCTGGACTGTTGTCTCTAACATTGCAAAAGATTTTTTTTGATGGAGGAGTAAGGAGTAGTAAATATAAGAGAAGAATCAGATCGTGAATTGAGACCACTGTGAAAGGAGGTCTAATATCTATCTAAGAAACTTGAACTGTGTTGATACATAGTGAACAACAACTTACAATCCTAATAAAATCAAGGTTTCAATTTTTGGTGCTCTAGAAATTGCAGAGTTTAACTCAAAACTGAGCAAATGCTATGGTCTGTGTCATTGAGGTGATGTGCACAGAGGTGGTAAGTGCATTATTTCTTCTAAGATATAAACGGCATCTCTTCCACGTTTGTAGTTACAGCTATTTTTTAATTTTTATATTTGTTTTACGCCTTTTCACTGCTAGTCAGCGTAGCAAAGCCAACACAGCAGAATTTTCAATACTTACGGTGATCAAGAAGTCATCACAATCCAAGATATTCAGGGCAGGGCTCTGTCCCTAGATTTCTGGGTTACAAATCTGACTTTGTGACTGCAGAGCTCATTTCTTGGCTGAAACGTAGTATCCTCAAGCGTAAACTCTGCTTATTGGCAAAAGATCTTACGCCTTAGCATGTGTGACAAGTAGGGTTCTATTTCCCGAGCTCAATTGCAGAGAACGGATCTCTAAGTGGCTGTGTGCTTTTTACTGGTGAACAATTGCTCGTATCAAATGCCCAGGCTGAAGACCCATTCTAGCGGCATCAGGCTGGAGCCTCTCCTTCCTGAAAGTGGTTCTTGTGTTTGAATCATTACCCTGCAGGGTGAAATAGTCTAGCCTTGTTTCTTTGTGTACTTCGGTTGTTCCACAAGGAAAGATGATACTCCTGAAGAAATTAATAAGAAAAATAATAAATTTACCACATTATTTTCTTTTTAAAATTAAAATACTGTTTTTAAAATTATAGATCTGTGTTCTTAACTGACTTTTTTCTTGTTCTCTTTTCAAACAGAAACGTGTGTGTGTATATATATAAAATGTACACACAGTAGTTTGATTTAGTTGCAGTCAAATTTTAAAAGCATTTTAGAATGGCAAATTCACACCAATTGATTCTTTCATCTGGAGCTCCAATTTTAGAAAATTCAAAAGTAAGAATTGAAAGCTTGTTTTGCAGTATGTCCACAAAAGAGTGCAATTAGTCAAGTTAACTTTCACCATGTGAATATAGGGTCAGAGAGTTGGTACAAATAGACCTATGCTGAAATCCTGTGTTTTCTTCAGACTGATTTTGCTGTTGAATGATGCTGTACAAAACCAACTGAGAGTCTCTATGAAAAAAACCCCAGCTGATAGACATATTATTCGTTTAACTTAGTAATTGTAATTGATTTTTGTTCAGATAAGCTGTGTGAGGAAAATTATTTTACAATACTCTTGACTGAGAGTTCATCCTATATAGATCCAAGACAAAATATGACATTCCCAATGAGCTCATCTGTACCTGCTACTCTTTCTGAATGACCTTGCAGTATCTTTGACACCATATGTGCATTTCTGCCACGAGAAAGACAGATTTCTGGTCATATCTCCTGAAAAAGAATCTCTAGTCTTGTGCCAGCAGTGAATGGGCAGGTTGGATCATGTGGCAGGCTGCTTACATATCCCATCACAGGACTTGATCAGAAGCTATGAAGTGTTTTAGGGGTTGGCTGTGTCTGGCTCATGTGGCAGGCACAAGGTGTTACATGACCAAACATGCATGGCCCGTACAGCTAAAACAAGGGACCATCTGTTACAAGGCCAGGACAAACATGTCACATGATGGAGAGACTGGCGATAGAGTTGTGTGACTCGGACACTTGGAGGAAGGAACAGGGCTGCCTTGCTTGGAGGTGACTGAGAAGTGAAGGGGTCCCACCTACTGTGGCTAAGGGATTGGCTCCTGTCCTCGGAGGGCTCCACAACAGCTTTGCGCTTACTTGTTGTTGGCATGGAAGAGTGGTAGATCTGCAGTTTGTTGGGACCTGCTCTGGTCCTGCTGGACCAATCAGTTTCTTTTTTGTTTAAAGCTGTCAAATTAAAAATAAGAGATTAATATTGTTCACAGTAGGCAGTACAGAGTAGTGCATCTAAATCCCAGAGCATGAAGTAGCTGGAATTCAGAGTCTTCATCCATGCATTTGAGACCTTGAGGACAGGACACCATTCATCACTGTAGTCAGTCAGTTAAGCATATTGTGGATGGAGCATGTTTTCAGGTCACAGTCTGAGGCAGCTGGTGAACAGAAGTCATTTCCTTGGTGACGATGCAGTCAACTGGTTTAATTTTTGCTTTACAGTTTTATTATCCTAGTGATGCAAAGGTGGTTTGGCTACAGCTTTCACGTGTAAAATATCTCTTCATACAGCTTATCCCATGACATGTCCCTGTCATGAGTGATAGGACACCAGCTGCTTATCAAGCCATATGTAAAACAATACTGTGAACTTGATTTCAGACAAGAGAGAAGATAAATGTCTTGGCTTCTGAGCTGCGAAGACCTGAGTTTCTCCTACTTTATTTCAGATTTTCTTTATCCCCTAAGGTTCTCTTTAACGACATCATCTTTCCTTATTCCAGTTCTTTCCAAGTTGTCTATGAACTTCAATTTACTTTTCTCTAATAAAAAGCTCTCAATCCTGAGCGTGGTTTTATCACCTCTTTTGGTCATTCCTTGGATTGTTACATCTAACAGCAGCAATTTCTCAGCTCACTACATTTTAAAGCTATTGGATAAACAAGTTCAGTTTAAAATTATCTGTGTTCACTTCAGCCTGGCTTTATTCCTGATCCCAGCTTCAGTCCTGTAATCTGGAACAGAAATTGGCAGCTCTAATAGCTACCTTAGCTTTAATATACGAAAGGATTATCTCTTTTTTTTTTTTCCCTGGAGGAGGTGTTCTTATTTTTGGGTGTGACATACATCAGGTTGGAGACATAGGAACTTCTGTGCTATCATTTTCACTTGACTAGAATTGTCTGATGTGCTGTTTTTTTTGTCTCCTGCTCCATCTGTTTTTTGGTCTGTGCCCAAATATTTAACAGGTATTTTAAAAAAATTCAGGTATACCCACCAATTTTTTTCCATATGTATTTAGTTTGTTTTCAAGATGGCTAAATTCCAGTCTTGAGCATTCCAATGCATCAGTGTTTTGTTGTGGGTCAGAAGAGCACATCTCAGAAGGTTTCTGGAATCAGCAAGTCCTCTTCTGCCTTCTGTTCCAGTCAGCTGGTTTCGATTTGAAACTTAAACAGAGACAGTTAATTATTCGTCATCCAACTTTGTTTGGTAGGGGTGCTTTTTTTGTGATGTATGTTTGTTTTAAACTGCAATTTATCTTAATTGGCATAGAAAAGATTTAGGTTTTGGATTTGGGTCTGAAATGTGAACGTGTTCACATGTGACATAGTTGCCTCCTTCATCTCTGTGTAAGGGATTTTTTTAATATTTTTTTAAATAAAAGCTATAGCTTTCACTGCCTTACACCAGCAGAAAGTATTTTCTAGTAACTTATTTACAGCTTTAATGGACAGTTTCTAAAAATCCAGTGTGGATTTTAAACCACTGTCAGCTCACACTGATGCAGTTTCATTTGTTATTCAATGTTTTAAACTCATTAATCAGAATAACAGTGCTTCTTGCTTCCTGTTTTCAATGATGCAGCCTTTGTCTGTGTACTAATAATTTTGAAATATTTGTCTTGAGATCGTATAATGGGAAAGAATTGCAAGTATACCTGTCTCTCCATCTGCCCAAATACATTTCTAAACAGCACCAAATGGGCCCATGTGTATAGAGAGAACTTCTGAGTATGTACAAGTGACCAAAAATAAAAGTACAGGATTATTAGACAGCTTTGTTTCTACCACATGCAATACTTCCAGCCTTGTTGGAGGTTTTGAAGTCAAGGCTCGTTAATTTTATGTACTCTCCAATTTAGAGACCCCCGAGGTTCCAGGAAGAGCTGTTAGGAGTGTTAAATTTGGAGAGAATTGTCAGGTATTGTGTGTTTCAGTGAGCGATGTTTGCAGCCATAGCCAGACTTGCACTTTAAGACCATAACTACTGAAGTGATGACTAGTTTCCTGCATCTATAATATAAATTTATCATTTAGGTATAACAGAAGATGTTAATTATGTCTGTAGAATCTCTTGTGTCCCAGTGTTGCTCTTACAGCATCGTTGTATAGGAATATAAAAATCTGCACTTCTTCCTTAGCTAAACTCAGTATTATGTGAAATGTGAGTACTTACGCCCCCTGCCTCAAGTTGTTGCTGATCTTGCTCTCTAGCCAAGGAATCCTTGTCACAGACTGGGACCCTGGTGTGTAAGGGTATGCTCACATGCATGTACTCTTGCATCAGTCCCATCCTTGTAAATTTTGGATTTCAGTAATGAAAATGCAGACACAGGTAGCAGTTGGGAGAGACATTTCTAGAGAAACAGAGGCAGTGTTGCTCAGAATGGCTAATGATAGCTGTATTCTGGTACCTTATCACTTGTCGGGTTTCTGGAGCACTTCTGGAAAAGTCAAGTTTTGTTTTCCACAAATGATGGGAAAATAAAGCTAGTAGGCATCTCTTCCCAGAACTTGTCTCTTAACTAGTATAACATGAGGCCCATCAATAATTCATGTTTCCTGCTCATTGGTGTTCAATGAAAATTAATAGCTGTGGTAATGCAGTCAAGCTTATAGTTATGCATAAGTATAGTAAAGAACAAGTTGTTGTTCCCATTTTCCCATAACTTTGGGGCCAGGGGAAGGATTCCCTTTTACAGTCTCATTCAGAAAGTTTTCATATGTTTAGAAATAGGATGACAGTTTTTCTTTACGTTTGCCATCGTGCCTGTGGAATGGCTGCCTGTCAGCAGCATGTTGTTTGGTAGGAGCAATAGCATGGATCTGTGATGAAGCTGGGGAGTGGAAGTAAGGAGAAGGACATCTCCTTCTCTGTCCTCCCCCCAAAAATAAACTTGTTGAATAATGATGAAATCAGAGGAGTGGAAAAATAGATGTGAAGAACTGGAGTTTGTCTCCATACTTGAAGCCAGTCAGCATGCTGACAACTTCAGTGATGCTAATGCTGCAGCATTCTGCTGTCTTGAGTTGAGAGGAGTCTTTGAAGAAAAAAAAAAAAAAGGCATGAATTTCTGCTGGCTACAATTGTTCTCCTGTGTTCATAGCACTTTTTATCTCTAGAACAGGGCACATGATTGATTTTACCATATCTTTGAAAGACAAGAGTTTGCTACATGTATGGGTTTTTTTTAAAGGAAGAAAGAAGCCAAAAGGATAAATAACGCAGGACAGAAAACTCCTATCACCACTTTTTGAAAATATATTTGCCTCCCCATCTTTGCCAGTGGTAAAAGGCTTGTAAGTTCAAAGACACCCTTATCTTCCTTTTTAGTGGGTTGCTTTTGGATTCTGTGGTTGAAATGGAACACCACCACCACGACCACTGGGTCTGTTGTAATTCCTCACTTTCATCCACAGCCCTGTAAGTCCATTTCACTTGGTTTAACAAACTCCCTGTCTAGTATGACAGATAATACAAACTTCCAAGACTAAAACTTGTTGTTCCTGTTTTCCCACTGAGAGGAATCATTGTCCAATTATCAGCTGTATTGCTTTTTTTTTTAATCTTTTTAATTTAAAACTCAACCAGACATCATTAGTTGGGGAGGAAAATGGAAAAATGGGGCTAGGTTCATCATGTTTGTTCATGCTTATCTTTATACAACATTGTGTAGCATTTTTCTGGAAAATCCTGCTCTCTAGGTACATAGAAAATAATGATGCCTGACCTACCTATCTTCCTGGCTCCCTGGCAGGAGATGGTGTCACTTTGCAATTGGAGCACAGGCCAGCCAAATGCAAAACTTGTGTGTAATATATGGAAAAAAACAAAGAGTTTCTGAGACATGAGAAATCAGACAAGTGCAGTTGCACAACAGAAATAGGGCAAAATGATTTCTTAAACTGGGTACTGCTATATTTCAATACTAGGTTTATTGTTGGGCTCTTTGTAGTATTTTTCTTTTGAAATAAGTTGCAGGGTGAAGGGCAGTTTATGTACTAGAAGCTGCTGGGTGGATCTGTATGCAGTTGTGCTGCCCTGGAAATACAAGGGATATTTGGATGGGCTGCAGTTCAGATATTTTCAGAACACTTTAACTCCAGTTATTCTTGAAAAGCTGGAAGAAAAGTATGAAATTCTTAACTGAGAGTAAGCATTGCAAACATTAATAAAAGATGTATTTAGCTCCAAAATTTGGAACAAAAAATCAAGAGTGGAATTTTAACATGTCAAACAAAGCGTGCTGGATTCTTTCATTAATACCATGTAACTCTCTACTGTTTTAGGTAGGACTGTTTGATAGAACTAGACACTTTCTTTCATCTTTTTGATGTTCAGCAGTATGATGAGGGGAAGGTGACTCTTTGAATTAGAATTTCACTTCTGTGTTACCACTTCTTAGGATAATGGGAATGTCATCATTAAAGTAAAAAAACACCCTCACGTTGCAGCAGGTGGTTTGTCCCCTAACAGCAAATTACCCAGGTATCTATTCCCCTAAAAGAAATTAAATCTTTCTTTCTGTGAATCAGAAATCCTGAATATCACTTGGAAAATAAGATAAATAAAACAACGTGTGAAAATACTAGTCCTGTACAAGCTGTGAAGGTTTTTCAAGCACAAAACCATACTGCAGAAGATTTCTTGTTGACACGAGCTGATCAAGGCTTAACGTTTCACAGGTACTACAAGCACTGGCTTTCAAAACCTGTGCAGAAAGTGCTCTGATGTCAGGACCTGGTAACCTCACGTGGACTTGATCAAGTAGATGTGAGGAGGCATTGAATAAGCCAAGGTGCTCAAGGAAGGTTTGGGTTAGGTACCTAGGGACATGGGTTAGTGAGTAATAAGGGTGGTAGGGGGACAGCTGGATTGGATGATGTTTTCAAACCTCAATGATTCTGTGATCCCTTTCCCACCCAAGGATGTCACACACTCTCCCCCTCTGCTGTTTTATCATCCAGGCAGGACCTCGATGTAATGAACAAAGCAGCAGAAAGATTTCAGAGCAGAGTGCCAGAACTGTACTCCACTGCCCGATTTAGGTGACATTGGCATCTGTTGTATACAGTCTGGCCACAGGTCAAGTAACTACGTATCGATTTAGAGTTTAGGCAAATACAGTGCAGTTCATTTCAGTCCCATCTCATTTTAATGATAATTTGCCTCTAGTCTTTTGTTAAAGTGAAAAGAAAACCTGCGTTCCATGTGGTTTCCTAGCTAATTGCTGATTATAGAGGACTTGCATAATATGATCACAAAACATGCCTCTAATCTCAGTCTTTTTCATAATAATAAAATTTGGTATGAAAAAGGATTTTCAGTCCTTGGTAGATGGTGTACAAATTTAGATGCTGTGTGTTTAACAATGCAGGTATGGCTTAGCCTATTAAAAAAAAATAAGTAAATTCTGCATTCCTAACTTTAAAATATTCTGCTTTCTGTCCTCCAGGAACCCTGGGATGCACAGCACATTCCAGCACTGTTCTCTGCTTTTTGTGGTCTGCTAGTTGCACTTTCTTATCACCTCAGCAGACAAAGCAGTGACCCATCTGTACTGATGTAAGTTGCCTGCAAATGTTATTTATTGATTACTCTGTACAGCACACAACCACAGTGATGCCTGGGTTTCACAACTGCAGGGACTGTCTTCTGAAAGCACTGTGTCTACCTGGCTGGTATCAGTCCTGTAAATAAATGAATTGCTGCAGTCAGGTTACCAGTAAGGATGGTGCTCTTTCAGTGGTGTTATCCATATTCTCTGAAGCAGATTTTGCCCTCTGGGAAATTGCATGTTTGCTGTGTTGGATGATAGCAGTTTGGTTTATGGGGACTCTGGCTACTAGAGTTGCAGAATGTTCATTGGGTAGCACTGGATACTTGATGTGCTGGCCAGGTGGCTTGATTCCAGCTTTTGCTGAAGGTCACTGTTGGTAAGCTATGCCTCTCTGAGATTAACTCCTCCTTTTTCTGCTTTTTCTTCAGTATGCTGAAGATAGCTGAGAAGAGGTAGTGTATATTAAGAGCTGCCATTGAGGACAAGGGAGGTCCAGGGGAGAAGTCCCCATTATTGTGATCCTCAGGTTGCAGTGATGTGGAAGAGGCCCATAGAACCATAGCTTGGGGCAGCAGACATGAGTTTTCCTGTGTGGGAGCTGTGCTATATGGCTGTCCTGGGGGTTGTGATGATCTACAATGAGTCTATGAATGTGGCTGTAGGGTTAAGCAAGCCGAGTGAGTTTTGTGTAGCTGGTATCACCTCTCATCTGGGATTCTGCTTAGCAGGCAGCTCGTTCTTATCCTGGAACAGTGCAGAGGGCCTGTGAGCAAACCCACAGGTTCTCGCCTTTGCTACATGAGGTGCTGTGCATGTCTTGAGGGGAGGCTCTTTAGTGTATGCAGGTTATAACAGGTATATGGTAAGTTCAGGGTGGCTGGATGAAGAGTTCTGTAATGCAGGAGAGAGAAGGAGGGAAGCGGAGGGCTTTCTAGGCTGTTTAAAGTTATAATTGAGGAGAGATTTCTGAAGGACGAGGAAAGGATCTGGGCACTAGTAAAAATGGACATCCCAGTAAATTCAGCTGGAGAACTGAGGAAGTCCTTCTTTACCATCCCCATCCAGGGGATCCAGGGACATTCTGATATTTATACGTTACTAGGTACTGATGTGGCAAAGCAGCAAGCGCTGCTTATGTCTGTCGCCATTAACGTTGTACAGAGCCTACCATGTCTGGCACTGACGTCAGCTAGACCTGCATCAGGCTTTGTGTGGGTGGGTTGTAGTTCATCAGCTTTTCCGGTGTGGAACTCGGGTATGAAGGAAGTGAAGCTGCGAGCTGTCAGGGAGTCTTCTTTAGCCTTGGAGTAAAACATGGGCAGGTGGAACACAAATCAGCATGGAAGTGTGGGCTCTATCAATTTTGAAGTAGTTTAAATGTATTCTTTTCTCCCAGTTCCTAGGAAGGACACATCAGTACATTAACTTAATAAAACGGAAACTTGTCTTTCCTTAAAACAAAAGTTTTAAGGAAATAATCCTAAACCATTAAATCAATTTTAATTTTTAAATCTACTGACTGATTTCATAGCATTCTTAATCAAATTTTGAGCATCTGAAGTAGCCTTTAAATATCTTAAGATTAGGAATGTGTACAATAACATCAAATGTTTGTTGTGCAATCATGTTAAAAATGTATAATCTTTTGAAAAAGAGGTTTAAGATTTTATTTACAAAAAAACCTCCAACCCCAAAACAACAAACCAGATCTGGATATTAAAGAGATTGGAAATAGCACTTAAGGGAAGGCCCATGGTATAAACTTCACTATAGAAGAGTAGCTAGCACATAAATCTTGGACTGAGGATTAATATACAGTTTATGTAGCTTATTTGGCCTTTCTAACATGGGTCTAAACAGCTTCCATCTTGTTTTCAACTTAGCTGAAGCATTAATAGAGGATACGAGTACAACAGGTCTGATCTCTGCTCATTCCTCTGAGTACTTAATCACGTTGATTGGACTAGTGAGACTCCATAACATTTTGACAAGGAAGTTCTACTCTGATCACAGGTAGAGCTGGTTTGTGACCATCTCCAGCTATACAGAGATAAAGTAGCTTCTTTATACAAGGGAGGAAGTCTGAAGCTGTTCCTTTTCCTTCCTAGTCATATGTTAGACATGTTAAGAAGTATCCTAACTAAGATTATTTTTTTAACAGATCCCTTATTCAGTGCAAATATGTCCCTCACGTTCTGCGTCAACACTTTGAAGATTCATCAGCAGATCCACTCCCAGAGAAGATGAGAGAATCAGTGGTAAGACATTTTCATTGCTTTCTGTTCAGAGCTTTCTCCAATTGATTTTCCCCACTGAGGTACCTTTAAATATTTAGTAAATTAAATATTTAAATTACTGAAAGCACAGAAAATAGGAGAATATATATCCTAGTCATTAAATGCGTGGATGGAAACTGATAAAAGTTATTCTAGGGCTTCTTTCCAGTGAGGCTGGAAGGGAGAAGGAGGATTTTGCTATTTCTTTTTGTACAAGGTTCTTTTGAAGGACTCTGCAACTTTAATTCCTTGATGTAGTTGGTGGAAAATGCATTCTTAGAGGTTGAGGTATGGGGCGTCTTATCCTGGTAACCAGAGAGACAATGTAGGGTCTGTACACAGTTATAGCTTGGCATCCTGGTGTGTACTTGTATTATTCACCAAGTGTTAGAAAGGGTGTGCAGTCCTACCAAACAACCTGTCTACCCTGGAGGGGGACCAGATTTGGTCCACAGAGTTAAATGTGTTAAACCAGCCCTTATTCACTCATTTTAATAAGGCTAGCAGTTGACTTGGTTTTCAGGAATGCCTTTTTCAGTGCCAGGACGTACTCTTGACTTTATGCCCTCAGCCCCAGCTAAGTCAGGTGGAGCACAGACTGCATTTGGCACCTAGAGATGTTACCTAGAGGTGTTTGATCTTACAGAGTTCATGTGGGAAGATCATCAATTTTCCAGAAGTATTAAGGGGTGAGCTGTCCTGCTTCCCAGCTGTCAGACAGCACTTCCTCCTGACCATATCTCAAACATCTGCATCTGAGCTTTGGAACCTAGGCAATTACTCACTAATTACTGAATGCTTGCAGAAGGTAGGAACATTCAGAAAGTGCTTGGAAGATAGACTGCCTTCTCTGACCTTTATACATGACCTGAGAGTCCGCTGTGCCTAATGGTACCAGTTGCTACTGTGGTAGCTGGCCTGGCCTCCAGACATCCCTTCAGAGGGATGCATCTCTTCTGTATGTCTTGTATCATATTTACTGGGTGTTACTCAGCCTACATTCAGATCATGAGCTGATCCCACACTACAGTCGCTTTCTTGGCTATGCTCCTGCTTTGGTTTTGGGTTGTTTTTTATTATTATTATTATTTTCTTCCATGTATAATGTCATTTTAAACTGACATTTTTACTCTAATATGGCTCACATAAGAAATGGACATACCACTTAGTCTTGTTGCTTGCTATTTAGCTACAGTTCCTTGCAAACTAAACTTTGCAACAAGGTCAAGCTGACATATGAATGTCCAGATAGTAACAAAGTAAAACCCAAAGTGTTTGTTAAAGCTGTACTGTATGATATTTCTGGTGTTGGTGTGTAGGTTATTGCCACAGTTAATTGTTAGTCTGTTCTTGTACGTGGGCACTGTGTGGCAGGTGTAAAGGGAAGCTTCTCCTTCCTCATATTTATACCTCACTTGCATCTTTTACTGATAGTCCCCTTAGTCTCCTCAGAGCCTGATCTGATCTGTCTGCAGAGGGAGCCTTGCAGGGGACTGAGGCAGTTACTGCAGCTGTCCACTTAACTGGTTTCATTGCACAGCACGGATGAAAACCCTGAGCAAGGCTGGAAACAAAATATACTGGGAACGAAGAACAAAAGAAAGAACGAGTTTGTATCTAAAATCCTGGTTGTATTTTCAAAACAGAGTTATGCTGCAAACCTAACCTATTTTTGTGTCAGAAGCATGGACAGGGATCTGAAGTCTTACACTGACATGGTTACCATGTGGTTCAACTGCACTCGGACCCTTGAGCCACTGGGGTTGAAGGTGCAGAAGTACCAGGAGGACTAGCAGACATAGGACTTCAGTTCGTCTATATCTCATTCCTGTCATGCTTTGCCAGTGGTTTTTTTTCTCATGTAATTAATTTGGATTCCTGACACCTACTGTTTTCCAGGATGTACCTGGCTTTAGGGATTGGCACTTCTCTGTTCTATACATTCAATACTCCATTCTGCTGCTGCTTTTAAACAAAGGCTGCTTTCCTTTAATGTTGCTGGAGCTTGTTAGCTCTTTGCTACCTTTTTTTTTTTTTTTCCCTCTGTCTAAGCTTTCCTCAGTCTATATAAAAACTGCAAGTAAATGCATTTGCTTACAACATCAATTAGTAGTGCTAATTCTTCCACACTGGGAGATCTCTTGAAAGAGAGGGCAGTTTATGATTAATGCAGGCTCTTTGTCTTACCCCTGTGTTATCTGGTACTTCTGTCTCAATTAAACACTAACCAGTTTGCCAGGAGACTCCCTCGGCTGTCTCACAATGCAGTGCTAATAGAGCAAGTAGGGAAGGATTGAGGTAGGAGAAAATGCATGTGCCTCAAGTCTGAGGAGTACAATCAAGCCACAGTATCTGCTGACTTGCTTCAGAGACAGCAGTGATGTTTAGGATATAGGGCTCAGCTGACTCTTAAAAGTCAATTTTAAATAGTTTCCAAAACTTCTGTAAGGGATCTTCAAGCTGTCCAGAAATTCATTGAAACAGTATGCCAATATTCAAGAGATTTCATGTTGGTAGTTCTCTTTTTCCTCTTAGAGTGCTCCTCTGTGAGGAAAATATTTCTAACATCCTCTAAGGGACAAGAGATGGCAGGATGCAACACAGCAGCCAGCCTTGCCCTGGTCTATGTACAGACATACGGTCTAGATAACATGCCATTTAAATAAGACCCATTCTAATCAGAAATCCTAAGGCATACAGAACCAAATCAACTCCTTGAGGAGCTGAAAGCAAACAAGGTTAATACAGAAAATTAATGTGTTCTGCAGTGGCTTTGCATTGATGTTAGGAATAATAAATCTCTAATATTTAGTTACATGACCTTTACTATTTTCCTTTGCTTCTATAGCTGAGTAAGAATTGCAAGCTTTGGAAGCCTGAATTATAAAGCAGCTGTGATGGATAATTGACCATTCAACTTTGAGAATGGAGCTTCCTACCATTATAGCTAATTTCTATAGGCATCCGCATGGCTGATTACTAGATTAACCAGTGGCCTGAAGGTGCTAATGTGTTACATTCAAACTCGGCTTCCTTCCTGGCCTTTAATACAAATATTTAGATAGCTAGTAAAAGGATTTGTACAAAGATCAAAAAGCATAATTGAAAATAATAATTACAAAAAAAAAAAAGGCATCACTACAGTATATTCTGCTTATAGAATCTCTGAGGCATTAAATGTAGTTGCGCTGGTTTGGGGCTTCTTTTTTTTCCTGGAAAGAAAAGAACACCTGATTTCAGCCCAAACTACAACAGTGATTCTCTCTGCAGAGGTTTT
This sequence comes from Heliornis fulica, assembly GCA_013399135.1. Lineage (NCBI taxonomy): Eukaryota > Metazoa > Chordata > Aves > Gruiformes > Heliornithidae > Heliornis > Heliornis fulica. The sequence continues at coordinate 914,633 of VXBZ01004862.1, read as the reverse complement.
AACTGTGATCAGAGTTTAACTTTTGGACCAACTGCAGTGAAGGACTTGAGCATCACGTCATAGGACTGTTTGATGTTCAGTTCATAAGAGCCTGACCTTGAGAATGGAATCCAAAATCTTGCTTTACAGAGTTGGGTTTAAATGCTGGATGGGGAACAGAGTTATAGCAAAGGTAGGCATGTGGTTTTCAGGAGCTGGCTGCCTTCAGCAAGAAGAGTGGAAGCTGCAGATCCCCTATCAGCATGGGTTTTCTTCTAGAAGGTACCTCTGAATCCCCCTCAGTAAGAGAGGTAACTGTCTAGGGTCACACGTTTCCTGGGGTGTTTGGGCCACTGTGCTGTGGCATGAAACAAAAGCAACTACTGCTTAGCTTTCTTTTAGAAGGAAAAAAAAAACAAACAACCCCAAACCCTGGATTTTATGAGAAGTTTGAAAGCCATATTAAGAAGGAACTCCTATGGGGATCTCTTTGCAAGTCGGCAGCTGAACAACAATACGTTTGCATTTTGAAGCAGTTCTGTGCAAGGGCGGAAGATCAAGCCTAGGCATATACGAGACTTTAAGCGCTTAAGTTGTTGCCAGAGTTGGAATGCAGCTGTCAGATCTGAGCTTAAATACATGAATAATAGTGATTTCTTTAAAAACATAGACCTTTTTCTGCATAGGGTTGTTAATGCGTCAAAAGCACCCGGAGCATCCTAAACGGAAAGCTTGCAAACTTGGAGATCGCCAAGGTGCAAAATGCCATTCCTGTGCAATATATTCCATTTAATATGCTCTCTTTTGGATGTAATCTGTTGAAAAGATCTCTTTGGTGGCCCAGCACAGAATGGAAAGGCAGGATGCTGCCTCTCCACCAAATGCCCATTATTATCACCTCTGCCGATTTTACAGCTAAATTTATAATATTTGATGTAATACTTAAAATGGCAGCTTCTTTAGTCACCTGATGGTGAGAGAAGTCATTTTAATAGTAATCTTTTCTGGTTGTTTCGAAGAGCTTGAGAATATGATTGGAGTGTGTTTGTTGTTCTTACAAACTTGTTTAAGATTATTGAGTAGTTGGATTCAGCTGTGCAGAAAATGATACTTGATCAAGACTCTTCATAATATGTGTTTGCAAAAGAGCTGCAATAGTGCCATATAAATCTGGCACTGCTTAACTTTCTCAGATGCTGAATTTAACAGCTAAAAGCTGCTGCTTTATCTAGATTTTTTGTGAGACTTTTTCCAAAAACAAGGTTAAAAAAGAATTCAACATTTCTATTACATGTGTTAGGAATAATTCCTACTTTATCGGGACTTTGACCATGATTTTTCAGTATTGATCCACATTCTAAAACTGCTGGAGTTAGAGATGGAAACACAACTTGCTAGTGTGAGATCTGAACCCAACAGATAGGTTGGGACCTCTCTGGTTGGGACAGGCAGGGATCAAAGATTTGTTTGGTGAAGAGGATACCTTTCCTGTGAGGTCCCTCATGTTGTGGTTCTCCTGTTGCTTACACCAGCCAAGAAGCAAGGAGTAAAGCCAGCACTGCTATATCTTAAAAAGATGGTTGGAAAGAGTTAGGAAGATCTCCACCTGGTAGTCCATTTGGATTACAGGGCTGTAGGGGGTGGTGGTCACAGCTCTCAGAGGGGAATTGTTTTGGAGGTCCATGCTCCTGATCAGCCTGAGAAAGGAAAGGACGGTGATGATCTCTTGAGAATTCAACTGAACCAGGTTGGAGTTTCTTGAGACAAAGCAAAAGTACTTCTTGAGCCTGAAGGCTTTTTTGTCCTGCTGAATTTCAAAGGCCTGCTGCAGTAAGTGGAAGTGCTGATGCTTGTGACCTTTTACTAAGCATCTTCTTTCATAACAGGGAGCGATAGGCAGCCTAAATATAGTGGTTGCTACCAGCTTCCCCTATAATTCACGACCGTTCTGTTGTTCACTTGTTCTGCTTGCTTGCTTTCTTATCTCACTTATTCGTAGCTTTGTTATCCCATCATTATTTTAGTTTTCTTTCTTTTTCTGTGATGAGATACATGAAGACTACCTGGATTGCAGCACCAGGAAATTGGATGAGCTTCTAATTCTAACCAAGTGTTGCATTTCACTTCTTACTTCTAGATGTATTTGAACTGAAACATAAGTCAATTTCTAAACCCAGAGCTACAAATAGTTCCTCGTTTGATAACTTAGCAGTAGTATTGAGTGTGGAACTTAAATGCCTCTCTCATAAATCTAAGACAAGATTTTCATTTATCTACAAAGATGTGTGGGTGACCTCCGAAGTATAATTCAGAATATGGCACAGCTTGCAAGATATCTTGTTTATTACTTTACTGAGAATGACATTTTAATCACAAGAAAAATAGGCTGGAAAGACAGTGATATTTTTCCAATCTTTAGAAACAAAATTACTCTTACCCTAGTTATAGATCTTTATGTAAATGCAGACATGTCCTCTCACTGTAATTCAGTGACACTAGAAAAAGGCCTTGTCTGAAATCCATAAAATCTTGCTAAAGTTTGGCTTTCGATACGGAAAATCAGAGAATGGGACATGTCACTTTAGAACGTAATAAATGTATTAACTTCATGTCTCTGAAGACATTACAGACATGTATGAGTCAATTCAGTTATGCAAGAAAAAGCATCTAAAGAAGCCTTAATGCTTGCAAATAGGAAATGGAACCAGAATTTTGATTCCCAAAAATGAAGTAGTCAAAATGTAAAAGACTTAAATTCTTTAAACAGAATCAAACTTTATATGAAAATGTATTGCTTTAATTTGTCCAATCTTAGAACTACTTGATTTAAAAATATAATTTAAAATTAGTTGTGGTGAATTGAAATGTGATTACTTCGGTGAACCTTGAGTGTGAAGAAATATTTTCTCAAAGCAGAATGAAGAAATTACTTTTGTTTCAGAGAGTGCTGATTAACTTTATCACAATGCAGACTGCAAGTAATTGAGAACAGTTGTTTACTTTGGTTAAAATAGTATTGGTTTGCTAACTTCTTTATAAAATTATTATTTTCACAGAAAGAAATCTTGAAATCGGATCTCATTGTCTGCACAGCAGCTGCTGTTTTGTCATTTGCTGTCAGTGCCAGTACTGTGTTTCTATCATTAAGGGTGAGTATTTCTCCTCTTTTTCTTACCTTGGGGGATGAGGAGGGGTATTATCTCCTTCATGCAAATCTACAGGGTGCTTTAAGTGGAGAGAACAGAGTTTGTGCGGAAAAGAACTGCGTGAAAATTATTTACTGGTCATGATAACATTTTTTTTTTCTGTGTAATGCAGTTAACTTACGGATATCTGTATTAATTTTAGTGTTACTTACTTGAGTATATATTACATCTTTTTTCTTAAGCCTCAACGTATCCACAGCTCCTTTATAATATAGAATATGTGAGACAGAAATAGTAAGCTTTATCACTTGCCTCCCACCCCCACCCCACTAGGGAGGAAAATATTGGTTAATTGTGTGTAAAGAACAGTTATATCAAAATCCATATCTACCTGTGAAGTCAGAGTTTAAACATAGGAAAAAAATTAGTTGCACAAAAATACAATTATACGTAGTGGTAAAATCTGTTTTATGTGAGGATGTAATTTACAAATTATAACCATGTTTTTTATTTTCCTCTTTTGGCCCAGCCATTTCTCAGCATTGTCCTGTTTGCTTTAGCCTGGACTGTGGGATTTGTAACACATTACATACTTCCTCAACTTCGTAAGCATCACCCCTGGCTGTGGATCTCCCATCCTATACTTAAAAGCAAAGAGCACCAGCAACGAGAAGTGAGAGGTTTGTAATAATATCTTTTCTAGACAGTGGATACAGTGATTTGCAGCTTGTCTTCATTTAAAAAAAATAAAAATAAAAATTTATATGGAACAGAGCAGGTAGAACAGATCATGCTTTACATTTCCCTCTTTTGAATAGCGTGTGCAGCCTATCAGACACACGTACCCCAAAATCACCAGCAAATTTGTGAACCTCTAGAAGTTGTCTTCTGAGACTACTGCACAGAAGGGCTGAGATTAGGCAGGCAGCCTGAAGACTGATCCAAAACCACTGCTGAGAGCAGGGCCATATATTTGTGGAATTGTTTGGGTTGAAAGCGACTTCAAAGACCATCTAGCTCCTACCCACCTGGCCATGGGCACCTTCCACTAGCCTAGGTTGCCCAAAGCCCATCCAGCCTGGACAAGGAGGGGACAGAGGCAGTTTCTCTGGGCAGCCTGTGCCAGGTCCTCATCGCCCTCACAGGGAAGAATTTTTTCCTAATGTCTAATCTAAATCTGCCTTCCTTCAGCTTAAAGCAATTACTCCTTGTCCTGTCACTACATTCCCTGATAAAAGAGTCTCTCTCCACCTTTTCCTCCAGGGTCCCTTCAGGTACTGGAAAGCTGCTGTGAAGTCTCCCCAGGGCCTTTTCTTCTCCAGGCTGAATAAGTCCAACTCTCTCAGTCTGTCCTCTTAGGAGAGGTGCTTCATCTCTGATTATCTTTGTGGTTTTCCTCTGGACTTGCCAGAAGAGTTTGATCAAACTTCAGTTTGTGCCCCTTTCCTTTGTTACTGGGCACTGGGTCCATCTACTTGTCCCTCTCCATTAGGTATTTATATCCCAAAAATGCTCCAATCACACATTAATACAATTTCCTCTGAACTTTTCTTCTCAAGGCTAAGCAATCCCAGCTCTTTGAACTTCTCCTTTGTCAAACGCCCCTGTCCCGTAATCATCTTACTGGCCCTAGGTGGCATTTCATGATCCATCATCTGAGCTGCCTTTTGCTTTTACATTACCGTGCTGTTACTTGCTGTGTTGCTTGATATGGTATAGTTCATGCTTAATATATCGGCATTTTATATAATTTAAAGACGTAAATGATTGATGAAATTCAGAACGGGTTTTTTTGTTTGGTTTTTTTTTCCCCTACTTTGTGACATACAACTATATATCGTTTGAACAGCCTGGGCAGCACAATTTAGAGTTCAAATTTCCATCATAACACTTCCAGAGAAACATTAAAATTGAAAGGAGCTGTGACGTTTTCCTGAAGACTTGTTCTTGCTAATGCCCGCCAGCTTCAGCGGGTAGTGCTGAAGTAAATATTTTAGTATGTCGAGGTCTGATTTCCCATTCTGATACAGTTATTCTGAAAGCAGATAGTATACTTTGAGAAGCACAGCTTCTCCCCAGCTCCAGCTCTCATCTTGCCTTTGCTACCAGCCAGAAACTTGCTTGTCATTTCTTGATGGATCCTGTGCCTTAATCATTCTCAATATATGTTCCCGAGGTGTTTGAAGACAGCGTTGTCAGAACACAGTCTGCTGAGGGGCTGTAGTCTGTTCTTTAACTAGACAACAAAAGAGTTCAGATCACTCTCTGTAAAACCATGCATTGAGGATTTAATTCATTTTTTTTAAAGAATCATGTCTCTCAAAACGATTGCTTTCCAAACAAGGCTTGGGCATGAAAAAAGTACCCAAGAGACTTGATTGAAGGTTGTCTTTTAACTTTTACTGTGATACCCCAAGGAAAGTGTAGTAGAAACATAAATCTTATTAAAGATCATGCACAACAGAAAACATTGTTCAGGGCTTTCTCTACCTGATAGTAATTCTGATGAATACCCAAGTTTTATTGTTTGTTACATCATTTAATCTTAAAAGACTAGTGTAGGATTTCTTTCCCTTGTCCTGATTAAGTCAGTTTTCATTTATCAGAAAACATTGTTTTCCTAACCATAGTGACTCAGCTTTTGAAAAGGTTGAGGGTAGAGATCTGCCAGACTGATCTCCACAGATGGGTTTCCTTTTGCTTAGAGATCAGCTGCATTTTCCATGCTACATACTGTGGGCAGCAGGCTTTGTTCCTTCTTTCGTAGCCCTCATTTTATATGTGTTCCATTTCTGTAATTTGAGGATTAAGTATTATTGGAATGTATCTGGTGGTGTGTGTTAGAAAACAAGAGTAAAAGAAATAAAAATATATTCTTCAGTCCCTTAGGCTGCTGCAGAGGCTTTTTATCATGTTCTCAGATGAGACAGGCTGAGGAAAAGGTTGTGTAATCCTTTTGATAGATATGTCTGACAGTCTGTCTTCTTTCCTTTACCCTCTAAGAAAAATGTAGGAGCTGAACTTAAAGGTTCCTTCTTCGTACAGAAAGAGAAGCTTGGGAAAGAATAGTATCCTGTAGTTGTCAGGTGTGGACAATGAAAGGACAAGTATACAAAACAAGATGTCTGTGAGGAGCTTTTGCTGCATAGAATTTCATTTTCAGCTTCTTAATTTTTGACAAGTGCAGTGCTGTGATGAGAGGAATGATTGCTTGCAATTAGATGAGCAGCTGGTAATGACAATTCCACAAGTTTATTCCTGGCTTTGTTTCATAGACGCTGGATGAGCTGTTCAAACTTCCAGGTCTTCCACAGAATAACAATTATCACCAGTTCTCACAATGCCCGTGTGAGAGAGCTCATTTATTACTTGCCATTGTTTTGCCTGACTGCAGGAGGAAAGGCTGAGGTCAAGATGCATGAGCTTATGGTCTAAAAGACATGCGGAAAGTAGCGTGGGACTGAGCGAGACAGAAACCGTTGAAACAGTAGAGACTATATTTGTTTCCTTTTCCTTCCTCCCCACCACTGCTTTTATATCCCACAGATTCATGTGAGCCATTTTCAAATCATCCACGTGGTTCCCTGGGCCCGCTCTGAATGCGAGCTCTCTTACTCTGTCTGTGCTGTCTGCAGCTTTCTGCTTCTGCAGCTCCCTTCTTTTTGGCCTACTTGATATGCGCATGTCTATGCAAGCTTGAGTTCTTACACAGAGCTGAGCTTTGGGGCAGCTGGATGAAGCTCATGAGTGGAGCTCTGAGAGCAATTTGTAGTTGAGGAGAAGGAGAGAGGAATGGAGAATAACGCCTAGGTACCAAAATGGACGTTTCCCTGCATGCATGACCTTTTAGGAGGTGGCCTTTAGATAAATAGAGGGGAAATATTCTTATATTATAACAAGAAACAAGTTGATCAAACTGGCTGAAGGCAGACTTTTGAAAGTTACATAGATCTGGGGAGAAAGAGGTATGGGCCTACCTGAATAAAAAAGCTAACACACAGTCAGAAGGCTTGTATCAGGAACGGTGTGGCCAGCAGGACCAGGGAGGTGATTATCCCCCTGTATTCTGCACTGCTGAGGCCTCACCTCGAGTACTATGTTCAGTTTTGGGCCCCTTACTTCAAGAAGGATATTGAGGTTCTGGAGCGTGTCCAGAGAAGGGCAATGAGGATGGTGAAGGGTCTGGAGAACAGGCCCTACGAGGAGCGGCTGAGGGAGCTGGGGTTGTTTAGTTTGGAAAAGAGGAGACTGAGGGGAGACTTTATTGCTCTCTACAGCTACCTGAAAGGAGGTTGCAGTGAGGTGGGGGTTGGTCTCTTCTCCCCAGTAACAGGCGACAGAACTCGAGGTAATGGCCTCAAGTTGCGCCAGGGAAAATTTAGGTTGGATATTAGGAAGAACTTCTTTACTGAGAGAGTCATCAAGCACTGGAACAGTCTACCCAGGGAGGTGGTTGAGTCCCCATCTCTTGAGGTGTTTAAAAGACGGGTAGATGCAGTGCTTGAGGACATGGTCTAAGGGTAGACTTGGTGGCGGTAGGTTAATGGTTGGACTGGATGATCTTAGGGGTCATTTCCAGCCGTAAAATTCTATGATTCTATGATTTTTGTCTGTTCACAAGTGTACTCATATTCAGCATTGTGATGTTAGAAAAGTGTATTGCAAAAAGAGATATTCTTTACTGGCGAATGATGTGATCCTGGCAGATACTTTTTATAATGGCTGTTTAAGTGTTTTGAGAAACATCTGTGACGATTTCTATTTCCTATTAATTCTTTGGTCTTTAGATCTCAAAGGATATTTCATTTATCATTGATGTCAGTTATACTTGGCAGTCTAATGAACAGCATTTTGCTGCTGTAAGGGAAGGCAAGGCACAGCGCTCAAGTGAGATTCCCTAGATCATCTACTAGGTCAGTGTCAGAGTTGAAGAGGGTCTCTCCGGAGTCATTACATCACTGAAAGTTCTTTTTAATATAGTGACTAGTAATTGGATTATGCAGAAACAACCACCTAGCATATATCGTGTCATAATTTCTCTCATGAGTGCAGTTATAAGCAGCAAAACAGATCCTGTCTAAGTTCAGAGAACAAAGTGATTTCTCTGCTACAAATGAATTATGAATTCTATTGGAATTGGTTTCCAAATTTCTATTGGAAAGCTTGAATTGGTTGGTTAATTATATTTATTAATTTGAGAACTCATTTCTTCTATGCCTTTGCAGTGGAGAAAATGATTATAATTTGATGAAAATACCTGTTATCTGACTTTCTATTTCAGATGCTGCTCATTTGATGTGGTTTGAAAGGCTCTATGTGTGGCTTCAGTGCTTTGAGAAATACATTTTGTATCCAGCTATAATACTGAATGCCCTCACCATTGATGCTTTCTCAATCAGTAAATACAAGAAGCTTGGTACACAGTAAGTAGATTGTAAATCAAGGCCAGTGATAGCAGAATTTCTCATTTTAGACTGAAGATTGAGAAATGAAGTCAGTTTTTTAGGTCTGCTTTTGTGCAATATTAGTTTAGTGTACAATAATCATTGTCTCTGCTGAAAGAAAAAGCAAAACTACCTTAGCACATGCTAGGACATGACCAGTGAGAGAAAAAGAAATGAAAAGGTTAAGGAGCTATATATAGATATATATGGAATGTCTAAATGTCAATTAAAAGCAAGACACTATACCAGACTGCAGGTGTTTGGGCATAAACACAGTGGGGTAACAAGAATTAATCAGATGAAAATGAGATATCTAGGCTGGATATCAGGAAGCATTTCCTAACTGAGGATTTTTTAAAGACTACAGCATAGTTTCCCAAAGGGGTTATCAGAAGCTTTACCACAAGGTTTTTTAAGGCAAGACTGGCTAAAACATTCAACAGCGTAGAATGGTGGGTAGTCCTACATTTAGAGTGGTTTGAGAAACGTAGGGATACAAGTTTTCCCAAAGTGTGATATCTCTTGATATTAAGCAGAGCTGGTGATGCTGATCCATGGTCTCACAGTATGATCCTTGCAGACAGCCTTTTATGGTAAATATTTTGGTCAGTGACTTGCTGACTGCAGATATTCAGCAGGCTTAGTGACTGCAGTATCCCCAGTGAGCAGTTTCTGCAGTCTTTTTATCAAAATGACAGTGATGCAGATGATAAAAACAAAGAAACAGTCAGTGTTCAGGAAGGAATTTTCCAGTAGCAGGAAAAACTGCAGGGGCAGGGGGATGTTCCTCAGTAGTACTACTACTAATAAAGTTTCTAACTTTAAATATTAGAAGTTTTTTTAAAAAAAATTAAAACTTTGATGTAAAAAAATGTATGTTTTAATTATTCTCTCTAGAAGAGCAACACAGCTTAGGGACTAAGCAACTACAATAAACAGGTGGTACTTGCTTTTAGGGTCTGAAACTAGGGCATTAGTCAAATTTGCTGTGTATTCTTCCTAGACAACTACTTTTCCAGATATTCTCTCTCCAGTCACTTGGAGAGAACCTTTGTAGGTCCACTTGTCCACTTGTAGGCCTGCTTGTTCACCATGGATTTAAAGCCTGTGTTTTCTCCTTTACTTGTAACTGAGGTCTATCCACAACACTCCCAGTATCCCTTCTTCTCTGGCACTTCTTTTTAATATGCTTTCCCTATAGCTGCTGTGTAACTGACACATGCAAAATATTCATCCTCAGTTCCTATCTCAGGATTACAGAGTTGAGGAGACAGTGAGGGATCCTGGATTCTCCTTGCTCCTTCCATCTATGCTGTTGCAGAGGTTGTACTTTCTCTGTTCTAATACAAAAATACCCCTTTTCTGTTGTCGAAACATTCCTTAGTTACTTACCACCCAAGACTGAGACCACAGCTACCTCCTCAGAGAAGGGAAGGTCGTACTCTATTTCTGAGGTGATGTTTTGCATTATTTGATTTTGAAGTTTTCCTCGGTTTGAATGTTTGGTTTTTTTTTCTTTTTTTAAAGAAGCTTCATTTTGCTTTGTGGTTTAAAAGACTGCTTCTTGAGGAGGCAGAACAGCTCCTCCTCACAGTCAGGAGTTTGCTTGAGCTTTCCAGACCCTGACGTGCTGGACGTTAATGGGACCCATGCTGACAAGCTGAAAAGCCTGCCACAGAGGCTTCAGAAATAATACCCACTTCTCTTTCCCTTGCTTTCTCTCTGCTGGGAGTTCAGGCCTCAGGAAAAGCATCTTGTGTGGCACTATCTTTAAAGAGGGGGGATAATGAGCAAATTATTTTCTCTTACCTCTGAGAGTGTTATTTTATAAAATGCCCATTTTTGTGAAATTTCTGTGTGTTAACAGATCCAGTGAGAAAAAGCTTTCTTTGTACTCTGTGATCAGTAAATTTTGCACGTGAAAATTCCTCCACATTGCAAGAATTATATTCTTTCTGAAGAATATGAAATCCAATCAGTTCATACAGGACACATAGGGATGACTTCTAGTGGCTTCAGTATTTATTTGACTTAATCGCTAGGCTTTCTGTTCAGGAATCTGGGGCAAACTGAAAAGAACAGCTTTGACAAGGTGAGACATAAGATCAGCTTGGCATTTCATTCCAACAGTGATGTCCTGGTGATCATTGAGAATGGCCTGTGCTTAAATAAAGTTGCATCTGCGTTACTGAAGATGCACAATAATGAATGAGACATAAAATAATGCAAAACTGCAATCCAAATACACTGTTTGGCATCTCAGGGGAGTACCTCTCTATCCAGGTGATCTAAAAATTAATGTCTGAAACCTTTCTAGGATCTAACCTCCAAAATAGGCTATATTATCAAAAGATCAAAATTACTTTCCAGAAAAGATCATCTTTCTAATTCTGTAAAATATCTTAAAAATAAAACTTAAAATGTGAACAACCTCACGTGTCTGTGTTTGGATACATATTCAGAGTGCGCGTGTGTTTGCTTTTTAAATTCAGAGGTGCCAACATGTTACTTCCATCTTTCCTTCTCCTGTAGTTCCATTTTCTTACACAGAAAACAGTGTAGTTTTGTGAGGTGGGGTTAAAAGGAATGCCATCTTCTTGGAGATACAGCAGCAGCCACTTCCATTTTTACAGACGGGACTTCTTTGTGGTCACTTACTATTTAGAGTGGTCAGCTTGATTTTACTCTCTGGAATATAATACGGGAGAATGAAACGTAGATGGATAGTGTGTCACAACAGAGATTCAACACAATTTCTTTCCATCTGATGAAGTAATTATATAGAATAGATGACTTGCTGATCAAGAACAATAGTAAGAATTTCAAGCACTTCATGTCTACTGATGTTTCTATCCAGAATTTTTATGTTGTGTGTAATGAAATTAGGAGAAGTATAAATTCTGAAATTTTTAGACCTGTGTCGAAGTTTCCTTTCTGGATTCTTGGTTTTTAGTAGTCAATACTACTGGTTCTAGTACAGAGTTCGTTCTTTATTACAGATTACAATTGTGTGATAATGGCAAGGGGAAAACATGAAGTTGCATATGGCTCAAATATATGGGATTATTATAAGAGCGTAGGATTAATGTCAGATTAATATTACTAATTACTAATAATGTGTAGTTATACATAGCAATCCAAAATACATTTTTATGGTTATTTGTATTTAAAAGCATCATCCTGTAGTGGTTTATGACTTTTGACTTGATTAGCTTTTTCTTTCTGCCTTTCTTACAGCTGTGATATTATTCTGATAACAGTTGCTGGGATGAAACTCCTCCGCTCCTCATTCTGTAATCCTATCAATCAGTTTGTTACTTTGAGCTTTACTGTAATCTTCTTCCGATTCGACTACAGAGACATCTCAGAAAACTTTTTGCTGGATTTCTTCATGATGTCCATCGTGTTTCATAAGGCGAGTTTTTATAGCTCTTACCTTGTCTTTGGAAAATATATTTTATAGGTATGTTTAGATTCTCAGTGTCATTGTGCTGATCAACATGTGATAGGATTTTCTAGAAGTACTTAATGCTTATCTAGGCACAGATTACTGGCATTGTAGCAGAAAAATCTGCGAGTTGAAAACAAAGTTACAGTTAAATGTCTTCTCTGGTTTTGTGCTGTGTATTGCATTACTTTTTGTTCACATGTTGTTAAAGAAAGTTTGGAATTGTTGTTTTCAGGAGGAGAATCCTCTTGGGTCATTAGTGCAGGGCTGCCCTCCAGATCAATCGCCTGGTGTTTTTATCTAGGTTTACTTTGAATGCCTCTAGTGTTTGACTCAACAACTTCCTTTGGGAAATTATTCCATTATCTAATCATCCTCATGATAATAAATGTTTTCCTAATGTCAGCCTTAACATTTTTCTTTTCCTATTTTCAGAATGTTATCCTTGTAATGCTGCCCTTAACCTTAACCTCAGAGCTCCTTCCTCTATTTTGCACTGTTAACTCTTGGAGTGTTCTGTAGTTGAATTTACTTAAAAAAACCCAAACCTTTTCTACATCAGTCAAATCTGATCCTGTCCTGATTTGCTGTCTATGATTTTTCACTGAAAGAAGCAGATCTGATACCTTGCTAAATCATGAGAAAGTTTTGCAGACTTACCTAAAGTTCTTACCAATTCTTTTCTGTTTTATTTTGGTTTTAAAATTCCTGTTTCCTTATTGCCATTACATGTGCGGTTTGTCCAGGGAAAGCTCTGGTGCGGTGTTACTTGCTTTCTTTTTCTAAAATATTCCAACTATTTGTGTATTACCCAACTAGCACCTCTTTATTTCTGAGAAGGAAAAGACATAGAAGCTCAAGGCTTTCTAAGGGAAGGCCCATGTCACTGGTGCTATCAAAGGGAGTTCCCAGTCATGTGGGCAAAGTATGGAGCAGAATTTCAATGTTTTTCCTGGTTTATTGCTTTGCTGCTGGAAGAGAGGAGGGGAAGGGAGGAATAACAAAAACTCCGTGAGAGACCATGGCCTCTTTCTTTTCTCTGAACTCTTGGATCACGCTCCAGCAGGAGCTTCATGTTCAGACCTTCAACCTTCAGACCTGTTCTCATTTTTCTCTGCTGCAGTGAGGCAGCAAAGGTTGGGAAGGGACAGCAGAAGAGGAGGAGAACAACAGACAGAAAGCACTGCTTTAAAAAGAACCCCCACCCCATGCTCTGTTATCCTAAAATAGGGTTAGAGTAACTTTTTAGGATTCTTACTTGGAGTGAAAAATGAGTGGTAAAAGTGATGCAGAGGTTGGAGGAGGCAATGTGGCAGTTTTCAGTATTGTGTTTATGTTTTCCCTAGAGTAATGGGTGCAGTTCTATCTCCAGAGAAGATTGTCAGTGATGTGCATCGGTGGACATCCCATGTCTGGATAGTGGCTTGTTTAGTCCTAAGACTTGTTATCCAAACACCTATTTACAGGATCAAAAAATTAGCAACCCAGAATTGAAATGTTAACTGTGTAAGCGTTGTGATGCAACTGTCTTGTATCACACACAAAATACTGGTGTGCATGGTTGTATGTTTTTAGGAGAGATTTAAGGGCATTTCAGTATTCTGATTTTGGAAGTGCCTGGGTAATTTGAAGGTACTATTTACAGTAGAAAGACTCATGATAGCCACACAAATGAGATAACGAAGGTTGCATACAAAATGAAGCAGAGCTCTTTGCCAGAATAACTACTGCTTACTAGGCTGAAAGCTTATTACTGCAGATGCCTTGAAAATGCAGTTTAAGCTGCTGTCTTCATGTGTGGTATCTGAAATTTTGCAGATCATTAGTTCATCAAGTGGACCTGTCCTTGTTCTATTTAAAAAACTTGAAATTAAGCACATGAAAGCATGTGCTTTTGTAATGCAACACGATCATTAAAGCCACTCAGAAAAATTTTGTTCCAGATTATAGCAATTAAAGTCCTATTAATTTCAAATCATGAAGGGCATCAGTTTTCTTTACCCTAATTAGAGTGAGGTTTTATTAGCTCAATATTGTGGAACTTTATTAAAGGATGTGGTCATCTGAGGATACAGATTGTGTTTATTCCAAACTATAGGCCCAAAGCAAGCTTCATCTGCCTCTCTTTCTAAAAGATTTCTGGTCTTCACAGGTTCTGTGGATCTGTAGGGTTTTTCTTTATGTTTACAACTATATTTAACAGCAAAAACTGAAATGGTTCCTATTGCCATCACCTTTGGCTATGCAGAACTTACTCATGACTGATTTCTGCTTATTCATTGAAAATGTCAATTTAGTGCCATCTAAATTAAGGAACTCTAGGAGTGCTGCGCCTTATTCATAGTGATGGTAACTTTTAAGCATGGTTACCCCACCAAAAAAATACTTGTGTGCTCTCAAAGCACTGTGGTAATATGCATTTATTTTCTTCTGCCAAGTGAGGGAAATCTGTTGGATTCAGATGCACTGAATTCAACAGACTTTTACAACTGCATTAGTGACTCTCATAGCAGATTATGTTGAATAAAACTTTGCTAATAGTGTTGGGTAGAATATTTCTCAATATCTCACTGATTGTGCTTCTCTCATCTCCCCCATTGTGGAGTCGATTTTATGTAATTTATCCAAATCAGGAGCTCCAAATGAGCATATTGCTCTCTGAACAAGTTGAGGCATGAAAGTCCAAATCACTGCTCACAGATTTTTATGTTTGCAAATAGCCAAGCCTCCCACACTGGTGTTCCAGAGAACAAAAGAGTCTATTCAGTTTTATTCCTGAGGATTTTTTTTTTTTTTAAGCAACGTGGATTATTTTCTCTTTTTCTTTTTTAAAATAGGACTTCTGATTGTGACGTGGCTAATTAACTTGGTTTTTAAAAATCATTAGCTGTTTAGCATATAGGTTTTCACATTCTGCAACTTGTCAAAATGTAAAGTTGATTAGCTGCAGAGTGTGCTGTTCTATGTTGCAAATTTTCATGGGAAGGGAGCAAGATAAACTTTTAGGAAAGACTTATTTATTCTTAAGAGTTATTACAGCTCTGAATTTAAGTGGAATGGGACATCTTTCCTATACAAAGGTTTTCCATGTAGCTAGCCGAGCTTGTCTCCTTGGCTACTGCCCGAGACTCTTCTGTCCAAAATTCTTGTCTGTGCTCTTTATATCAGAACTGAGTGGCCTTTAAAATTATGTGATTGCTCATCCAAAAGTTGTGGGTGTAGTGCTTTTCAGGAAGTCAGACAGGACAATCAAGATGGTTTTCGTGGTCTACATGACTGTGTAAACTTTTCAAATGAGCTAGTCATTCCCCCTGGACTTTTTAGAATAGGGCATCAATGCAAAGCCTAATAAGAACATTCCTATTTGGTCAAAATGGAAACCCACAAATAACTGAATATATATTGTTCATAGGCACAGCAAGGATTTAGGAGATTTCTTCCTAGACTTCTAACAGTACGAAAAGCTCTGAAAACTTGTTTTCTTTACTGAAGGGGAAAAAAACCCATAGGAATATTAATCAGTTTGGGGGCATGGAAAGAATAAGCTATTTGGGAGTGATGACAAGATGAACCTTTCCTCCACCCTTCTGATGCCTACTGACCAAATACATAACTGAGGAAAACCATATGCATAGAACACACAGATGAGAGGGAGGCCATATGAATGGTTAAGTGCAGGTCATGGCTAATCTATGATTTAAAAAAAAAAAACAACAAACAAAACCAAACAAACAGAAAAAGCCCAACTTGTCAAGAAGAACAGGTATTTTTAAAATGTAACGTAGAAACCAATGCAAATCATTCAGACAGCGAGGATATCTGTTTGGAACTGGCTCAGTGTTAAGATGCTTAGGGCAAGGCTTATCCCCGTCTCTCTCTTTTCGTTAAGATGTGACTTTCTATTTCATCCTGTGGTTTGAGTGTCCCCTAAATCTTGCTGGTGGGGAGGGTTCATGGTGTCTTCTTGAACTGCTTTTGAAATCTAAAGTGGTGCTGGTGTTGAGCTGAAGTAACAAAGATCACAAAAAAACTTGATTGTGCAAGTGTGGATGCTTCAGGCTGTAGTGAGCTCTCATCTACTACAGAGGAAAAAAAAATAGATAAATGTATGGCTTTCTTGGGATTTTCCTGCCACCATGTTTGCTACTGGGAGCAGACAACAGCCTGCTGGAGATACCTGTGTGCCAAAGAGTGGTAAACCCGTTCTTTTACCAGCAACTCTTTCAACTGAGAAGCAGTGCCTAGGTTTGGAATACATGTTTGTGCCAGATCTGTGCAGCTTCCTTTAAGGCTTAAAAGGAGGAGTCACCCCTAGCTTACAGGTTCATCTACTATACAGATCCTGATGGGAATGATAAGACTCAGTGCCATTAATCCTCTGATGTATAGGACTGCAACTTATCTCTTTCAGTGTCTTGTATGTTACTGGCAGGCAGTTTAATGCACTGTTAATTTGTGTGTGTGTATGAACTAATTAGCAATACTAAAATATGAAATCACCTTATATTTTCCTATAGTCAAGTCCTCTGAGGGTTCTGAATTTGTCTTCATGCATAAGGCAAAATAATCAAAGAACCAGAGCTTGTTAAACTTGCCTTCATTAACACTGAATTCATTTGCCTAAGTACTTTTACCCCTGCTGAGCTCACTTAAGAATACAATTTCCCTCTGATATTTTTTCTTCTTTCCCAGAATACATTTTCCAGCTACTAAGGAATCTGCATTTTTATTTTTGATAAGAAATTTTTTCTTTTTCTTCATACTTCTTTCTGACATAGTATCTGGCATCACACCTTTATGAAAGGACGATATCCTTATGTCAAAGCAACTCCAGCTAGGACAACCAGTTTGTAGCAGCCTGCCAGACCTGTGCTCATCAGGCTTAACTTTCAATACCCACAACACAATCCCTTGGACAGGAAAGAAATTATACTTGTCATCTTATTTTCTTTCATTTTAAGCACAAGTGCTACCAAATGTGTTGACCTTCTTGGTGCTCTGTTGATGTCAAGTAATTAACCTATTGGATCTTTTTATTGCCTTTGTGGCAATAAAACTTTTGGTTAGTTGGTATGTCTCATTGATAGATTTAAGTGCTACTTACAAGTAAAAAATCTCTCTTTTTCCTGTCCCACTCTGAT
Organism: Heliornis fulica; assembly: GCA_013399135.1. Lineage (NCBI taxonomy): Eukaryota > Metazoa > Chordata > Aves > Gruiformes > Heliornithidae > Heliornis > Heliornis fulica. Next base: position 897,475 of record VXBZ01004862.1, on the reverse strand, counting down.
TTTTTTCATCCTTCTCTAAATCTGATGTTTCACTTCAAAGCTTCTAGCACTAAGTCGTTAATTCATATTTTAATCCATTTCTTGCCATTCATGCATACTGCAATCCAATGTCTTAATCAGCTGCACCCTCTTTGCTCACAGCTATTTCCTCAACTTTTGATATCTGGCATATAAACCCTGTTAAGACACTTTCTGCTGAGTAAAGTACCCAAGGCTACATCTGATATTTGACAGGATAATCCCAGTGGTATTTTCCATATGCTCTTTAACTCTCTTGAGCACACTACAGTTCATGTTTCCTTTTAATATTAGGGAAATGGTTTAATTGATTTTTTTTTTCATTCAGCCTTCCATCACTGACCTCTTTGTCAGACTTCATTCCTGACACTATTCCCAAATTGCATTTGGTCTCCTTTTTTGTGTCTTCTTTGTTGAACAGGAGAAATGCAAGCAGAGGTGCAAGGAGATGCACACTCTAGGTTCAGTCTGGCTTGCTACCCACCGAGGGCTAAGTTCATGTGCCTTCATACGGATAGGTGTTTGGTGGCTGTGTCCTGAGATCTGGTGCTTCAGGACACAACTTGCTCTGTGCATTGTATTTTTTTTTATGTCCAGTTTTACTAAAGGAGATGGCAGGAGCCAGGCCTGTGAAGGCTTCACTGAAGAGGCTGGATTAGTGCAGCTCCCATCTGATTTATTTCGCTTGTCTGGCCCTCTGTAAATTAAGCTGATTAACTCTGATCTTGTCCTTTTCGCCCGCTTCAGGAGATAGGGGAAATGGTTCCTTACAGTGCCACAGCCTCCTTGTCAGCTGTCTGTTGGAAGAAGCAGCCTCTGCCATGAGCAGATCCAGGGCTGTTAGGTTTTATCATCATCATCTTATTGTCATAATCCTCATTATACTTGCTTCTGCCTGATGGCTAACATTTCATTTCAATTGTAAGGCTTCTGAGGCTTCTTACTCAAACAGTTTTAAACACTCCTGTTTTGTACACTGTTGATGTTAAGTGCTGAATGCTGTGTTTTAGGAATATATTCCTTTGAGGTTTGATATCAGAGCCTTGGACTGATTGCATTTTGATCCTCTTATATATGTTGCATTAGACAATGATCTTGAAATCCCACAACATAAAGGCTTTGAATGTCTCTAAGCAGATGCAAATAAGGGCAGCATGGAAAGTATTTGTTGCAGATTCAGACATAGTGCTGTTCAAACACAACATGAGAATGTTCCCATGACTTAAGACCTAAACATTAAAAAGCTTTAATATTTCCAGTAAATCTTGTTTTGTAGGATTTCATAGGTATAGTCTGTTTTAAATGACATTAAATAAAAACTAGAAAGTCAATAATTTGCAAAGCCATGAACTTCAGTAAAACCTTTCAACCTAATTTTGCTTTCATATCCATAAACACATACACACTCACAATTTTTCCTTCTTAATGTATCTTATTTTTTATAGACACAGCAAAAAAAAAAAAATAGCAGTAGGTATTAGAATTTACTTCCAGGCTTGGAGCTACCAATCGAGCAGAATAAGCTTAACGGGAAAAACTGAATACCCACCTCACATCTGAGGGTCTGAGTTCAAGTCTGTGTCATATTCTTAGGATCTAAACAAGAGAAAAAAAAAACCTGTTCAAGGTGGAAAATGATTTTCTGCATTAAACTTTTTAAATCTCTCAATTTTGTGTTGCATGTAGACCTCATAGCCATATGTATATGACAGTTATTTTTGTTTAAAACCAATTTGTATATACACTTTTTTAAAACACGGCAAAATTCTGGCTTAGCAAGAAAATTTTAATGTTTATGCATTATTTAGTCCCAGTATTGCCAAGGAGTCTGCCCACACAGAATCCCAACAGATGCTAAACAGATAGAAAGGCTGCCAAAAGCTGAAAGCACTGCTAGTCTCCATCTCGCATTCAGTGTCATTTAAATTCAGGTGTTAATCTCTGCCTAGTTTATTGAAATCTACCAAACTGGAGATCACATTTTAGTGATGTTTCCCAAAATATATTTTTTTAATTTATGTGAACTAATTTCCATTAACTTCTAGTTTGTATTGTTACTTGGTTAAGTAAAACCAACTAGATTTAAAAGAAATCCCAAAACGGTAAGTCTTTCCCTGTGGTTTGTTTATAAATAGATAAAATACTAGCTGATGTGCCAGAGGTCTGTAGAGGCTTCAGAACCCAGAGAGGACTTAAGGATGGTTGAGATGATTAAATGTGTGTGTCCACATAAAATAAATATGAAAGAAAGAAAAAAAAAAAAAAAGCATGTTCTGCACTTTGACAGTTCTGGAAATATCATGGTTTAAATTCACTGAACATCCTGATAATTGAAACTCTTTATCAAAGACTTAAAAACTGTTTTCTGTACAAAACTATCACACGAGTAATGATATCTAGGAATATTAGAACTTAGTCCCCTAAGTGATATGTCATTTTTCTACTTGATGAACTGTAGAAAACACTGAAGATCTAAGGAGGCTTAATAACAATATTCTTTTATAAATCATCCTAAGATGGGATGGAGATGTTCTTAATGGAAAATTAATCTTTTATATGTATTTAAAGAAACTGTTATAAAGTGAGGTTTAAAACTCAGTGCTTTTTTTTGTATTTTTTTTTTAATACACTTTAGATGGGGAGGTTCCCCCTTTTGTATCTAGCACTGTTAAAAACTATACCTCATGTGCTTAGGAGCAAGTCATTGACCTCATTCAGTCAAAACTTTACTGAGCACAAATTTCGTGTTTGTCAGACTCACAGAAGGGCTGAGGTATCCCATCAGGTCCCATGGAAGTGTTTTGGTGTAGTTTATTTAAATGTACCATTCATTAATCCTTCACTGCTTAAGATGTCTCTGTTTCTTCATGCTTTCCCACAGGGCTCAGGGCCCTGCAGTTCCTGGAGTCTTATCAGTAAAGACCAAGTCAAAAGCAGCATTTGAGTACCTTGACCTTTTACGTGTCTCTTGTCACCCTGCTCCATTTAGCAGCGGGTTGGTGTTTTTCCAGGCCTACCTTCTACTGCTGATACTGCCTGTAGAAGTTCTTCCTGCTGCCTTTCACTTTTGTCACCAGATTCAACTCCAGATGGGCTTTGTCTTTCCTATCCCTTTCTAATCCTAATTGTTTCTGACAATTGTGAAGAGATGCCGAAAGTTTTCCTTTGGGGCCAGTGTTTATGGTTATTGAAGGCTGAAATGCACGTAGTTGTAGTTGAAACAAGAGAATGACTGTTTCTGACGACCAGCTTTCTTCTATTTATGAAGGCAGTTTTTAGCAACTTCAGTTTCTTTGTGAGAAAAGGAATAGTGCTTAATGAATCCTTAGAGTTCCTGCAGATATAGAAGAAAGTATTTGGTAAATTGGGTAAAAATTGATAAGGAGCAATATTTTTTCCAGATGTTTCTAACAAAACAGAAAAGAGAAAAGGAAGAGCCAAGCTCTCCCTTCCTAAGTCTCTGTACCGTAGTTGCTAGGTGACATCACCTTTAACAAACATAGTTAGATATATAAACACTTGCATTCATGAGCTTGCAAACAGAGATGAGCTCCACTGCCTGCCTTGTAGAAACATTAGTTGAGAGACAAGAGTTGAAAGACGCAACAGTAAGTTCAAACAGTGGTAGATATGTACAAGTAGTAGGACAAGTACATAGTAGAAGCAATGGGGAACTTGGGCTCCATGACCTGTTCTACAAGAATGTGTAAATATTAAAGAATGATTAAAATGATGTAATGGAAAAGGAAGCCGAAAGGGTCTCCTCCTGGATTTGGTTTCCTAGCAAATACAAAACCTGACTTTTATTTGAGGTTTGAAAACCTTTTGATGAACCCTGAGCTTGGAGCGCAGCTGGGGTGATTTATGGCCTCATGATTTCGATCTGTAACAGGCAGGGTTTTGCTGAGTTGTGCCACAGTCCTGAGTTTTTAAGGTTTCAGATGTGAGTCATTAAGGTTTTTTCAGCGCTTTGCTTAAATCTTTTAGCAGATACAATTTTTCTCCCAGCTGCTCATTCAGACATTTCAGATAAATAAAAATGAAGCAAAACAAAGCAACCCCCCAGCCTGCTAAACAGGGTTCAAATAAATAAAAGCCAGTTCTAGTTTCAGTTCAATTTTACTCGCCTACATTAACTAATGTTGTAGTTTTCAAGTCATGCGTAGTATTTTTGAGAGAAAACAAAGTTGACAAGATCTAAATTTCTTACACTTAAACTAAGTAGGGCTAACCAGGAGACATCAGAGCAGTTTGTTCTTATCAGGGCTCTGCTGGTTTTAAATAGTGCGCCTGTGCTAAGTTAACATAACCTGTATTTTGCATATTACTCCTAACTCGAGTCATGCCAAGCACAGAAAGCGCGTGAGGCACTGCTTGCATCTCAGCTGAAGAGTTTATTGGTTGTAACTGGAGTTAGCACGACACAGCAGCTGCTTCTGTGATCCTTTGGTAGCAGCACAAAGACCAAAATGCACTAATGCCGTCAGTCGTTCTTACTGCCTTCCCGATTAATTTGCAGTTATTTACAACAATTCATGGAGAAACTCGATGAAGTCTCTTAAGTGCATTGCTGGTGTGGATGTAGATAGCCAAGTGTTGCTTCAGGGGTGGCATCTTAAGGACAGATAAAATGAGTTGTCTGGTGAAGGTATGCCCTATCAACATAGCAGTAAATGAAGAGTGCCTAGGATTGTGCTCTGTTCATCAGGCCAGCTGTCCTGGGGAAGCTTGTGTCCATATGCAGGTTGAAGCTACGGAACTGCCATGTGGAGATGGATCATGGAGGGTTTTCATTTGACAGGGTGCCTGGGGATTGTGTGGAAGAGCGCTCACTGGGCCAGACCAAAACCTCCCCAGGGACCTTTAATGGGTTAACAACATACACAGTACCAATGCCTAGGAACATTCCCTGAAAGCATTTCACGTACAAGTATTAAAGTCTTTCAGGATGCTGGCAGTGAGTTGTTTTTCATTAACTCAATTAAAAAAAGAAAATTACTGTAGGAAATTCAACATATATTTGCTACGTGGGCATGAAATACTGCGTGAACTTCTGTTTCACTGTCAACTTGTGTGTGTGTTGAGCACTAATGTCTATTGATGGTCGAATTTTTCCTGACAGCTTGTCAGGAACCTACTCTGCAATATGAATCTGATGGCCCAATGTAGACGAGACAAGATCTGGTTTGGCCTTATGCCAAGAGAGCTAGCAGGAAGAAAATGTATTCTAGGAGATAAATACACATCGTTCTTGAATCAGAAACTACTAGCTGCAGCACCACGCTTATTTTACAGGTAGCAAAAATAAGTTTAGTGTGTTTTTCAATCTGTGCTGTACAACATTATAAACTCTTATTAACGCAACGTTTTTATGGTAGGATGACTTGGTCTTGAAAATGCAGCTGCAGCTCATGGTTAGTGCCAGGTATATGCTTATGTGCCGATGGCTTTCCCCATTGACTCCACAAATGAAAATGTTGTGTTGTTGAGAAATTAGTCTTATTTCTGCATGCAGAGCCACAGGTCTCACATTGAGCTTCCTCTGTTTGCTATATCCACGTTCTCTTCGAGTCTCTTGCCCTGTAACTGTCTGACTGGTGGAGCGATATATGCAGAGAATATGAGAACCTGTTTCCCCACTTCCTAATTAAAGCAGACATACTTTTGCAGAAAGGTAATAGGGGAGCTACCTCAGTATGCTGGTTAAAAGTGTATCTCATTGCAAGCTCAAATTGCAAATGAAGAATATACTCTTCTACTTTACTAGAGTAAGGCCTTATGCCAGTGCAAGTTAATCATACAATATAATTTTTCTCACATTTGTTCTAGGGCACAGTTCTAAAAAATGTCACTTTTGGAATTAGTACTGAAACTATCCAGTGCCTAAAAGGTCACCATGTTTTTCTTTTTCAGCTGTGGGACCTATTGCAGAAGTTACAGTTCATCATGACATACATTGCTCCCTGGCAGATTGCCTGGGGATCATCGTTCCATGTTTTTGCTCAGCTCTTTGCAATACCTCATATCCTTTATAAAGTTTGTTTTTCTTTATTCTTAAAATGCTCTTCATGTACATCATTTATTTCCAGAGTTTGAACAATGTTCAAAATTCCCAGGTAACGTTTTTAAATGCTTGGACTGCCAAGACCAGGTTGGATGGGGCCCTGGGTAACCTTGTCTAGATCCAGGCATGGAGGTTGGTGGACCTGCCTGTGGCAGGGGGGTTGGAACTCAATGATCCTTGGGGTCCCTTTCAAGTCAGACCAATGTGATTATGAGTGTTTTCTGAGAAGTACTTTAATGGCTACAGGGGATCTGAAACTGGGAAACTAAACTGACTCAGACAGTTCTGTTTATGTCTGCTCACTTCTCACCAAGGCACATTCTGCCTATCACTTACTTCTACAGCCCTCAGCACTGATCCATCCAGATAAAACCTTTGTTATCTCCAATTTGTTGGACTTTTCTGTGTGCAGAATCTAGTTTTGTCAAGTGCTGGGCATATGGCTGACTGAGCATTGAAACTTCAGTTACTTTCTTGGTAGCCTCTAATTGATATCTCAGATACAGATTCAGTGAGCTGATTTCTACTGTAACTGTCCTGATTTATTCCCCTCCCCACCTCCTCATGTCACAAGCAGCTGGATTGATTAATTTACTTTTTTCATCATGGTGTTAAGCATTCTACTCTATAACATTTCTACTCTGTTTTATGAGTAACAGTACATGTTCATCAACACCCAGCAGTCCTTTGGAAAGAGTGTTTCGTGCCTGTTCCAGGGCTGTGAACATTGGGTTTGTGAAGAGGAGGAGTAAAACAGAGAGTTCAACCACCCCTGAATGTCCACAGGATTAAAAGTGTATGTTGGATTTTTGGAATAAAGTTCAATTCAGTTAGAAATTATTTAATACAGGAAAAAGATTAAAAAAAAAACCCAAAACAACCCAAAACTTGAAAAAAATTAACTGCATTGACATCTAAAGCATTTTCAATGACAAACTTTTCATTTCCTTCTGCAAACTTGGTTGAAAGGGAAGGAAGAAAGTTGGCAAAGTTGTTTTAGTTCAGACCTGCTGAAAAATGTATTTTATGCTGTTTGAGATATACATACTTACGTCTTTGTTCCTTTCATCCTACTGTGTGTCCCCGCCCCACCCCCCATACCTGCCCTTGAGTCATTTCTCCCCTCTGCCTTTTGCTGTGATGTATTGAATCATATGCCACATTGATTAACTATGCTTATGTTTCTGGATAGGAAGTATAAATGAGAGCCTTGGACAGAGGGAATTGCAGGCAGAATAACTCTCTGAGGGAAAGTTTTAGATTGCCTATTTAAAAAAGGAAAGCATTTTAAAAATAGCAATCTGTCTTAGAAGTTTGAGTGGTTTGTAGTAAATTATTACAGAATTCCAGAGCAGTAAGAATTGCAGGAGAACTGTATACAAGCATTTAAGAACCGAAACTATATTTCAGTAAGTTTCCCTTTGGTCATGAATACTTTGTGCAGTGACAACTTTGGTCTTGGTAGAAGTACCAATTACACTTTGCAAAATGGAAAACAGTTAACTAAGCAAGATTTAGTTTATTTACATAGCTATTGCCAAAGTGATCTAGACAAGTCTTCTATTATTTATAATATCCTTTGTAATTGCAAATCTGTCTTTTAAGGCAATGTTGCAATTAAGATACTGATAAAATGCCCACATATTGTTGTATTCCCATAACAGCAATAACTCTGCTTCTTTGCGTGTTTTTTTTTTTTTTTTTTACTGTAGCCCTGCAAACACTACTGGTGAATGCACGTTGCAGTTCACAGAAGCTCTAAGCCTACAATTTCTTTGCAGAGTTTAATTATTTGTGGTTCTTAATTGCCTAAATCACTTCTGCAGATGTGGCATAAATTTTTAAGTTTCAAAATGCCTCTGAGCTTTTGCCATAGGGCTCAGCGACAGGGGAAGTCCCTTATGCTTTAATGCATTTGCTTCTGGTACACAGAGCATGACAGGCAACAGGCAAGGAGCTTTGCCTGATGGAGGTTGTGGAGCCCACTACAGATTTTTGGGAGTACAGACAAGCATCTGTTGGGAGACATACAGGTTTAGCTGATCCTTCCTTGTGGCTGCTAGATGGTCTAGGCAACCACTCAAAACTCCCTGTTAATCCTGAAAGACAAGGAGCAGAAATGGACTTCTGGTTTAAGGGGAGATCTGCAACTTTGTTTCCCAGGGAAGTCAGATAAGGTTATGAGTTTATAATAAACAGTGTACTGAGAAAGTCAGTGTAGTTTGTAGGTCAGAAGGATTTTATAATGAATCAGTAGGGATATTTGGAAAGAAAGGATTTGTAGTTCAGATAATCCTAAAACATAAAGGTGAGAGTTTCTGCTTTGGCTGTTTCAGGGTTACAGCTCTAACGTCAGAGAAGGAAGCCTTGTCATGCTTGTTTCTCCCATCTTCTAAGTGTGTGCTTGAATGTGACAAAATGTATTTGGGCCCTTAGCAATTGCAGTTAGATATGCAGGGTTTGGGAAATGGGATTTGCTGTGGCCTTACTTCATCATTTTGTGTTAAACAAAAGGCATGGAAATTTCAGTCTTTCAGTTACTTGTTATAACACTGATTGTAATTTAAACAGTTTTTTAATTACAAGAATTAATCCTCAAAGTAAAACTTCTTTATTTTTTTCATGTTAGAAGGGTTTTTAGTTATTTCTTTCTCAAAATTTTATTTTGGCCATATTGTTCACAAAGAAACTAGTTCTGCTTCTATACTGTATAACCTAACAAAGACAGTACACAGGAAAACTGGCTTGGGTCACAGGAAAGGAAAGCATGCCTGTAAGATTTTGGCACTTCTGTTTTATTTTCTACTTCCATTTAAATAAAGCATTGATATAAAAAAAAGAAAACAAAAAATAACAGAAAACAATAAAAGGAAATCAGGTAACTTCAAATTTTAAAAACCCTGATGACAGATAATTGCCCACTTTACACATCTACTCTGTATGTAAGGCAGGTGGATGCTGTTACTTGCTCTTGTGACAGCTTATGTATATGAAACACTACTAAAATCACCTTCACAAGGTATAGGAGAGCATTATGTCTTTTAGCAAAAATGAAACTGTTGCTGCTGATTATGTCTTTAGACATAAACAGTTGATAGCGGAGTCCTAAACCAGCTAAATTGGTGGCAATTTTTAAATCAATCATGACATTAGAACTTTTAGAAAACTTGATTTGCTGTCCTTATCTATCCCCCTTGTTCTCTTTTTGCCCCTTCAGCTCCCATGCCTCCTTCCCTTATCTGACATGTATAAATACTTCATCTTTCACAGACGGTGTTGGTTCTGACTACAGCGTAATGTGACAGTTTAACTTTTTTGATGCACTTGCTTCCTGCTCTGTCCTCTCTTTTGCTTTTTGAACTTTTAACTCTAGAAGGCAGCTTGTTTTCCAGTCTCTAATGCACAAAGACACCACTGCAGAGCGCTCTCTTTAATAAGTTTGAGGAATTTGAGAGATATCTTTTGACAAATATTTGAACTTAGATTTTCTGGATTGCTGTGAAAGCACAGCAAGTTAGCCTTTTCATAGAAATACTGTGCAAGTGATGCTACATGTGTTAAAATGACTTTTTATGAAGTCTCAAAGTCCGAGACACACATGTACAGGCTATTATTATAAGAAGGTAAGTTAAAAGATAGTGTTTATTGTGTGATTTGACCTGAATTGTAGTCTGAGGTGCACTTGAGTGGTGTACTTTGATAGTCACACCTTAGTCCATGACGACTTTATTTAGCACCTTCCTCCCAAGTGTGGGGTAAGGAAGGCCACTGTTCTCTTACACCAAGTTGGATTTTTTTTTTCTTAAGATTTCATGAATGTGGCATGAATTGATGAAGAATTAAAGCCAAACATTTAATTTGTGTGGAGGTTTTAATCGCTCTCACCTTGCATATTTTCAGTAACCTTGTCCATCTCTTAACTTGTGTTCCAGCACTTTGGAATTTGAATTTACATTTTAAAGTAAACTGTGAATTCAGACATTCATTACAATGTTTGTATGTGATATTTACTAGTCTCCTGTCCTCATCTTCTTGTTACATCTATACTTCAAAAATGTGAAGTCATAAACATTTTTTTAACGTTTCAGTAGCAAAAAATAACATGAAAGCACGATTTTAAGCCAGAAAATTGGATTAATATAGGCTTAGTTGTTTTCTCCACACACTAGGCCATTCCAAAATAAGCAGAAATTCACAGAATGCAGTAACTGGATGCATTCAGAGCAAGATTCCAGTGCAGAAGACTGACAAATTCCAAGAAAATGAGGTTTTGGGAGTTTTGTCTTTTAAACTCTATGTGTCACAGTTTGTAAAGACACTTTGTTTATGGAAGGTATATTAAGGTAGCTGGAAAAGGGCACTTACTGCTCTACCTACGCTTGGGATGTGTCCTCTGGCAGAGATTAGATGGGTCACCCTGCTGAAAATGTATTGTGCTCAGACATGTTGCTGCTTTTACAACTGTAGCATTGAAGGGCAGCCAGTTACATGCTGACACCTGGCAATTTGACACTGCCTACTTTCCTTTCCTTACCACCTCTTTGGGAAAATAACAATGAAAAAGCAAAAAAATTAATAGAAGAGCTGCTTCATCAATTTTTTTAAAGTATTTAGATATAATTTGTTCTGCCTTAACTTGCACCTTTCAGACTCTGCTATGCTTTTTTTTCAAACTCTGGCCACTTCAGTCTTTTCTACCCCGCTGAGTCCGTTTCTTGGTAGCGTCATCTTTATTGCATCATACGCAAGACCGATCAAGTTCTGGGAGAAAAACTACAAGTAAGACTATTCAAAAATTTTTCTATGCTTTGTATTTGTAGAGGCGTTGCCCTCATGAGTTTCATTTCTGGAGGTGTTTTTCTTTCTGAAGGTGATCCGTAAATTATTGTAGAGCACGAGAGGTTAATCTTTGAAACTTGATTCTGGTGTTTCACTATTTCATGGTTATTTGGTTATGTCTGAAAATGTATTTCAACAATTATTGGTAAGTTACAGATGAGGTGTCATGTTGCATTTGTCATGCAGTAATGAAGCTATGAAAAAGTCCCAGTTGTCTTTTTTGTCTTGCTAGCTAGTGTTTGCAACTGAATCTGTGAAGCCTTTGGCACTAGAAGTCAGGCTGCATTAATATATTTATACTAGCCTGATAACATGCTACCGTTTGGGATGTGGCAGTTAACTCTCGTAGTGAAGTGATGATGAGCGTGCATTGTTACTACTTGCAAAATCCGATCATTGAGTTTTGACACAAGAATTGGTTGGGTTTTGTCAGAGTTTCTGCCATTCGTTGTTTGACAAGGATGTAAGCATAGAATATTAAAAAGATTGAATGAAGAGCTTCTGCTCCTTCTATTCAGTAGGATTTGAAAGCTCTTGGTAACTGGGATCTAACAAACTCCCAACAAGAGTGCTGGAGACTGGGAAACACTTCTCTTTCCAGATGGAGATAGTTAGTGCAAGGGATGAATGAGGGGCCTGCAGCTTTAGGGGCTGGATTCAGTGACTGAGGGGGGGGATCCTCTGAATCCTGTGCTCTGGGCAGTGTGTGAGCTCTTCACCATCTATTAACCAGGTTCAGAATAACTTACTGCAGCTTCAGAGCAGTGCATCGAGACATAAAGGAAAAATCGTATCGGCCAAATTGGGACTTGGACAGACCAATAAGAAGTGCTGTCTATGAATGTTCCTGCTGCTTGTCTTGTATTGGTGCCATTGACGCACCTGAGCATCTCCAAAAATTTCAAAACTAAAAATTACAGAGAACTTTATTTTTCCTAGAAGAAAGAGTTTGAGTAATTTGAAGTGTTTTGGTTTTGTTTCTGTTTTACTTGTATCAGTGAGTGAATATGTACTAATCTATGAAGAACTTAAAGCCAAGTCATATAAAGAGGCTTTGTATTTTCTTCTGAGATCTGTGGAAATATTTTGGGGAGGTAGCCTAGATTTTTTTTATTTCTTCAAAAAATTGTCACATCTTTTTCTGGTTCAACAGGTTTATTATTTCATATGAGTGAAGCTGAGGGGAGTCACGGAAAGGCAGAAAGCTACCACTAATCCCACAGAGGATTATAATTTTGGACAGAAACTTTGAACCATATTAGGTAGGAAGTGGAGAATTGAATATCTGCAGCGTTTTGCTTCAACCAGAGCAGTCTGAAGGCATGTGGCTTCTTTCCTAAGTATGGGTTAGAGAATCAGTCTCAGCTGTAGGTAAAGCACTTCCATACAGCTAGGTTAATGTATATGAAGGCTACTGTAGATTCACATAAGATGGAGATAGAGGGACCATCTTAATTTGCTTTTGGTTCATCAAAGGATTTTGTGAAGAGATACACAACAGAATACTCAAAGGAAATGTCAAAAATGGTGCTTGATGGGTGATACTTAAAGGGATCTTGTTTTCCTCAGTACTGACCATCTAGGACTCCTACTAAAATAAGTAAAGAAGTTGGTACATTTTTTTAAACCCAAACTAATTATTTTACACACAAACTGTAAAACTCTGCAAAAATACTAACTCTTTTAACACTAAACCACCACAACTTGTGCTTTCAAAATAGAAGATAAAGTTGTAGTTACTGTTTATGTGAATGCTTAAGTTAGGCTCTTTGGGGAAAAATATGCTGTGTTTCTTTGAAATTCTAGTGTATCTCTTATGATCTTCTCTCTTAAAACATAAAAAACCACAACCTTACCCCTCAAAAACCTTTCAGAAGTAGAAAACAGACTTGTAGAAGATTCAGATAATGGTCAAAGTGAAATGTTTGCCTGAACTTGTACCATTTAATAATATGCATGTGTAGTGAGTCCTCTGAAATTTGTATTCATTTTGTCCCTAGCACTTCTCCTTCTCTTTTGCCTAGCATCCATTTCAGGTTCTTACTGTTCACATGGAGAACGGATCAAATCGAGTGAGTGTTGGACTGAAACTCCCGAGGCATTAAAGGGACCCAGTGAAAAGGCAGAAAAAGGCAAGAGAAAGGAGGGGATTTTGTGTTAAGAACAGGGAAATTTTCTGCAAAGTACTCAGCTGAATGAAATAGACAGTCCTTACCTTGCTGCTTTATATCTCAACCCTTCAACATAAAAATTCAGATTGATGGCATGAATGATTTCTTTGAGAGCTGCAGTGTTTCATAGGATCGGGAACTTGAGATGGAGTGGAAAGTAGTTCTGGCTGCTGCACTGTCCTGTCTTTGGGCTGCCCTCTGGCCAGAGTGTGCTGTTTTCAGGTGCTGAAAGGCAAAAAGAATGGTGATGTAGGTGCATAGATTGCTTTTCTGCAGGCCATTGACAGTTACGTTTGCTAAGTTCAGCTCTGGGTGACTGTGGAAAGTCCCAGATTCAGGACAGTGCAGTCTGAGAGATGCTGAGATGCTCGCTCATACAAAGCAGAAGTTCTGGCAGTCTTTTTTTTTTTTTTCCATTTCCATAGTCCTTGCCTGTTGAGAGGAACTTTTGCCTGAGGGAAGATACCTTCAATGTGCTTTATATAGCTGCTGTTGTTGTTTTGGCTGCTTTGCATACTCATTTTTAAACACTTCCTTGCTGTACTGATGACAGTGTTAAATTATCACTTCTGTATTAGTTATGCAAACACATTTATGTCTATATAAAGCTACAGAGGTAGTCAATTCCATGGTTAGATTTTTTAATACTTTAACCTTTTAATTGGATTAACTGAAAGCAAAATTTAACAAGAAGCCTGGATATCAAAATATCATGGTTTTTTCATAAACAAGCTTTCTTTAAGTGTTATTTCTGTTTATCAGTATATGACACTTCACTGCTGTCAAACAAGCTTCACTTTTTCTTTGTTTCACTGGAGATGCAAAATAAGTTTTCCTTATTTCGGCAACAGTTTGAAATTAGATGAGGAAAAACCATCTGGTACGTTTTCTGTAAAGAGAACACAAAAGTTGAAGTTGAAGCTTTTGATACCAGCGAGTACCACAGACAGTACCACATTTATTAACAGAGCCGGGCTATTAGGCCAGTAGCCCAAGTGGTGAGCAACTGCTCCATCTGTTCCTTAAAGTGCTGGTTTGGTTATCTTTATCTGGTTTTCTGAGTGCAGACATACACATCTTGCATTTAGTGCTTCTCTTAGTTCATTTTTTCTTCTGGCTAAAAATGAATCTGATTCCTGGGCACATCTGGTGCTCTAGTTGATGTGAGTTGGAGTTGAAAGTCTTAGAGTTAAGATGATGGCTTGTTTGCTTTTTCCAGGAGATGGAGGAATTGAAACGTGTTAAAAAAAAAAAAGAGAGAGAAAAAATATCATTTTGATAGTAAGCAAACTGTGAAATTCCTAGCAAGCTCTTCAAAATTCTGGAATCATACTGTGCCTGTTTGTGCTTGTGTGGCATACGTGCAGAGCATGGGTGTTCTTCCCTGCAATCATCAGATGCTGGTTTTAGTGTGTACTCTGGTACTCCCTGCGTGCGGACTCTAGTACACCAACCCATCAGTGAGGTCAGGGGTCTTCTGGGGAAAGGGAAGGCTTGAGGAAGAGAAAATAAGGCAGTGAGGAAGATGAGTATGAAACAACTCCTCATGCAGCCACTTTTTCACAGCTTTCTGCTGTCATTGTTCGTGAGAAGGGGTGTGAAATCAGAAAGCGTGCCTGCTGCTTGTGACTCATGGGAGTCCAACTATGGGATTTTTTTTTCTCTTTCTTTTTTTTTGTTTGTTTTTCCTTTGACAAAGTTTGATGCAACACTTACTTTGTCCTGCCATTAGCCTGGATCCTGCTTCCCAGTTTGAAGAGTCCTGGTTTAGCTTTTATTTTCACAGCTGTTGGAATGATTAGGCTGTAAATGTCAGAGAGAAAAAAGGAAATAGCAGTAAATCTGGTTTAACGTATAGGCACTTTAAAACATAAAGTGTTTGTTCAAATGCTGTTGTTCTATTCCCCTGCTTTGCTTTTTTTTTTTTGTTTCTGAGATACTTTGTCATGCTGCAGCCTGATGCTGTCCCACTCCTCCCTTCCTTTTATCTTGCTTTGTGTCTTGGATAAGGCCATGGATAGGACAGAGCGGGAAGTTTACATTCATTCCCCAGTGGGTCCAACCACTGTGTCACATCGAGCAGCCTGTTCTGTGCTGCAGCTGTGACTTGTCCCCACAAATGGCAAACTGCCACCAGGAACCCAGAGATTTCACTGCTTACAAGCCACTTACCTCCCTCCTGCTCCTTGTTTCTATTCTTTCTTGGTCATCTGGTTGAGTGCCTATTTTTGGGTAAGGCACAGCTTGCGGTTGCTTTGAAGGGCTCTGAGTGAATTACTATGTGGCATAACTGAATTTTTAAGTGTCTAAGAGGCTGTGATTAAATTGCCAGTTATCTCAGAAGGGCATCACAGGACACCTTCATGAGAATATGTGAGCAAGTCTGTCTTTTCTCCATCTTTTTAAGCGTATCGCTGTGTTACTGTTCCAGCTGTTGCTGTCTGGAAAATAGCTGCTTGTAAGGTTAATACAGCTGGGAATGGAGGGTGAGATCTACTGCAGCTGGCATTCTCTTATTTCCTATGGGCTCACTTAACCTGCCCATTGTGGACAGCCTGCAGGTGGAATGGGAAGAGTTTTCATAGTGTAGATGTAATTCATGTTGACTCCACATTATGCACGTGTGTGGGAAAAAGAGTTGTGAAACGTACCCATCTGCTCCCTCCCTTTTTCCCATAAAATCACAGGCCTTCCACTTCCAAATGCTTATTTTTAACAGACCCTGGTGCATCTGGTTTCCCTGTGAGCCTGCTCATCTGTTACAGCTGCTAAAACCCCTGCTCTGAACACAAAACGTCATTCAACCATAACTGTCCATAGGCCTTGTTTGGGAGCCGCATGTTCAGACCTTTCAAGGTCTCCTTTTTAGGGCTGAATTTCTTTTTTTAGCCCTGTTGTTTGACTTCTCACATGTTCTTAGACCTCCATAGTGGTGATGCTTACAGAGGAACAACTGCAGCAGATGTTTATAGTTCAGTAATGCCTTGGACATTGATTTATAATGAATACTTTAAAGGATTGTGCATTAACCTCTGAAGTCAACTATTACAGCCTAACCTAAGCATAGGAGAACCTTCTTTCCCCCTCATCAACAGGAGTTAGTGTTTGTCTTCTTTCCTCAAATATCACTTCAGAAATGTGATGTTCTGAGTACTGTCACTGCATGTTCTCCTCACTTAGGGTTCACACTTTCCTGAATGCTTCCAGCCACTGGGCATGAAAGCCACACTGCAGCCAGGAGTTTTATTGTTCCTTGCAATCATTTGAATTTCTTCTGGGCTCTTTTGCTCTGCTAGTTTTTCCCTTTCTCTCTGGCTGTTTCTATTTCTATACTATCTGTTAATGAACTGACCAGAAAGAAGCACTATATTCCAGTTGCACAACTTTACTCTGGAGTGTGCTGAGGTTCTTGTTCAGTTGTTATCAGCTATTACTCAGTTCTATGCATTGTAGCCCCTTTGATGACCAAGAGAGGTCTTCATTGTGTTGGCCTCAGGGCTCCTCCAGGCTTTTCTTGAGTGTTAAGTTAATGTAGAACTCAGCCAAAGAGTATAAATAAATGTCAGCATTTAGATAAAACCAAAATGGGCACTTATTAGTGCCTGGGACTTGCAAGTCAAAAGAAATAGGACTGATACATACACAGGTTTTAGTTAGAATTTTTGGGCTGCTGCCTTCAATTCAGAAGGTTCTGTTCACAAAGCATGTGGAATTTGATGACAGTCTTTCTGGAAACTTCAAGGGGATTTAGATCCTTGAGCATCTTGCCAGGGCTGGTACTGAGGGAATGCTTAGGCCTGACTTGGGTGCCCTTGGGTACAGAATTCTTGCTGTCTGTAGTCACCCTTCCTGGTTGACAGTGATGCAAAAGATGAAACATTATCAAGTAGTTACTTTTTTCTTTTATTATTCTTCTCTTAAAATTGACATTTTCCCCAATAAATATTAATTATATATAATTAACATTCACCGGGAAATATTAATTAATTATTAATAATTATAGTTGTNAAACTCTTCTTTAGGAAGTTGTGCCCAGTTCTCCAGGTGCATGTGTGGCCATGGCTCTGGCACTGGGCAAGAGAACAGAGAAAACCAAAGCATTTGATGAACAAATCATTAGAGTTACTGTCATCTTAAGACTATTCCCTGTCTCTTCCCTGTTGTAGTGCCTGTCTGCTCTACATCTTCACACTGTGTATCACTAGTACTGCCCATGGACTTGTACCTGCGATACATCTGGTTTGGGAGTCTTTAATCCCTCTCAGCAGGTGTGTAGGGCTTTGAGGAGTGACAAAGCCACACATGCAGGTATATGTTGCTTCAGGTAAAGCCCCAGGCTAAAAGAAGCCCTACTAGAAGTTATGTTCTCCTTGGCATCTTGAGCTGAGATCTCACCTGGAGTAAGTGACCCTATGCATAGGTGTGCCTCGTTGGGCGCTTGCTGTAGCATCGGGGGTATGCACATCTTGTTTCCAACCCAGCCCTTGCCTCATTGCTCGATTCTGTATTACGCTGAACTGGGAAAATTTGAGGGCTGTCTGGGAAAGGATGGGCAAGGAAAACCGGGCACCTTTAATCAAATAGATCTGGTGTTAAAATAATGCTGAGTCGCCAGGAGTTTCACACTCAAGGGAGTCTATTCGAAATTCAAAGTTGTATTTTAACTGTTTGGCAGTATCTCTTTAACTGGTAACATCTCGTCTTCTCTAATTTTGCCCCTGGCAGTCAATAAAACAAATTGAGGCTAATTGAATAGGAGCCATATGTGTGATAATTAATTGGGAGCGCATTCTGATTCAGTGCTCTCGAGTTCCCTGCCGAGTTAAAGATGCGTTCACAACTCCAATTCACTGAATCATTCTAAGAGGACAGAATAAAGACAGAAGGGAGGCATCAAAGAGGGAATGCATGCTGTAGCCAGGCAGGATCACAAGCAGAGATCAAAACCACAAGCAGGGTAAATGAAAAGGGAATTGGTTGGGCAAAGAAGGAAAAGGCATGCAGGGAAAAATCTGAGAGGATAATGCAGCAGACGTTGATAAGTGGCAACTCAGACCTATAGAGGAGAAGAAATCACCTGCATGATAGAGGAAGACTTTTAAAGGTACTTGGAAAGGAGGGCAGCAGCAGGACCTAAGATGAGAATACATTCAAACAGGAAGCATTTAGTATTTTAAGGCCTTGCGTGGATATACAGCATCACTAAAATTTGGTAAACTATCTAATGCTAAGTTTCAAAATGATGTAAAACTAATGAGATTAAGTTAAGTACATGAAACTTCTATCATATCAAGTATTGGAACCCTGTTTGAATGGATTGTCTGAATTTCCCAAAGTGTTCTCAGCGAGCATTCATCCCAGTCACTTGAAAGATTTAGATCACCTGGTTTAGATTTAACTGAATCATATATTTAGGAGCAAGCTGAGGTTCAGAGCACTGAACTCAAACCTTCTGTCCAAGAAGATGCGTACTCAAGGAACTCTTGTCAGGATAAGAAGATGGGAAAAGCTGAGATCACAGAGATGTTCAAGTGTAACCATTCTAACTGAGGTGATACATAACTTGTGTACAGAAAGCAGCAGGGAATAAATTGTGCTGCAGCTTGGCCAAGTACTGGCTGTCTCCTGATGTACGAGGGTATGTACTGGACCCAAATTACCTCAGGGGTTATAAGAGCAAGATGGAAAGTATCTTTTCTTTCTGAGATAATGAATTGCAGAGTTATGTTACCATTGCCAACGAGGATGAGAATGGTCTCTGAAGCTTTGTGTTAGTTGGGACTAGATGATTACTGCGTGAATGCCAGGGGAATTTTGTTTTGTCATCCTTTGACTAGCAGTAAGATTTTTCTTCTTCTTCAGTGTAGCATTACTGATGCTGCACTTGCAGGTTTACAGCCCTGGAATGGCTTAGTTAGCTATTGCTTTTGCCTCCTTTCATCTTTTGGTGAGTGTGATGTATGTGGAAAACCCTGTAGTGAACTAAACTAGTATTTCTGATGTAGGCTTTCTTTTTAAGGCTCCATTCACTAGTCATTGTGTTATTCTTATCATTCCTAATAATTTTTTGCCATCCCCACCTCTTTTTTGTTTGTTTTTTTTTTTCAGCAGCCAACTTTATAGAAGTAATAATTATAATATCTTAAGTATATGATATTTTAATCTTGCAGGCTAAAACGTATCAGGGCACTTTCTTGTCAGCAGTAAAGAATATTAAGAATAAATTCAGAAATGTCTTGCTGTCCTTTCCTCCTTTAACAATGTGTATCTCTGGAGTAAAGGAGGAAAACTTACCCAGGATTTCTCATCAGTTCTTTTTCTACTCTCCAGGTCCTTGTGGTTTCTCAGGCTTTTGCCATGTCACTCATATGGCCCATCAGCCAGCACATAGCCCAAGCGCATTAGTCTTGCAGAGCATTTTCCCAGAGCAATGGGAATCTCCCAGACACAGCATAGTACCCTTCCAATAATGTTTGCGTTGCCTCATGCTGGGAAAACATGATAAAAATAACTCAGCTTCAGTATTTCAGATGCATTTTTTGTGTATAATTAACGCATTTGCTTTTAAATTAAAAGTACCTCTAGGAATTGCAATCAGTGAGGTATAGCTGTGATGCAGGGTCCTGTGCCAAGTCCTATATCCCTTACTAGGATATAGGATATAAGAGCAACAACAAACATCTCTGAAGTTGGCATAATCCTTCCTCTTATTAAGCATCTTGTATTGCTTAGTATAAAATATAAGAAGATAGTGAATAAATGCCTTGTAAAAGAAAAAAAGCCTACTCAGACAAGAGGAAAGAAATTAAGTAGCAAGATAGACAAATAAGACAAAGGCAGGGATGTTGATGACATTTTGGTAAAATTATTATTGAATATTTTAAAGGACACAAATGCTTAGATGAACTAGCTTAAAATAAGAGGTGAATTCCTTAGCTGGGCCTTTGAATGTCAGAGTGCTTGGGTGGGCTGTTTAATCCATGCTTGAGCACTCAGCTTTTTATCTGAAATCCACACCTCTCAGTTGCATCCCTATTGCTGCAGGAGCACAGTAACATCACCTTCAGGGAAGGCTTTGTTTGTTTATGCCAACAAACATTCTCAGTAGTATCTTGGCAAATGACTCCAATTCTGATTTTACACATACTTAAAAAAAGCCCACGACATACACACACCAAACCACACAAAAAAACCCCAAAACAAACCCAAAACAAACCCAGCTGGTCTCAGAATGAATTATAAAAACCTTTTTAAGTAAAAAAAAATAAAAAATCATAAGAACAGGAAACATTGTTGATTGTCAGATCTTTCTGTGGCAAAAGGGATCCTTCAACGCTGCTGTATTTAACAACTGCAACTTTTTATACTTTAACCCTCCCCCAGTTTCCTAGCGTGCAATCAAAGCCACTTTTTATTATTGTTAGATGAAACACTGGGGCAGTCAGGCAAGGAGGGGAGGAAGAAAGCATGATAAATAAAAATCAGAGTGAGTGATCAGGATGAAGTTGCTTTCATTTTCACGAGATCTTTCTTTATTAACGTGAGTTAAACCTAAGGCATATCTGCCATGCAGCTGCCCGGAAGACCTGGGCATGGTCATGCACGAAGGGGCTGTCAGACTTTGTGGTTATAAGCGCACTGAAATCATCCTGCACTGTAGATGAAATTGATTTAAAACTACTTGGGCATCCTCACACTTCCAATTAGTGCCATTGTTTTTGCCTCTGGTGTCCTTCAAATATTCATGGATGCCCGCTTATTCTGTCATCTCCTCATTCTCCCTCCTACTTCAATGTTGTAGCCTACTACTACTACTGCTACTGCTGTGGTTTTAATGCTAAGGCTTGCATTTACAGTGCCAGCAGCGTAAGACAGTCACAGGGAAGCGATGAGGATATTTTTTCCCAGACTCCCATGAATAATCATAGGGCTGCAGCATGGTAAAGTATTTCTCTGTTGTATTTGCCTGTTAGATGTCATGGAAAGATGGATTAATCATTAGACGCAGACAGAAAAACTTTGGATCTACCCTAGAAAGACATCTCCCCAGAGGGAAACTGCTTTTCTTTGTTTCATTCTCTTTCAAAGTAGAGATCCCCTTGTTCACAGCAGGAATCCTGGAAATCTTGAATTTGTGTTTTGGGGAAAATCCCAGCAACAGTAAGATAGACAGAGCAGCTGCAATTTTAGTTTCATCTTGTGGTAATAAACACAGCAATGATTTTTTTTTTTTATTCTCCCTTCACACCATCCACTATATGTTCCGCAGCCTGCCTGAATCCCCCTGTCCTTTTTCTACCTTGCTAAGGATACTGGGAGAGTAACTTTTAAGAAGAAGTCTTTCCAAGTTGAAAAATGAGGTAGTATTTTGGGGTGAGGGAAGTGTAGGAAGGGACTTCATACTTTTGCAAAGGGAAGTGATAGTTGTAATAGCATGAACAGTGCTATTCAAATCAGTGGATTATCTCAGTGCCTGCGTAAATTCTGGATTAAGAGAATGAGAGAGAGAGATTTAATGAGCTAAGATTTTACAATTGCAGAAGATGTAGCTGAAGATGTTCAAACACTGTCACTTGCTCTCAGGGGCAGGTGCTGAAGGACCTGCAATTGGTTTTCATAGAACAATGCAATTCAGAAAGAAATCCAATTACTGAGCTAATTATCACCTTGGATGAGTGGTAACAACCAAATTTAAAGCAAGAGGCCACTGGAGGAAAGCCCAAATCGACCACTAGTCCCAAAAGTTCACTTTGAGAGTTCCTAGTTGACAGCAAAATGCCCAGGAGTAAAGGTGTATTTGGTTTGATAGTTAGGTGCAGTGTACTGTAGTTTAATGCTATGCAAATTCCCATCACCTTTGGGAGGGTACAAACATAGATTTGGTGACTAATAATTGTGGAAGACTTTAAAAGTCCAAAATGAATGACCTGACTAAATTCATTCTGCTAAAGTGAATTTTAGGACAGAACTTAGCTTTACAAACTATATATATTACCCTTGGTTTAAAAAAAAAAAAATTTAAAAACATGCTTTGAAATATAGAACTCAAAGATTTGGGGTTTTCTGGTAGTGTCTGAAAATGTAAATCTTTTCTTGACCCATGTCCCAAGGCCCATATGGTTGTGTAAGCAATCATGAATCTGTTCATGGTGGAGGATAAAGCTGCAAGAGAACCTGGTTTGGTTTTGTTTGAGATCTGTTGTGTTGCCAGAGCTGCATGCTGGGCAGAAGGTTTCCTGCTCATTATAGATGAGAATTTTTCAAAGTATTGCTTGATTTGTATGGGACTCAATATGCCTCAAGAACATAAATGCTTTATAGGTTGTTAAAAAAAAAATGGGGATAAAGAGTAGTATTGACTTGTTCCTCATACTACCACCCTGGTTTTGGAGGGACTGAAAGTTAATGAGTCTCACAATCTTAAAACACGTGCATTTAGAAATCAGCAGTGTTTCTCTGCTGAGAGTAGAAAATTGATTGAATTCCATAACCTAATCTTTATGCTCACTCCTGCATATGTTGCAATTGCAGGTAGATGTTTGTCAGGGCAGAAGAATTCTGATACCCTTTCTGAAGTAAAATCATTCTTTATATTCTGAGCTGGTTAGAAAGGCCCTGCCTCCCACCCCGTTGCCATTTTCTGTCGCATAGGAAATGAAAATTGCAGTTACAGTAAGCTGAGGCAACCAGAGGCAGGAAGATAAATAATACATCAAATAAAATGTTAATCTATGTAGATAATGTGCTAATATTAATTACAAATAATTCTAGTTAAGATTCATATTCTCTACGACTGTATTTCTTGCAAAGTAAAGAACATGCCTTTTTAAAGCAGAAATCAGTTGCTTGTAGGGAGTAGAAGTAAAGCAATTCTCTTATTCTCTGTCTGCTACATGGTAGCCTGTGTGCAATTTTTCTGTTAGTCTGTTTTCTGCAGCTTTTTTGGGGGGAGGCTGTAGAGAGTGATTGAAAAAGCTTTCTAACATTAGTAACATCGATAGCATCCTTCTTCTAGTTGGCTTCAGTGTAAGCTTATAGCTGCAGCTCAGAAAATTCCAATCTTCTACATAAGTTGTCCATTGACACACCAAATCTGTGTCTCTGCTATGCTTTAAAGTCAATGTTACCCTAGGTTTACACTACCCTTTTTCAGTGTTATTTTAGCTGTTTGAAAGCTGTCTGTATAACTTACGCTCTCTTTGCCACAGTCTTCCTCACAGCATGTCTATTTTTTCGTAGTGAATAGTTAAATTTAGACTTTTAAAGTTGTCTGGCCAACCATCAGCCTGTTCATAATCTCTGCTATGCTACATGCTCCATGGTAATGGGCCAGACCCCAGCCAGGCCCACCTGGCCATGCCACCTTTATCACAGTTTGACAAAAGGCATGAGGAGGACCATGCCTGGGTGCCTCCCTCAAGTCCCATGCCAGAAGAGGTGATGCCTTGGCACTTTTCTCCCTGTATTTGGAGACTGGTGGACAGATGAGGCTCTCACCACTGTCACATGTAACCGTATGCTGACTGTGGTTTAGGGCAAAGAGCTTTGTTTTCTGTTTTAACCCCATCTTCCACATAATGATATTCATGTGTCTGATTGATAGGCCTTCTGCTAAGGCCCTATGATTGAGGGCAAAACTTTTAAGACAATGTTCTTAATGGAGTGTCCTGAAACCCTAAAGCAACACTCCAGTGTAGTATTTTGGGAAATTTATATTTCCTACAGTATTTCTGTTAGCCAGGCTTTTGCTTGTTCCCTGAAGGCTTGGGAGGTGGCTGCCTGGGAGATGATTTGGACTCATGGTGTTGAACATCCCTCATCACCACACAAACTGCTCCCTTCTGTTACACATGTGCTTGCCCACAGTGATTTACTTGTTCCTTATTTTCAGACTTTGTTAGTGTCTTTTTGTTATAAGTAGGAATAAAAGCTCAATCCAACCTACCTTTAAGTTTCTGTCCCTTGTGTGACTGCTTTTACCTGTGGTATTTCTATTCCACTGCTAACATGAAAATACTGAGTGGGGAATGTGTCATTCATAAGGGAGACAGAATTACTCTCTGCATGGAATAAGAGCTTATAATTTATTATTTTTCAAATGATAAGAATGTCCAGAGACTCTGTCCTTGCTGCCTACCTAAATAGGCAACTAAGAGGGTTTTTTGGTTTTAACTTTTCTGTAAATGTTATACACCCAGGGAAATATTTTCACACAAAGAAAACCCCTTAGAGTCCTTCTGTTTCCCTTAAGGATTAGAATGAATTAAAGGCCGATTTAATATTCCGTCTATCCAGTGTTTATGTGGCATCTGGCTGATGTGTTTCTGGAGCCAGCTAATTGTTTAAGTACTAGTGGTGTGTGTGTGATCACAGATACCAAATTCTGAATGGACTCTGCCTCACAAGAAGGAATATGGGGGCAAAAGAGTTTGAGGAAAAGGAGGAGCGAGCAAACATGATTGTTTTGTGTGCTGTTAAGCTACAATATCAATACCAGTGCTGAAGTGCTTCCTTGGAGTAAATCAATGAATGGATTAGTGTGAACTGCATAATGATATAAACTCAGAATGTGATGGTACANTTTTAAAAAAAAAAAAAAAAAAAAGAACTGGTTATGCAACATGTCTTTATTTCCAGCACCAAAAGATCGGACCATTCCAACACCAGACTGGCAATTCAGATCGAAAAGGATGCAGGTATGACCTGGGAGTTTTGCTTCATTTGAAAAAATGGGCTGCACAGTCAAGACTTTGCCTGGGAACCTAAAGAGATGCAAAGGTTTTATGTGTGTGATCAAAGGATGTCTTAAGTGTAGTAAAGCACCAGTGTAAGTTGTGTGACTTGCTAAATTAATTCATTCTTCAGTTATGTATAGCTGATCAGATAGTTGCCTGGCTGCAAATTGCTTGGTTAATGGTAACATCGTTGTTTATTTGGAGTACACGGCAGACAACCTAACTAGACTTGAAGGTCACCTGTGGTGAGGAAAAGGTTTTAGAAAAAAGGAGCAGATTAACAGTGCTCCTACCACTGAGCCATTTGGGCTGACAGGTAACTCCTTTTTCTCAGAGAGAAATCTTTTTGGGAAGAGAAGGAAGGGAAATTGGAAAACTTGCACGAGGGACTAAAAGAAAGACATAGGTGGGATGGTGGCTTCTCCTCTGGAGACCAGTCTGGTAAATGAGCTCCAGTCCATGGTGATGGAAACCACTGAAGCAGTTCGTTTGAGAGTAGGAAGTGAGACATTGTTGTGCGAGTCAGTGGAGGCCCAGAATGCGTGGTACCTCAGCTCATGCTCTTCAGCACCTGGCAGGACAGAGCTTTTTCCAGGGAAAACTGATTCCAGTGTTTCATGTCAAATCCTGGACCCAATGAGAAGCCAGGGTTTTGTACATCGGTTTCTTCCCCTTTAGTGTTCTACAGCTGATTTTATTTCACCACTGAGGGGTCAGGGGCTTGAATTGTGGAGGTATAAACTTAGATTAAATTTATATAAAATTTACACAACCCCCATTTTATCCTTATCTGTTACATCTGAACAAACACACATCTTCAAGCAGAAATGGCTGTAATCCAAAATGGTCTAAGAAAGCAAGAGAGAGGTAATAGCTGTTTGCAACATATACAGTGCTCTTACGTTATGTATCAGTACAAGGCAGGGAGTTAAGGTGTTTCCCAAGGCCATTCTGTCATCCGATGGCAAAAAACTTCAGTGTCTATGATATATGCTAGCAAGTCAATTATGTTTTTAAATCCATAGCTCAAGCAAAACATTAATTTTGTGTGTGTTTAAAAGATTAGTTTCACGACTCCTTTAGATATTACCTGAATATGCTCCAGAAGGTGTATAGCTGAGTATGTCTGTGTATGCAGATGGACCTGCATGTATGTACATACCAGGGCTGGATGCATAATGGCCATGGTGATGAAAAACTGTAGATGAAAACCTTGGGCTGAGGAGCAATTTGTAGGGAAAGCGATAGCCTGCCATCACATGGCTTTTTCCTCCATGTTAGATCTGCTCCCAAATATGCATATACATAAATATGCACATGAACCTGTAACTACTTATCTACATACACCCCCGTGTGTACATATACACTTCAAGATGTTGGTTTATACTGTTCACAAACCAGCATTTCAAAAGTATTAAGGGTGCAACACTGATGCAGGTTAGAAAATAAAAGCAGTTCTCATGTCAAGCGTGTAAAAGAGTGCAAGTACAAGACAACACCAGGTTGGATTGTGTGGCATTGTGTTAACATTCATGAATGATTTATTCCCTTTCCTGGATTGCCATCATAAAGTGATAATTTTAATCCAGTTAAATACTGTAGACCTTTATGGGATGAGACTTCTAGACTGTAATGAGGTGTTACTCACCTGGAGAGTTGGCCCAAGTGATGTGCAACTTCACAGCTGATAGTATTTTTAAAGAAGCGATAGCAGATCTTCAGGTGAATGAATCTTGTTTCTTGAGATGTGCTCAGCTATACACCTTCCAGAGAAGAATATGTAGAACGTGTCTTTGTCAATAGTCCAAGTGTACTAGTTTTGAAAAAATATCTGTTTCATGTTAAGAACCCACAGACCTTCCTAGGACACTTAAAAATTTCCTGGAGGAATAAAAAAATAAATCCCAACAAAACTAGTGGAATATATGTAAAAGTCTCGGCAATAATATTCAGATTTAAGTTTATGTACTGAAACAATAAGGATTTCTGGTTTCTTATTATTAAGAACAATGTGCAGAGATTAACTTAGCATGACATAGACTTGTTGTGGAGCCAAAAAAATCTTGCTGTTGTAAAACATGAAGGGAGGTGATTTGGCTCAGTCTGAAACTTATGTTGTCACTCATTTGATGTTCTATTTACAGTATTGTTCATATTAAACAAAGATTTCAGACCAGATTCTCTGAAGGGCTAAAAAACACCTAGGAAATATGGCTTGTGCAGAGTATCAAGAACTAACTATCAAGTTAGAGGATGAGGCTATATTCAGGATTAAAAAAGAGCATAGGATTTTATGCAAACTGGCTTAGTGTATTATAAATTCTATTTTTTACAAATGTGTGCTGCTCTGGTTGTAGGAAATGATGACAATAATCTCAACTCCATTTTTTATGAGCATTTGACAAGATCTCTGCAGGAGTCACTTTGTGGAGATTTGATTCTGGGCCGCTGGGGAAACTACAACACAGGAGACTGTTTTATTCTGGCATCGGATTATTTAAATGCTTTTGTGCACTTGATCGAAATTGGAAATGGCCTTGTCACCTTTCAGCTCAGAGGGCTGGAATTTCGAGGTAAGGATCCCCAATATTTTAAATAACAACAAAACCTGTATGGCTTTCCTAATCTGTCACAACTCTATAGTAGGATGTAGAACTTAAGAACTTTTCTTTTTCTGTTTTTCTGCAGATACTTGTTTGTCTGTCTAAAGGCTCTGTGCTTCTTTGTACCATTATTTGTAATGCGATGTTTTGAAACCTAATTGTTAAGAAATTAGGAGTCACATTCTGGTGTATCATAAAACATTTACAAAGGCCTATTGAGTTATTTGTTGGGTTCATGGATCTTTTAGGTTGTGTTTAGTTACTTTTCCTAGTTCTTTTCCTCCATAACCATGAAAACTGAAGTTGTTTTTAAAATTGCATAACCCCCAAAACTGGTCTTTGAAGAAATTCCAAATATCATAAGATTCCCTGCTATGGAAAATACCCTGTGTTGGATCGTGCAAGATGCCAGTGCCTAGGCGGTCTCTGTCACAGTAGAAAACAAAAGAGGAGAAGCAAGTGGATCAGGGCTTTGTATATCTCTTATATAGAAATGCAAACTTCAGATGAGGAAGGAGCCTCACTTTCTTCCTCTTCAGTGTATTCCCCTGTCAGGATACTCCACGGAATGGTGATCACATCCCCTTCCTTGGTGGTGTGGTTATTCTGAGGCCAGTTGCTCATAGTGTCACACTGCTGTCTTTTTTGTCTATAGTTGTCCCTGATGTAGGAAGAAAAATGAAAATAAAACCACAAAACTTTTAAACTTTTTAAAAAATTTTTATTCGGCTACATATTGTCTGCCTGTGTTTGATGCTCGGGTTTATAACCTTTCAAAGATAAGGGGCTTGAAATCCCAGAACAAACAGCTTCCCAGGCTGAAGGGCTGAGCATCTAATGGGCAACATGTCAAGGAATGTATATTCAAAGCGACTTTTCAACATGGTTGAGTATGAGAAAATAGGAGACTGACTGGCTCTACGAATGTACTTGGGTGTGGGAGGATTAGACTAGGAAATAGCATGTGGGTTCAAGTCTTGACTCTGTGACAGATGCCCTGTAGAATGCTGAACAGGTCGTGGTAAGTGCTTGATGTTCACTTTCCTTCCTGTATGATGGAGAAAAAGATGACACTCCTGTTTCTTGAGAAAAGTAATTCAGACTACATTAAATACCTGAAACAGCTTGCTAGTGTGCTATCTAAAGAGATACCTATTCAGTACAAAGGCAAGCTGAAAGAAAAAACAACTGGAAAGGAAGAGAAATAATTTGTTTATCAGCCCTACAGTTTCTTGCTGCTCACAATGATGAGGATGTATGTGTGGCTTTCTTCAACATCAAAGGCATCTGTGCAAGTATTCTCTTCTTATGTGCCCCAAGGTAAGTAGTGGTGCTGCTGTGTCAGAAATAGGTACTGAGGTTAAGGATCTTTCAGAGTCCACAGGTGGAAGGCTTTTTTCAGTTTTTTTTGGAATCTGCTGTTGGTTCATGTAAATCCATGCCAGACAAAGGCAGATTTATTTTGTTCTGTAAGAAGAGTTAAATGCTGTTCAGATCTCTTAGTTACAGTACTGTTGGTTTCACAGGCGGGTGAATCTCTGAGGTAATTGACTTTTTTGTTTGTTTGTTTTAAAAGGCAGTTCTACTCAGCCTGTCACTTTTGGTTCCTCTTAGGTTGCTTGCAGTTATAATTCTTTATGGAAACTCCATGAAGTCAAAAAGTAGTTAATTTTTACAGATGTGAAAAGCCCCTTCCAGGAGGGATTTATGTGTGTTAGAGAGGAGGCATATCTTGGACAATGTTGATATTTTGTTCAGATTTGTTGAGATTTTCAGTTAGCAGAATGATGTACTTTTCCATTTACTTGAATTCTGGTTTCAGAAAATTCCTTCCTGGTCACCATTTTGTATTAAAATACTTCAGTATAGGATTTCAAACAAACAGAAGAAAGAAGTCTCACTTTCATGCTTAAATTACACAAGTACATGGATTTTTCCTTCATGCAGTTGTTACCTATTGCTGTGTCCCTCTCCATCATCACCATCCCCAGGCAGATCAAGAAAAGTAAATCTTTGAAACAGAGATAAAATAAGAGAGGATACTCAAACCGTGTGCTAGCTGTCTAAAAAGATTGGGGCCTAGCAGATGGGATTAATGAATTGGAACTTGAATGGTGAATGACTGGATAGTTTTGTTGCAGAGAGGTTTGGGAAGACTTTGTTGACTCTGAGTGAGAGTGGTTCATTACCAGGTGAGCGCCATTTTGTGTTCACGTCTGAGAGCAAAGCTGAAAAACGGTGGTCAAGGCATCTCTGCATTCCCTAGAAATCACAGTTTAAGTAAGTAGGTCTGAAAATTGACTTTTCCATGCAGATTGCATAATGCTGTTCAGTATTGGAACAATGGCTGGCTCACATTGTGAGTAGATTGTGAGTAGATGTTTGCTGGCTGCAACAGGCTGTGTGTGTTTCATGGGTTGCCATACAGAGCCAGCTGAGTTCTCATCAGGAAAACTTTCCTAGACTCTCTCATGCTCCTCACCTGCAAAGGAGCACCCTTACCTGAGTTTTCAAAAGACTTGGCCCAAGAGAGGGGAGCAAACTTGTGAACTGAGAAAGCAAAGAGCAGTTACTGGAGGAGGAGGAGGAGGAAGACCAAGACCAAGGAAGGACTGTGAAAGCTGAAACTGGGCTGAAAGTCTTCCTTAGGAAGTTTTCTTTGCTCCTTCATTTAAACAGGGTCACTGCCTCCAGGGGCAGGAAGTTAGAGCAGTTGTCAGTGTGTCCATCCATTCCTGTGTCTGTCCCACACCCCCATCAAGCAGCACCAAGATCCATCTCGTGCCCTGACTACACACGTTCTTCTCCACTTCAGATCTTGCAAATGGCAGGTGTGGGTTACAACTGAATACAGCAGGGTATTTTTCTGCGTAGTGGGAAGAGTGTATGCAAATGTCCTGGGGGAACCTGGTGGTTTACGAAGTCAAGAGGCACTTGTCAAGTACTGGGATCATTTCCTCTGCTTTGGGCGTCTTACTTTCCTATTTTCAATTGTCTGGTCATGCACTTCTTTTCACACAAGACCCTGATGGCTTTCATTGCACAGAATTGTTTTCCACAAGAAGGGGAAAAAAGGGCTAGAGAAAGAATTTGAAATCTGCAATTTCTGAGTTTTGGCTGCGTGACTACAATTCCAAACAACTAATTTTAATTGAGGGCTCTAAAAATCTGCTCTCCTTTAAATAGGAAGTCCATGTTTGCTTTGGAAATGAGTGAATCACAACAGTGTTCTCTCTGTTTGTGACTGTTTTCTGTTTGTGAGTAAACCAAGAGCAATATTTGCATCGAGGAGCTCAGGAGTTTCCTACGGGTGTTCCTCACTGTGGTGGCTGGGAAGCTGTGCTGGCAGTACTGCCCCAGCAAGGCCCACGGAGGAGGCTAGAGAGTCTTCTGAATGTCAGTGCTATGGGGGCAGGAGGTACTGCCTCCTCAGGTTGAAATCAGCTTAATCAAGAGTTGGCATTATAAAAGGCTGGTCTGGATGCCTTTCTAAGTGTATGTAATAGAATCATTTGGGTCAGAATTTAGATGAAAAGAGGAAACTCTAAACAACAAAACCCCTGCATGCAGGGTAAGAAGGTACAGACAAAAGAGGAGAATTAGCAAAGCTGGGATTCCTCTCATCCATCTTTAGTCCTGTTCAAATTAAGCACTTTGTATCAATTAGTTCTTCACTCTCTCTTTCTAGTGAGGGAGAGGGAATATGCCTCCATCGTGTCATTACTCCTATGTGTAAAGCTGAGGGGAGTCTCAGTACCTCCAGGCCTTGAGAGGAGATGTCCGATTCCTCCTTTCCTGAAGAGTAATGAGCTCTGTTTCGGTGAAAACCTTCAGGAGCTGCATGTTGGTGTGGGGGAATCAAGCCCTTTGGTAACTTAACTGTTAAGCTGTCTGTGTTAAACCACAGTGGCATGCTAAAAGCAGCCTGCCATAAGAAATACATAACGTATCATTTAAGTTGAAAAGAAGAGACAGGGGAAAAGCCACAATCAGGGAAGAAGCGTAAAGAATGTCAAAATATCTAGCTCCAGCAAGTTCCCTGTAGAACAAGGAAGACTTAGAGTATTTTCCTGTTTAGTCTGTGCCTCTTCAAAATGTATTCTGGAGAATATCCAGCTAGGTGTTACATATGCTGAAATTATGTATGGAGGGTGATGCTGAAATCTTGAAGAGCTGTTTTCTAACTCATGCAGAGTCTTCTTCAATCATGTAATTAACTTCTAAATCTCTACTATGATTTTTTTTGGTTACTGCATGTTGCATGCGCAGTATTTGTGCTTCACTTCCAACTTTGTTAAATAAATCAAGCAAGGAAGCACAGAGCAGACACACGTGTAATTGCATGTAGTGGAAGCCAGCTCTGGCAACAGGATGGGATCGCCCGTGGGGCTTTCTCTGTGTTAGCTAGCTTATTTCCCACGTAAAAGGGTGTATGAACACAGCCAGTTTAGGGTATAAGCCTTAGGCTCTGGAATGATGTCTAAGAAATAAGGACAGTTACTCATTTCTGCTGTGTGTGTATGCTGTATAGTTTTATTACAGCAGCAAGTACATTACCAGTGTAAGGAATATTTATTGGCATTTGATTTTTCTGTTTGAAGGCTCTATAGCACTACCAAGAATTGTTATTTAAAGGAGTGATTGCACCTTTCACTTTTTGCCTTTACAAATCATTCCTTGCTTCTGGGAAATAATGCCCGCCTTCACATCTTTCCTGAGACCACACTTGATACCTCAAGGTATATACAAACAATGTATTTATCTATAGCTTTTGATGGTCTGGTGCACACACTGACCATCAAAAGCTATAGATAAATTGCAAAGAGTTCAGAGAAAAGCAGCCATTTTTAAGATATCTCTTTGAAGAGAGATGTGTACCAGAAGTACATTGTTTGTGGGAACACAGGCATGGAGAGACATCATGCTCATGAGAAAGGTTGCAAAGGGGTTTCTTTAGTTTTAATGGTTTAATTGGGAAGAATGGCATGAAACAGGGAAGAGGATACTTTGTTGAGTACAGAATTTCTGTGATGTACAAGCTTTTCTAGGTGTACAATGATGTGCCAACATTGGAAGCCAAGTATGAATTTCAAATAGGCTCAGAGTAGTTTCTGTAACACAGACCAGAATAAATTTTTGATGCCTTTTTCCCTCTGCCTTCCACAATTTTGTATGTACATATGGGTGCACTGGAGAAGGCTTCTGGAAGGAAGGAAAATATTCTTACATGCACTGTAGCTTTTTTATTGAGAAAATGTCTTTGCCAGAAACAAAATGTTGTGTCTTGCATTGCACTCAAGAAGGGGTGATATGAGAGGTTTTTGTGGTATTTGGTAGCTGCAAGTTTAACAACCAACTTCTGTAGAGGATGCTTTCTTCCATAATGTGTCTCTGTGGACCAAGAATGGGAAAGGTTACTGATGCCTGTTATTAGAACGACTGATGTGGTTTGAAAACCAGGCTCTTTTTCAGGCATACAAGCACCTGAAACAGCTGAAAACCAAAACACAGTTTTATAACTAACAGCTTTAATGGTTGAGGGATTTATACTGTGTTTTAAGTCCAGGCATTTTTCTTTGAAACAACATGAGACTATCAGAGCCTATAAATTCATTTTGTTCTTAATCCTAATTCTACAAGGAAAAGAGCAGGAAGGAGCCAAAACATTTCCAGAATGTGCCTGATTATGGGGTTCATCAGTTTTTATTTGGGAGTTCAGTTCACTCCTTTTTGAAGTGTTTGCTTATCAGTGTTTCTAGATCTGTATTTGATGCTTTATTTAGGAGAGGCCTTTCCACGGCTCTTTGTGCTGCTTCTGAGTGGTAACTTGCTACTTATTAAGCTGCTATCCTGAGCAGAAAAGAAATGCCTGGGGTGAGAAGGGACCTTATCTGGAAGAATTTGAAAATACTCAGATTTCCAGTAGAGCTTGGTGGAGCAGGGTCAGATATTTCCCTTGTAACATATTTATTTGTACAATATTCACATGCATGATTTTTGCCAAAGAAACAATAATCTCCTGGGCATTTTTGTGGAGTAGTCAGTGAATGGTTCTCTGCATGGCCTACAGAAGGAGATACCCCGGGATTCAGTCTGTCTTCATGGTTCCTATCTATCTCCATATCCATCTCCATCTTGTGGACATAACAGCTATCTAAATCCCCTAGTCCAAAACTGGTTGTTGGGAGTCATGGAGTTTAAAATTTGAAGTGCATGATCCTCTTAATGTCTGTGGGATGAGGTAAGTGTGTGAGACCTTTCTATGTGTGTTTGCGCTCTAGTTGCTTGTTATATGTCAGCAATGCTTAGTGCTCAAGCTGTCACTGCCTTCAGCCACAATAATTAGTCCATGTTCTGGATGTGTTTTTAAACTGAAGTGTTTTATGGAAATTAAAACTGCTTCTAGAAGTGTGTGGTTGGTTTGTGGGATTTTCTTTCTGGCCCTTCAGAACTGAAAAATGCTTTTCTTTTCACTTGCTGAGCTTTCAGAGTTGAATTCCAAAGCACACTTTTTAATTTCAGCTGTACATTCTAGAAGGGTAGCTGGTCATTAATTTAGGTGTATTTTATGTATTCTCTTGAAGTTCGACTGCATTCGTCAGTTTCAGTTTTCTTATTTCCATTTAGGTCAGATTGCTCTGATGAGGCACAAGTCAGTGCTCACATCCTGACGTGTCAGGAAAATAGAAAGAGCTCAAAGTTCTCACCTTGGTTTTCTCCTGAGCTCACAGAGATTGACCTTGCTTTGTTCAGCTGGTGCACATTTTTGCATTGATGGATTTTTGGCAACCATCCAGCATTAGATACCTTACAAGTGAATCAGCCTCATCTGTACTAGCTAGGGTCACTGAATGACTAAGCTTGAGTGAAGTGGGAGAGCTTATTTGCTTTCTGCTGCAGAAGGAAATGTAAAAAAAAAATGTTTTCTCTCAGATTTTAAAATGACTAATTAACAGTGAAAACATTTCCCTGTATTTTAATATTTAATGGTACTACAGTTAATTATATTGCAGAACTGCGGTGCAATATGCTCCCTGCTCTTTGGCTTTATGAATAATTCTCCAAGTTGCTTGAACTTGATAATTTTTTGAGAGGCAATGTTAAAACTGTCATTTTGATCATTAGTGTGTAACATATACACAAAAGTTTAAGGTCACCCTTCTGTAAAAGATGCACACAAATGCTTAACTTCATTTCCTGTGGCTTGTGCCTTTTGGCTCAGTGCATAAAGCCAAGCACATGGTATTAGTCTTTGCAGTACCAATGTCTGGAATAATGAACCAAAAAGGATTGATGTAGGCACTGGTGAAAAGAAATTTCTCAATAACACGCAAATCTGTGGCCTTGAAGTCCAGCCAGTGTGTTGTGGATTAAAGTAAAGCTTGATTAAAGGTGAGAGAAAATTAGGGGTAGTCTTTCTAGAACTGAGTGCAAGAACTGGAATGGGGAGAACCAACATGTACTTAAGCATCAGGTCCATGTTTTGTCTGTGTAGACTTGAGTCCTTTCACTAGATGTCATGTGGAAATACTAATCAGCAGCATGATGATAGGCCCAGGGATTTGGTGTTTTGTCAGAGTACCGACTGTGGCTCAGATTGCACCTTTAAACTGAGCAGGGGTACCCCAGAGGCTCTGCATGCAGCCAGGGCACCAGA
The DNA here is from genome assembly GCA_013399135.1 of Heliornis fulica. Classification (NCBI taxonomy): domain Eukaryota; kingdom Metazoa; phylum Chordata; class Aves; order Gruiformes; family Heliornithidae; genus Heliornis; species Heliornis fulica. Next base: position 862,388 of record VXBZ01004862.1, on the reverse strand, counting down.
TCACCAAGGTGATCGTACCCGAGTCCATCAAACAGATTTTGTTAGGATTACAGAATCTTCTGAGTTGGAAGGGACCTGTAAGGATCCCCAAGTCCAGCTCCACACAGGGACAGACAAGTCAGAGCATGGGACTGAGCACATTTTCCAGATGCTTCCTGACCTCAGCCAAGCTTGGTGCTGTGACCACTTCCCTGGGGAGCCTGTTCCAGTGCCTGACCACTCTCTCAGTAAAGAGCCTCTTCCTAACATCCAACCTGTATCTCCCCTGTCCCAGCTTCGTGCTATTCCCTCAGGTGCTATCCCTGGTCACCAAAGAGAGGAGATTGGCACCTGTCCCTTCACTCTCCCTCATCAGACCATGATGAGGTCTCCCCTCAGCCTCTTCTCCAGGCTGAACAAACCAAGGGGCTTCAGTCTCTGTTTGCCAAATGTTGACAGAACACAGCCCTGATTTCACTCTTTGGTTAAACCTGTGAAATGACCACATGAGCTCCTTTGGTTGGTAACCAGAGTTTTGGTAATAACATGGTAGCCATTAGAATGTCTCACAGTCCCAAAGTTCAACATTGATTGCATCTACTGTATTATAATTATCTTTACTTGATTAAAATTGCATATCAGAGATGAGTTGGAGACACTTTTACCTGTCAGATTAGCCAACAGTGCAAATAATTGTCCTGGCATCATCATCTTGTTTGTTATGCATGCCACAACAGCTTGCCTCAAACACTGAGTGTTTCTTGACTTCGCCTATTATTTGCCTTGCTCAGCCTCTTTAGTCCCTATTTTTTACAAAATATATGACTTAGAAAAACTAATAATTACAGAGCCTCCAATAATAGTATTTCATATTTGTTAATATAGGTAACACAGAAAACACATAGAAACAGCCAGCATTTGATAGGAATGAAATGAGATGTTTCTGTACCAAAAGAAAAAAAATTAAGAACAGTTACATAGACTGAGCAAAACTGTCTATAATTGCCTCAGTTGTAAGGAGATCAGTGGCAGTTGTTTATTACGCTTGTGTTTTTCATCACGCTTAAACATTTGGCAATACTTAATTTAGCACCTGGGATGAAGATAAATCTTCTCTCAAATTTAGTTTAATACTGACAGACCTCTAACCTTTCAGAAATACACACAGTAGCAATAGTAACTGCACCAGCAAGGTATTAACTCTCCTCAAGCTGTGCATAATGGAATATGCCTTTCCATACTTAAGTCACATATGAGACTATGATATATTTTGACTTGACTTCAGAAAAGCAGCCACTGACCCAGAGCAGTTGCTACTTTTTTTCTGTTGAGCTGTAAGTGTTAATCCATATAGAAATCTGTGAAATATGAAGCAGAAGCAGTCCAGTTCATGTCCAGCCCAGCTGGAAATGTCAGCTCGGTAGGTCATGTTTGTACTTTGTGGCCGTCTTGAAAGATGATCATATTTTGGTTATTTGAAGACATTTAATAATTTATCAGATTATCTATCCCAGAAGTCCAAGGAGGAATATGTGTCAGTGAGTGAACAACACTGGGTACCCAGCCTAAGTTTTCACTTACAGAAACCTGAATGGAGTAAACCAGAATATGCTGGATCTAATGCCAGCCCCATCTCTGAGGGCTACAAATCCTGTTTCTTTCTCACATGTTTCCTTCAGTTCTTTCTATTCATCTTTTTTACTTGTATGTTTTTTCTTGCTGGATACATTTTAGAAGGTGTACAGGCAAAAAAAGAGGAGGTAATAACCTGTACTTTAACACAACTTGTTATATTCTGAAAGGCTTCTCTTGGTGTGGAGAGAGAAATATTCTGGGTGCTCCTTCTATTGATACAAACTAAAAGTCCTCAGGTTGTTGAGCAGACAGTTATGGGACCACAATAGTCAGTTGAGAGCACAGTGACTGTTGTGACATTCCATAAAAAGCATTTGGGATGCTGCCTTGCTCCAGGGTCACATCTGGGGTGTGGGCACACTGCAGGGGATTGGAGTTGATGCTATTCTTACCCAGCCCAACATTCAGATGATGAACATAGCCAACTTCTCCCATTTGCAGTGCCACAACCGAACTGGTCTGCTGGTCTTGGCCACGGCGAGCAGGGATGGGTCATAGCTGTTGAACTGCAGCACAGTGTCTGGCACCTTCCTCTGCTGTCAAGACCCTTTAGAAGCTGATGGAGCAGCAGTCTCATGGGGTGATACTGAACCATTGGTGAGAGGCCATGCAAGACAGACTTGTGACTTGCATTATAGGAGATAAACTTGAAAGACCAAAGAATTAGTTTATGTGCAAATTGGAATTTGTTTCCTTTACAAAAACTTTACACAGTGGAAAGTGAGTTAAGCAACAACACACAGAAAAAAAAAATTAAAAAGATCCATGCACCTCATAGGTTTTGAGAACTGGGTGGAGATAGCACATAGGTGTCCACCTTGGTTTTCATTCATGGTGCCCTACATGGTGCAGAAACTACATTTCTTAGATTTTCCAAATCCTCAATGGCTCAGCTTGACCTTCTGGTGTGCACAGCCAGAAACGCAGAGTCTGCAGAGCAGATAGGTTATTGTTTCCTCATGACTTCTTTTTTGAGTTAATATCTCTTTCAGGAACATTTACTCTATTTTGATCTAAAGCCTGTGTAATAGGCTAATTAGAAAGCCGCTGTGTCCTCATGGTATACTGCCACTAGTCCTGTTCATTGGAGACGTTTGATCCAGGGTAGATTTTACACTGGTGGGAGAGAGGACAACCTCATGGATGTTATTTTTGGAGCCTGCTTTCCAAGATAGTTAGCTAAAGCCCAGATTTTACAAGTGCTCAGACACACTGTAAAGTCTTTGTTTGCATCCTCTGTGTTATTTGAAGAAGCAGACCGAGACTTGGATCAATTTGCTTAATGTGCCTGATGGAGCGAGTCTCTTTAGTGTTGCTTCCCGGCGAGTTTTTATTAAGGCAGAAGCTGCGGTCGGTGGTTTAGCTCAGCTCAGAACCAAATGCCTCGAACGTTAGATCAGGCCCTTTCAGCTTTTATAGGTGATGCTAAATAAACAGCATACGGATTTGTATTGCTACTGGGTGTGGATCAATTGGCACATCTAATTTGTTGCTGTAGCATTTTCTATCAGAATCTTTTTCCTAAGTGTGCAGCGTCTTAAGTCATACTTTTTACAGCTTGGAAGAAGTCCTTTGTTTCCTCCTCCCCCAATAACTGGCAGCATGCTCTCTCTTTCTCACTGCCAAGGGACATATTGCCAGCAGAGAGAAGTGGAAGCTATAACAGAAGGAGATGAAGACAATGAGGGCTGTTGCTGTTGTAAGCCCGGGCACTTGCCTCACTTGTTATCGTGTAATGCAGCCTTTAACCTGCGATGGCTGACATGGGAAATAACACGAACCCAGTACATCCTGGAAGGATATAGCATCATTGATAACAACGCCGCAACAATGCTGCAAGTGTTCGATCTGCGGAGAATACTTATCAGATACTACATCAAGGTAAACGCTTTGGTAAAGCGGGCTGTGTTCCTAGGCAGGCCTGTCAAAAAGCATGAATGCTGGCTGTGAAATGGAAATTGTTTTGGGCTTTATTGGTTTGTAGTCCTGGCAGTCAGACTGACTTGTTAGATAGGGATAATTAATTCACATCTCCCTTTGCTACGTTTGATCCTGACCGCTTGTACTTACAGTTAGTACAGAAAATTGCTGGCATGCTTAAGCAGAAACCAGAAAGGTGAGTTAACATCCTCTAGCGATTAAGGTCAGAGGAAGCGTTCTTGCAGAGCAAAACTTCACAGCAGTTTGTTATTTCTTCTTGACTTGGCCTTTCCACTGTTTTTCCTGGCAGAAAAAAAGAAAAAAAAATAAAAATCAACAAGCATGAAGTTCTTGGGAAATCTCTGAAGAGCTGTTTCTCAAATGTATTCTTCTAGTAGTGCAATCCCCCCCTTATTACCTGCTGGTTTACATAGATACTCAACACATCTGAAGTTGGTCTATAGTACCGATTAAACAGCAATTAATTTACATTGCTTCTATATCAGCACTGTTATGAAGGTCGCAATGACCACACAGATACTCATTTGTCAAAATAATTGAACAGTACAGTCCAGCAAGACATCTTCATTGTCTGCCAAGGCCTTTCCAGTCCAGAAAATGAAGGAATGGCTGAGCTTTGTTGTCTTCTGATGAAGCAGCACGTACCAAATGCTGCTGTGCCACTGGTACCTCTATGAAGCTACTCACTGAAGCTCCCAACCATCCCTGACATCTCCTTCCTGCTTACATCTCTCCAATTGTAAAAACCCTGCCAGCCTTAGGGAGAGACCTTTTGTAACTGAATTAATTCACCTTTTTTTGAAAGTGAGCCAATGCAGTAAACTAGATCATTGCCTCACAAAGCTGCTTTGATTATGCAGTTGATTACTTTGTAAAACGCAGACTTGGATTTCATAAATAGTTTTACAGGCAGGAGGGCCTGGCAACCAACCTGCTTTGTTTAATTAATTAGAACAAAACTGCATGTGAACATGATTTTATTTTTTCTTCATTTTAGAAGTGGGGTTTGTGGATATAAATTAAATTGGTTTTAAGCCATGTAACTAAACTTAAACATCAACCCTGCCTTTAACTGAAATGAATATATTGCTACAGTTGCTTTGCTTTAAAAGGCAACCTGAATAACCTGAACATAACCTGATGCAAGCTGATATATGGCCCAGCTTTTGATGGTGAAAGCAACTGAAAAAATTCCCAGTCTAGGCTGTGAACAAATCAGCAGCTTATTAATTTCAAGCAGTGAAGAATTATGCTTTGTACACTGGAACTTTTTTAGTGCCTTCAAGTCCATGGATATGTAGAGGACCTGTGGGAAGTGTGAGGTTCATCATGTGGGAAGTAAAACTGAAAATCAGCTGAGGGCTTCTGGTTCTGGACGTACCTGAGAAGAAGAAGATGTGAGTAGGGTGGCTTAGAGAAGCCTTTGTCCCATATGATACAGGGGTGCTTAACTGATCCTGTTTTGAGTAAGAGGTGGATTAAAGGGTCTCCACGCTACTGAGGTACGCTGTGGTTCCATCTCTCCCTTTCTCCATCACCAGTGCCTTTAAGAGTGTGAACATTGCCTCTCTCTTGGCTGGATTTAGTTGAGCCAGTACTGTAACACCACATTTACAGATCTTCGTTCTTAGAAAGGTGTCAGTCCTTTACCTCCCTTCATAGTGAAGCACGGACAGAAGATAATAATAACCTGTCTGCAGCTTCAGTCTGGGCTGGGGCTCCCTTTAGCGATGGCAGAGCCTGCTCAGGAGATCCTTTCTTTCAAATGAACAAAAAATCCCAAAACAAAGTTATGTGGAGGAGGTTTTCTTCTTCTATTCTTCAAGCTACTTGTTTCTTCCATAATACAGGAACTTTGACAAGATCTGGTAAAATCCTTAATACAGCCTTGGAAGGTGAGATTATGTGATGTGTCAGGTCAGCCATCATCCTGGCATTTGTAGTATTTACCTCCATAACAATAAACAGCAAACTGATAAACAATATCAGAAACAGAGGTGAGAATTCATTCCTTCCCCTGCTCGCTGTCATGGGGGAGTCTTCAGCCACAATGACCCTTTGCAGTTTCACTGTGACCATTTTAAAGCCCTGACACTTTTTTTAACTGTGTAGGAAGGTAAATGTAAGAACAGCAGCTCATTGCACAACATTCAGAGTGCTTCTGGCTTATTCTTTGTAGCTTACAATATTGTAAATATTGACTGTATTATTGCTGAACAGCCATATAGCTGGGGATGTACTTGTGCACAAAACATATCTAGGAAGAGCTACTAAGAGCAGGACTTAATTAGGTAGTAGAAGTTTTTGCTGTTTCTATGTCTGATGGAAAGTCTGATTTCCCCCCCCGCCCCCCAGCTGAATCTGCTTCTTTGTAAACACAGGTGAGGATAATAAAAAAAGCAAACTGGATTTTGAAGTTCCACAGAGAAAATGTATGCTTTGTTTCAGTTCCCCTGTCCTTCTAGAATAATTACCCAGTTGGTCTTTTAAACAATGAGTTGCACTGAGCTTCTTAGTCCTCATGTATTTATTTCATTTGCAGTTTCATTGACAGCCTGGAAAGGCCTGCATTTCTTCTTATAAAAGGGATTTTTTTATTCTCTGTAAATAAAGTGGGTCAGCTCCTGTAGCCATTCTGCATATATTTTGAAATAATTTCCTGCCCAACTGCTGTGATATTTTCCCCTTGTGCCTACTCCATCTCTTCTCAATAAATTCTTATTTAAACGTCTTTTAGTATTCAAGAAATCTGGATTCACTGAGTGCCGTGTTTTCAGCTCTATTGTTTCTGCATTAATCTCTTTTAAAGAGTGTATTGTTCTCCACATTCCAGGAAATTAAGGGTCCATCCTTAGTCTGTATCTGTCTGACTTGCCTTTTTCCTCTCAAGCTTAATTTTCCTCTTGCTTGTGTAGTTTTATACAATTTGAAAGATAAACTGTGGAGGGCATCTGGGATTTTTGAAAGGGCTGGTGGTGCTTCAGTCCTTTTTAATCCATCATATTTTCATTTTATACATCTATTTGCTTAATAATAATTCCATTTTTTGAGTAATGTAGAACTGTGGCGTCTTCAGCCACGTTCACTTGCCCCTCATTTGCTTTGGAATCTAATTCTAAATGAATATCTTTCATTAAAACAAAAATTATAATCATAAAACATTACCATGGGACTCTCCAGCTGATGCCACTTTCCTTTGCAGCGCTAGAACTTCTCCTTAAGTTCCATATTATTTAAACAATAGGCTTTAAACTTGGCTTAGATATGTAATAATAAATCATTAAAATAATCTATTATTTACTTTTATTATTGTTGTTTTTGTTGTTATTATTATAATGGCTTCAGTCACAGCATTTAGAATTTCAGCTTAGAAACCCAGCACATAGGAGATATGAATCTTGCCACCTTCTTTCTAATATTTCAGCATTTGGTAAAAGAGATCCTGCTGAACGTTGCTCTTCCTTCAGTGCTTTAAAAGCCAACTGTTACATCAGTTATCAGCTTCTTAACCTGACACATAAGGAGGAATCTGTTTTTCTTTACTGGCCTCATTGACAAGTAACAAAACCAGTGATGCAGAAAGAACAGCTACTAAAACAGGGGTTTTCAGACTTGTGTTTGACGCATCTGTCACCTTTGTGTATAGATCATGGTGGAACTGCTTGTTAAAGAATTAGCAAAGCTTCGTCCCCAGAAAACAGGAACTCTACCAAAGAAGAAGAATCCTATTTTGAGCATGTGACCGTCTTTATCACCTTCCTGGTGCTGGACTCTGGAACCCCACTGGTATTCCATAGTTAACAAGTTTGTATGCTGGGACTCTCTGTTGTTATCAGACTCTGTTGTTTGTAATAATTTTCCTGTAAGGCAGGAAGGGTATTAAAAATATGACTTCTTTTTCTGCTGTCTGCTACTTAGATTATCAATTATTATCCTCTTTCCTACTTGCACAGTTTTGTGAAGCAATGATGCTTAGCAGTAAAAAAATTGGAAAAATATTGGATACTTGGTCTGTTCCTGTTTGATTTATTTTCTCATGTGTAAAACATACCCGCCTTAGTCAGGGGTGTTTAGCGTGACTAATGTTTGCACACTTTGTTTGCAGAGTATAATATACTTCACAGCAAGTTCTCCCAAAATCCTTGACTGGATAAAAGATGAATCCATCCAAAAGATACTGCAGCCATATGCAAAGTGGCATTATATTGAACGTGACCTTGCAATGTTTAACATTAACATAGATGAAGATTATGTTCCGTGCCTCCAAGGAATAACAAGAGCTAGTTTCTGCAGTGTTTATCTGGACTGGATCCAGTTCTGTGCTAGAAAAAGGGCAGAGGTAAGCTTGCTTTGCTTTTTATTATTTATTTTTACTAGGAGTAGTAGTTTTGGGTCTTGGGATAGGAGCTAAATGATGCGTAGTCGCTCTCTTGCTTGCTCAGGATCAGTACAATAAAATTTATTTTGTTTAAGCCATCAGAGTTAACTTAAAAGGAAAATATTTGGGCTTTGGGATGGAAAAGGCATATTTTGGAGACTACTCTTTTGCAAAAGCTGAATTTTAAGAAGGCTGGTCTTTGAATGCAGAGCTACATCCTTATTGTGAACACTTCCAACACTCTTAATTTCATCATCTCGAAATGAATCGATATAAGTGTTTGCAGAAGTAATCACAGAATATTATTAGGAGCTGGAAGAGACCTCGAAATCGCCCAGTCCAACCCCCCTGCCCGAGCAAGATCATCTAGAGTAGATCACATAGGAACATGTCCAGATTGCTCTTGAATGTCTCCAGAGAGGAGACTCCACAACCTCTCTGGGCAGCCTGTTCCAGTAATCAGTCACCCTCACAGTGAAAAAGTTCCTCCTTATATTCAGATGGAACTTTCTATGTTCCAGTTTGGAACCATTTCCCCTTGTTCTGTCACTGGCCATCACTGAGAAGAGCCTGGATCCATCTTCCTGACACTCACCCTTTATATATTTCTAAACATTAACGAGGTCACCCCTCAGTCTCCTCTTCTAGCTGAAGAGACCCAGCTCCCTCAGCCTGTCCTAATAAGGAAGCTGTTCCACTCACNCTGCACTGTTCTCCAACAGGCCAGTCCCCAACCTATACTGGTTCCTGGGGTTGTTCCTACCCAGATGCAATACCCTATACTTGCCCTTGTTAAATCTCATTAATTTTCTCCCTGCCCAGCTCTCCAGCCTTTTTGAATCCTGTTGAATGGCAGCACAACCTTCTGATGTGTCAGCCATCACTCCCAGCTTTGTGTCCTCAGCAAACTTGCTGACTGTGCACTCTATTCCCTCATTCAGGTTATCAATGAAGACATTGAACAATACTGGTCTCAGTACCGATCCTTGAGTGACTCCACTAGTTACAGGCCTCGAGCCAGACTCTGCCCCATTAATGACAACTCTCTGACTTCTTCCCTTCAACCAGTTCTCAGTCCACCTCACTATTCTACCCTCCAGGCCACACTGCCTCAGTTTGCCCACCAGGATGCTGTGGGAGACAGTGTCAAATGCCTGAGATCCAGGAAAACCACATCTGCTGCCCTACCATCATTCATCCACCTAGTTATATCCTCATAAAAGGCTATTAGATTAGTCAGATATGACCTCCCCTTGGTAAAACCATGCTGACTACTTCTAATAACCCTCTTATCCTTGGTGTGCTTGGAGACAGCACCAAGGACATATCAAGGATATGCACAATAACAAGGATATACACAAGTAATGCAGGAGCAGGCTCCATTTCAGGGAATGTCATAGTTCTGTGAGCGTTTGGAGAGGTTTACCAAACATTGATGATGTTTGTGTATCCTTTGCCTGTGTTTGTGAATGGTCTTCAAATGGTTGGGAATCGCATTACAAACCTGTAGGTCACTTCTGTGAGCTCACGATTCAAATGTGAAGCACATCACAAAACTGTGCAAGATGACCTTGCAGCTCTGCAAGGTCGAGGGCAGGTTTTCAGCTACGTGTTGACATGCTTTGAGCCACTAAGATTACTGGCGGTCAGCAATCAGCAGTCAGAAATGCACTGCTCTCTTTCTGTGGCATGCTCAGAATAGCCCAGAGGGAGAATCGAATTTCAAACACTTATATTCCGTTGATTTAATTTTTTGATTATTGCTGGTAATGGCAAAAACTGCAAAGTGTATCTTTCCTGGCCACAGGAAAGGTACTTGGGCAGTTTTCATTCCGGATCACTAAGCGCACGTCCTGTTTGCTCCCACTGACCTTAGCTGGTGTAACGTCACGCAACATTGATGTTTCTTCTCCTCTTCGGTTCCTCCTGGTGTCTCCAACCCAGAAAACCATTCCATCGGTTCCTCTGCATATCATTACACTGATACTGTTTTCGTTGAATTGTCCTCTGAGCTTCCCCACCATGAGCTCCTACTGGGAATGTGTCAACTCTCTTTCTTCCCCACCTCCACGTCTCCGCTCCCAAGTTCTGACACACAAAGAACTGCTCGATGCTGGGAGAGGCACTATTAAAGGGTGCTTTTTCAGTTGCCATGTGGCTGAGGCTTTCAAACAGAGTAATCATTTAGGGATGCCCAATCAAAGCTTATCAGAGTTGGACCTAAAAGGGGACACAAGTGCCTCCACTGCTGCACACACGTTTATGTATTTTTCCATCTCTTTACCCCTGTTATTGTAATTCACTAGCTGTATAAAGCTCATGTAGGACATGTGATGTAAACAAAGCTTTGATGTGCACGTAGCACTGAAGATCGGTGTATTTTATAGAAGGAGCTACATTCCGTTATAATTGGCTTCAGTTTTAGAGTCATAGCTGCAAGAAACCACCCATTGCACGAACAGAAATAAGTCTCTATCCTCCTGAAGATTCACATTTGTGAGGAGTTCTTTCAACTTTTCCTCCTTCTTGGTTTTATTTGCAAAACTTTCAGTAAAGAAACTCTCCTGAGCTAGGTTCACTAAAAATGTGTTTCCCTTAAACTTTTCCAAATAGGTTGTTTTACTGGAATCTGGGTGGGAGTTTCATTAAGCGTCATGTCCCACAAAAATGGATTTGGCTGCTGCCAGTTGCAGTGTCCCTCAGCAATAAGGAATCTGCTCTGTTAATGTCAAATCTGCAAAAACAAACAAGCAAACTAAATCTTCTCCACCCCCAAGCTCCCTGCCATAAGGATCTCACTATCTGAGGCTGAAATGCTGTTTCTTGTTGGTGGGCAAAATAAGCCTGTGCTGCACAGAAAATTCAGAGGACAACGATCTTCCTTCTTGTTCTGCTTCATTGCAAAGAATGTTTTTTGTGTGTGGGTCCAGCTGCAGGCAAATTTTCTTAACGTTACAATATATAGTATTGCAGTGATATATAGTATTTGCATCTGGAATAACATGCTGTTCTTAAAACCTTGCAGCACCTGGACAGCGATGAGGATTCTCCTCTAGTGACGCTTTCCTTTGCCTTGTGTATACTGGGTCGAAGAGCTTTGGGAACTGCGGCTCACAATATGGCCATCAGGTAATTACTAGGATACCATTTTCCTTGTTTCAAAGAAAAGACCTCTTTGTTTTCTTTCATTCAATGTGGAACATCAACAGAAGATTAGAACAAGGTGAAGTCTCTTTCCTTCAAAAGATACTTTTTCTTCTGCGTTTCCTGGAGGTCTTTTACTTTGGTAGTTTGCTTAATACTGAATATCAGCCTTTACAGGGGAAAAGCAGAATTTGCATCAGAAGAGTAGGTACTAGTGGTTATTGCTTGTGTTGGCTCATGCCCAGTCTGGCTGCTGGCTTCCTCCTGAAGGGGAGGAGACTGCCGAGGACTCTGACATTCAATTAGCTGATCCGTAAGGGTCCTCTGTGCCTCAGGGCTGTGTGTGCTTGTGATCCTTCACTGCGGTGACCGGCGAAAGGAGAACGTGTGTTCGGACCGCAGCTTTGTCTATTCTGTCTCGCTCGCCCATTGAGAACACTTCTTCCTAGAAAGCTGGGGTAATCAGAGTATACTTGGTTAAGTTTATTTCTGGATATAGTCTTCACCTTGCATTTTCCTTAGGGAGTCTTCTGTTTTCACTAGGAGTTCCAAGTTGTTTGGTTTTTATGAAGCATTGTTTATGCTGCTCTGAGTATCCTGCCTGAGTAATTAATGTTATAGAGAAGGAATGTTATTAATTAAATAATATTTGCTTTAATAAAATCTAACTTCTCTCCTAGCTTTAGATTTCTATTAGGTGTGTTTGAGCTCCCTGTGTTCACAAGAGTTTAGTATCAGCAGAGGAGATCAGTAAATAGGCAGACTCGAAGTGACCGTGCTGTATGAGCACAAAGCTGTGACTAAAGCTAGCTAGCCCTCCATCAGAACGGTCCTTAGAGAGCATTTGTCTAACTAACAAGCAAACAAAGACAGCATGTGTGATTTTGAACGTGTTTTCTGCTACAAGGAAAAACAGTCCTTTAAATATTCATTCTGGCTTTGTTATGTGTTGTTTGTAATGTCTGTTGTCATGTCTTCTTCTTTCAGTCAGTCACATAAAGCATTCATAGCCCACATGCCTTATTTCTTGGTGTGATGCTGCTTTCTGCTCTCTAAAGGGGCTTTTTTCATCTCTTTTTTACTAGTCTTTGTGCATCCGCTTCCTGTAGCAGGTTTCCCATAGCAGGGGGTTGGAACCAGATGATCTTTGAGGTCCCTTCCAACCCAAACCATTCTGTGATTCTGGGTTTAGTTTCTTCTCCCTACATTTCTATGTACTCGAATGAGGGTGATGTTTCATAGGTATTTCTGAAATTACCCCTTTTTTCTTTCTTTTTTTTTTTGTTTTGTTTTGTTTTGATGGTCCAAATTTTAGAGTTTGGGAACATGACAGAGAAGTTGATGTGCGTTTGTGACTTTAATTTTTTTATGATAAAAGAATAAAGTAAATATTATCTGAGGCTGCAAAAGATATGTTACAGCGATACTAGAAATGCATCTAAAAATATCACAGAAGCTTCCTAAAACTGTCATCACATTGCCTGTACTTTCCACAGGATCTTAAAATCCTCATTACAGTGTTTTGGCACCAGTACCAATGGCATAACAATGTCACCTATTTGTATTGGCTCGTGTGGTCAGTAGCTAATGGGAAGAGATAATATTATCAGACTCGCCAAAGCTTAACATAGAAAGTATGAATGTTTAGAGTAATTATTTGCAAAGTCTTCTGTAAAGATTTGAAGAATAATTGTAGGAGTCAGCTATCCCATGCTGGTTTAAAATCTGGGAAATTGCCAACGTACCAAAGTAGTTTCTGACTTTTTGTTGAGCTCCAAGCTCAAAAATACTTTTCTTGGGGAGAAAAGGTCTGCAGAAGGGCTAAATAATGCAGGAGTTGTACACACAGCACAGGTCCATCCCTGTTTTTCTGAATTTATTCCGTATAATCCTGTATCTTAACAGTCCTGATTTTCTTTTCATTAAGAAAGTGCTCCAGGGTAGTACTGAATCATTGTAATTTTTAAATGTGTTTTGTGACATAAAAGGGATTAAGTGGAAGCTTCTGTCAATATCCTTTTCAGTGCTGCTTCACAAAACTTCACAGCTTCACTTTTCCCTGTAAAAGTTTCTCTGTGAAAAACTGTCACCTACCTGGTTACAGGTAAATTATCCCTAATACATTTCAGCTGCCAGAAAGAGCTTTTTTGGGGGTGTGGGGCAGGCGTTGGGAAGGAACCTTGAGTAGCACAATTCAAGTTATAAATTGCTACAGCTATAAACCACAACTCTAGCTTGATGAATTATGTTTATTCTAGCCTTAAAGAATTTATGTATTTACTTTCATGGACAAACCCAATGTAGTAGAAATTATTAACTGAGGACCAAGGTGGATACGCTCCCCCCTGACATCAAGACCTATCTCAAGAAAAATCCCCCAAGTAGGTTCGCTCCAGTACAGAGGTCAGTTACCAGCCTTGCTGGGTTGGTTGCTTCACACAGATATTTGCAACTCATTTAAGCACAAAGCAGCAGTAAGTCTTCAAGACTCCAATGGGGATACCATAATATGACAGGCTGGGGGAAGGAGATACTGTCCAACACAGGCAGTTCTGCTCGGGCCAAAATTAGATGTTCCCGAGGATTCACTTCAGGCTGTAAAGGGGGGTGTCCCTCCCCTCTCACTGTTTGATGGGGCCACATCAGCTCTTACAGAGGGTGATTTGGAGTGGAATTGCTGGTCTTCACCCCCCCAGTTCTCAGGCTGCTGTGTTCAGTCAGGTGGGAGAGAAATACTTAAGATCCTCAGAAGCCATCATTCCTTAGGTGGCACTTTGCATTCCTTTCCCTTGGAAAGGTGTCATATTCTGGGGACCTTTTGGAGCCTACTGACTGCTGAAGTGGTGTCAGAACAGGTGTGATCCCACAGCTGTGTGCATGATCTGTGGGGATCTGGCTCACCTTGGAAGAGATCAGGCCTCCTGACACATGCGCTGTCACCCTTCAGTGCTCAAGTACAAAACTTAGATTATTTAGATTAGTCTGGTAAGCGTTAACCTTGAACTTCATCTCAGGACTTCTATCAGTTCTAGTTGTGAAACATCTTGTGTGCAACGTTGCTGCAGGTGTTGTGAGTAGTTTGAGATGTAAGGCAGTCTTCACCTCACCCTTATCACTGTGGAATGTTTCAGATGTGTCCAACATGAGCAGAACTAGCCAAGGATCTATGGTCACGTGTTGTTCTCAGAGGTAACCTTGTAGGTGGTAGGAAACTTTCTCTGGACTAAGTGTCTAAGCCCCTGCTGTGTCTTGGGGAGCGACAGTCATCCAGCCGCTGAGCAGAAGGGGTAATGCAGAGGTAACGTCACCCTGGGCTGCATGCTGCAGATTTGAGATTCAAGTTTACATTGTGTATGTAAACTACCAATTTGTACTCATTTACACATGATTTTGTCTAATCTGTTAATCAGTAAATGTCACTGTGTAAACCAAGATTTTAAATGCTCTTATATAATGTATGTAAATAATTATTCAGCGTACCTGTTCATGTAAATGTCAGCAGAAACCCAACATTAACGCTAGATTACACAATAAATGCATTCATTAAGAAAGCAGAACATTGCTATGCAAATCACCTGCTCTTTTAAACTGTCATTAGGAGCCATCCTGCATAAAATGCAATTCAAAGGATGACATGACATTACCATTCATTTATTCAAAATTGAGTGATATGTTTAGGTGTATAGCTGTAAAAAAACCCACCACTTCATAATCTTACTCAGTTACTAGACCTACGAGTAAATAGATGTTTAGTATGTGCTGCAAATTTAGGAAAAATGTAAAAATCTCTTGATAAGGCATCTCTCATCAGGTGCTTCCAACACTACCAAGCCTGGATGCTCAGGTCCCCTGAGCTCCCCCTGGGCGTCATCACTCGGTGTAGAGAACGGATCACTCCAGGGAATGCCTCTGAAGGAGGAACCGCTGCTCCTGCTGACGCCCAGGGAAACAGCTGGCCCCACTTGCCCCTTCCCTCCTGCGCTCCACATCGCACTGCCCAGCACCTGAGGGGAAGGAGTCAGAGGGCACGGGTCATGGTGCCACAATGCTGCATCACTCCTGGGACTTCAGGCAGACAGTGCAGCTGGAATCTGCCACACGTAGAGCTGTTGTTGAGCAAAGAAAGGTTGGACAGTTAGCTTCCATCCACTGTTAGCTAAAAGACCCAATTTAGAAGGGCTGTCATTGAAGGCTCGAGCGTGCAGAATTCACACAGGCTGTTTCCCCGAGCTCACTGGTCTCCATCCGTACTGCTTTCAGGCTGGCATCAAAGGCTTCCAGCTTGAGCTGTCACAGTCAGCAGTGCAGTGGGAGGAAGTACGTATTTGCTTTGGCTCTGCTGCCCTCCCTCTGGCATTTGTGGGGCTACTTAATCCCCTCCTGTCTGCATGGTCGATGGTTCCCACACACCTATTCCAAAACAGCTCATGGTTGTGACAGCAGCTTTTTGGGCTCTCAGCTGAGAGGGTTACAAATATTGCCAGAAATAGTAATGTCTTTTTCTGATTAATGTTGTTTCTTTGGCATATGAATTTACCATAACTTGGGGGTTTTCTAAAATATTTTGAATGAGCCGTAACAACAGCAGCTTACTGACAGAGAGATGCTAAAACTGGGCCAAGAAAGCAGCAACACCTCTGAGTTAGGCCTGAGATCAAAGCTGTGAGCTTTACTGCTTCCTTATAATCTCATTAAGAGTCTTGAGGAGAGAGCATAACAATGGGGAGAATAACAACAGCTGTCTCTTATGCGGATTAAGGGCTCTGTGTTATGGGAGGAATGGCTTCAGATAGTGTCACATTAACGTACCCAAAAGCCTCATTACAATTGGCAGGAGAATAAAGGACGTCCATGGTTTTGTGAATACAGCAATCGCCTCCAGACCTCTCTGGTGGAAAATACAATACTTAAAATAATTGACTCTCAGCCTGCCACAAGTACTGCCACCACTGCTTGTCTCCTTGCAGCAGTTGTTCTTAAAAGCGCTGGTTAGAGAACTTATTATGCAGAGGGGTGAGAAATGGATGAGTCTTCTCTAACTGTGCCCAGCGAGAGCTGTAGGTGCTTCCCCGCTCCCTCGGCTGATGCCCAGCTGCAGTTTGCAACGCTGTCCTAGCCCCAGCCTTGCTTTCAGCAGGTGCTGCCGTTCCCAGCAGCCTGGTTAGCGTGTGCCGATGCCTCCTAGACACTTTGATGTGAATGCAAACCCTTTGTCTGCTCTGGCATTCAGATTTGGCTCCCAGAGCCTCTAATGATGTAAAAACCAGTTCTCTCTCCTGCCTGCTTCTCCCTTCATCCCAGCAAGCCTTTTCAGGGGAAATACAGGGGGTGTTACTTGAAGAGCAACTGAACTACAGATCATTGTCAGGTGCGGAGTTCCGGGTAGTTCTTTTCAGTCTCATCCTGGGAAGAATACTTAGATACAGAGTGTTTTTCCAGGCAAGGATTCAGCTGTGTATGCTGGATGTTGTCTTGTGGGTTGGCGAGCGAAAGTACCCTTCTTGACTGTTCAAAGATCATGGTCATGTATTCTGCCACACTGGCTGCACTAACTGGTTTGTTCTAGGGCTTTCCTAGCTGTTAAGCAGGACTTGGGTGCATTACCGTTTTCTAAACAGTGGAGGTGATTGATTGAATGTCAGTGGGGATCAGGACTCGCTCCTTGAAGACACATAATAACTCGCATTGAAATCAGTGCTTGAATGTTTTGAAGATCCGAGTGCAAGTGCCTGTCTCACACAGGCTTGTTTTAATATGTAACTTGGTGCTAATAAATGCAAATCGGTTAAGAATTCACGAGAGCTTCCCCTTGCTCTTCGCCTTCCCAGCAGCGACAGCAGCCCTGCCTTCCTGGCTGGCCTTGGTCCCACTGATTAGTTGATTTGTATTACACAGCACTTTCGCGGAGAAAATCAGTATCCAGCTGTTTTTCTGGTAACCACGAATCTCTTTTTCCATGTTAATTTCTAAATCGTGCTACCCACTAAGGGCAAAATTAGAACGAGTCTGAGTGGAAGATAGGCCAAGCAGTCTCCCGCTCTCCCTTTTCCCTCCTCTTGGAGAATTTTCCTTTTCCTTTTCCTAAAATAATTAAGAAAGCTCAATTATATGGAAAGATTATGCATTCTCTGGAGAAAGCCCAGGTGGTAATGAAAACCACTAACATCTTAATACAGCTTCTCCTCAGGGCCTTTGCAGTCTGAAAAAATCAACTGTCGTGAGAACGAGTGAAGCCTTGGCAGGGAGATGAAACGGTGTCCCGCAGGTTTGCGAGAGGTGTTACCCGATGGGTCCATTTTCCTCCATTTTGTGTTCCCTTCTTCAGAGCAGTGTAAGGATGGCAGTCCTTCCCTGTAAGCCTGATACAAGTGGCCGTGGGAAGCTTGTGATTTGGGGGTGCAGATTGGAGCTGAAGGCTGGTGGTTTCCCTTCATAAAGCCCTTCGTGCAGCCCTTTTCTAACTGCTACTCAATTTTGTAGCTCTTGCCTCTTGCTTAAATCTCGGGTCCGGGCAAACCGTCATCCCAGGTCAAGCAGAACTGGTTACACCTAGTTTCTTACATTAGAAAAAGCATCCCAGAGCATATTTGCTTTGGGGCTCGTTGTTTCAGTGTGAAATGTGTCATTTGTGCTCTCAGCCCGTACAGTTCCTGAAACATACTATTCTTCAGTGTGCCTCTGGTTTCACATTCACACCTGGGTTTCAGTTTCATGACAGGAGTCTCTGATTTGCTTTATAAAGTGTTTTATTAATTTTAACCTTTCAAGGAGAGCTGCTACAAGTTCCAGTAACTAAAATTTCAAATGAGGGGGCAGCTGCTTCTGCCTGCACAGGGTGGCAGAGCACAGGCCTGGTCTCTTTGGCCTGGTCTCTTTGGCACAACCACAGATAAGCAGCACCCCGAGGTGCCCAGTGGCCCAGCCACCCATCCTTAGGACATCTTTTGTTCCAGGTGCTGCTCTCATTTTGTGGTTAGTCATTTTCAGTGCAAGCAGAAGGAAAACCACCTACCCCACAGTATGGCTTCTCACTAGAAATATGTAATGTGACCCCTGCTTTATACCCACCACAGGAGCTCCGCTGCCACTAGTCACTGTGCAGCTCAGCATGTGGCAGGGGCTGGACTTGGTGAGATGGAAATGACACCTGGGAGTGACTGCTGCCTTTCTCTTACAGCTTGGACTCTTTTCTTTATGGGCTCCATGCACTATTCAAAGGAGACTTTCGGATAGCGGCAAAAGATGAGTGGGTCTTTGCAGACATGGATCTGTTGCATAAGGTGGTTGCCCCGGCAATCCGAATGTCTCTGAAGCTCCACCAGGTAGGGTCTTTTATTTATTTTTAACTTTCACTGCTGCATCTGTTTTCTTTAGGGAAACATGGGGAACCTCAGAAACGGTTCAGAGAAAAGAGAAAGAAAGGGAAACAGAGTACTTGTTGCCTTATTCTGAGAAACTCTCTTAACCGAACTGGAAAAGCCCAAAAGGAAAACAAAACCAACCCTTGGCTTCTATTTCTGTTGCATTCACTTGCTTTTCTTTCCTGCGCCCGCTAGCTGCCCGCTGGAAGCCATTCGTATTGCAGAGACTTACATTTTTCATTTAAACAAAACCAAGCTTCACGCCGTGTTTTACTGGTGTGGATACTATAAAGATGGCTTCTAGATTGAAAAGAAATACACCGATTAGGCTGATTGCATTGCTAATTTGTGAGTCCTTTTGTGAACGGCAAGACACATGTAACGCTTCCGTGTGTTCAAAGACAAGAGCCGAGAGGAGAGAGATTTGAAGGGCTGGTGTCATGGCTGTTTGTTTGGTTGTGTCAGGCTGTCCCGACCCCTTTCTGTTCTCAGTTGTCAAAATCTGGCACCCCTCCACTGAAGGTGCTCCAGTTTCCTCAGGTCAACCCCTGTATAGCTTGGAGTTGGCGTTGTTCTTGCTCTGGCACATTGTGATTTAGTGTCACGTGCTTTTATCGTGCATGGTGTTGGTAACTGCTCTGAATGTACCTAAGTGGAATGTAACCGCGGTGAATTAGTATCCGAGACCCCGACACAATAATTTTATGAATGTTAACACTGGCTGTGGCTGCGTGACAGCTGAGGTAGTAACACAGTATTGTGATACCTGCTGATGCATTCCCAGTCTGTGCTTTTGTTGGTGGTTTTACATGAATAAAAACAAGGATTGCCACAAGGACTGTGGCACACTTCAGGCGATTCCCATCTCCCTCTGGCTTGCCAAAAGGCTCTGCCTCCCGCAGCCTCCCATGCTATGAAAGGATATGCTGGCATTCTCTACGTGTCTTTGTCCAGTAGAGACATGAGGTCAGAACAGGTAACAGTACAGCAGAAATTGAACCTCTCTATATTGCTGTAATTTAGTTGTTCTACCTGTGCAAGGATGCAGTGTATCAAAAGGCAAGTCACTTGAGCAGGCAGCTGGCAACTGTTTGAAAACTAGGATTTTATTCATTGTTACTTCTTTTTGTGCTTTCACGAGTATACCTGACCTTTCCAACACTTTTGCCTGTGCTGCCAGGACCAGTTCACCTGCCCAGATGAGTACGAGGACCCAGCAGTTTTGTATGAAGCAATCCAATCTTTTGAAGAGAAGGTTGTGATTTGTCACGAAGGGGACCCAGCCTGGCGCAGCGCCGTACTGTCCAACAGAGAGGAGCTACTCACCCTGAGACATGTGGTAGATGAAGGAGCGGACGAATACAAAGTTATCATGCTCCACAAAAGCTACTTGAGTTTCAAGGTTATCAAGGTACATATACCATCTTTCTAATATTGCTGTATTTAAGGTTGTGGTAACTAGTGTTACTTCTGAGTAATCTGGCCAAAAGGAGAGGCTGATCCTAGTTACCAGAGTAGGGACTGGAGGCTGGAAGTGGTCTCAGTTGACTTCTATTTTGCACCTCTGTGTTTGTGTATCTGAGAGAACATTCCAGGCTTCACCAGGCAGTAGCTGCAGAAGTTCATAAAACCTCTCAGTGCAAAGACGTGAGGTGTATGCGCACACAGCTCCTGCCGTTCCAACTAGACCGTGTAGTTCTGCATCCCGAGTACGAAACGTTTTCACATCACTTGCATGTGTTTAACCTACCTGTAGGTCAACAAGGAGTGTGTCAGAGGGCTTTGGGCTGGGCAGCAGCAGGAACTGATCTTCTTACGCAATCGTAACCCGGAGAGAGGAAGCATCCAGAACAATAAACAGGTCTTGAGGAACTTAATTAACTCTTCATGTGATCAGCCATTGGGATATCCAATGTACGTTTCCCCTTTAACCACCTCGTACCTTGGGACGCACAGCCAGCTGAGGAACATTTGGGGGGGACCTGTCAGCTTGGACAACATTAAAAAGTGGTTCAGATCCAAATGGTTAAGGTAGGTGTTCAGTTTTGCCTATGCAGATACAGACCCCCCAGTCTTGGCTTTGCTGTATTTCCTGTTCAAGCAGAGTAATTTTGTACTGTTACCTTGGGGTAAAAAAGTTACTTTTATATTCCGTTACGTTATATTCCAAGTTACAGGTAACTTGGAATATAACGAAACAGCCCTACAGGTACAGCTGAAAGTAAATTTATTCATTTGTTCATGGCTTTCAGGCAAAGCTCTCTTTGTGTTCACAAGATTCACTGAGCACTACAGACATTTCCCTTATTCCAGGGAATTTTACTCTTTATCCTTTGTAAATATCCTTTCTGTAACTCAGCGATGTGTCAGAGCACGAGTAAATGAGTTGGCCAGTGCTCCAAAGCTTTAGCAGTACAGATGATCATCCCCAAGTCATTGTTCTTTAGCAAAACACATCTACAGATGTGCTTGCTGTCCACCAATACTGCCCACCTTTCCCTAGGTAGACATGATTCGTATCTGACACGTTCCAGCTTCTCATTTCCTACATGCGCTTTTCATACAGCAGTAACTCGCTCTTGTCTCATCTCCTCCTCCTGTCCTGTCGTCTCTGTGGCTGAGGAGAGGCAAGGGACCAAGGAGAGACCGTGGGAGCCAGCTAGTATGACAAGACCTATGCTCAAATGCCAAGCTCATATCTACTGACTTAATATCTGGTTTCCCACCACGGAGCTGGTTCCCTCTGGGCTCCCTCCAGCCCATCCCTTTTCTTTGCTACCTGGTTCCCTCATGCAAAGGTTGACCTTTAGAGACCACTGTAACTTTAAGAGTCCCAGGGTCTTGCAGGGCTCCAAACCCACTTCAGACAGACAAGGAAGGATTCAGTTTGTGCTGTATACCAGTTTGCTCCAAATAAGCTCACGACATCATCACCCTTGTCACCTCATAAAATGTCAAAAGACCTGCAGTAGTACCAGAGTACAGTTACACTGGTTGAGAGCACCTAACATTGGTGGCACAGATTTTTGGGCATCACAAACGGCTGACACTGCGTGTGTTCCCACAAACAGAATGCGGAAGGACTGCCACGCAGCTCACCACGAGAGAGGCAACGTGGAAGAGGTGGATAGCGGTGGTGGGGCTTTGTCTAGCGGCAATTCCACAGGCCATGCAAGCCAGAGCAGTAGCTCGCAGCCCACCAGAGATGGAACCCCTCAGCTGCAAGCTTCATCTCAAGAAGTCCACCAGCGTGCAGGTATTTGCGATGTTTACTTGGCTTTTTTGCAGTCTTCTCCCGAGGGGCCACATAGGCAGGTGCTGTTGGGGTGTGCTTGTACCCAAGAAAGTCTTTCCTAATGACCTGGAACAGGTAGGAGATGGCTTCCTGATACTGTTCCAGGTATTTACTGTCAGGCAGCGAGACAAAGGTGATTCACCAGAGGCTCCTCTGTCGAGCTCCGTTACATATAACTTTTGGGCTGGGGTGCCGCTAACGACACCAGCATGAGAAATGCAGATGGGAGGGAGCGTACGTGTGCGAGGCAGGGAGCCCACGCCTCAGGGAGCCTGTGCTTAGTGGTGGCTGGGAAGAGCAGAAGTGAAGGTCTGCACAACTCACAGATTGTAACTTCCAGTTACCTTGGAAGGACCATGATGATTTATTTGAGGAATTGAGTTGGCTGTTCATCAGCACGTGTGGAGAACAAACAGACAGGAAAGAACTTATGTCTGTACAGCAGTTACCAGGAGAAAATTAATTCTTGCCAATCATTCTGTCAACCAACAGCTGAGCCCTTAAATATTAAATGATGGGTTCGTAATATATTCATAAAATACGGGTTCGTATTAAATTATGGATTCAAAAATGCTTTAGATGTATTTACAAGGTAGAGCTACTGCCCTTCATATTGGAAGTATACATTAAGTTTGACAGTGGGTTACTGTGAGATCAGGACTTGTACTGTAAAGCCAATTAACTCAGCCTTTCAGCAAGTTGTGATGTCATATTCCATAAATTAAAGCAGAGTACTGGAGGGGTATGACACTTGTGTTCTCCCCGTTAGATCACTTTGACCTATCATGAAATGTAATGGACAGGCCTGGAGAAAATCTTGCCCTGAATATAAATCAAGTTGTAAGAATAAAATAACTGCTGCTTTTAATTGAGTCTAGAGGAATCCCCGTGTGTGCATACTCGTAACCTGACACTGCAGTAATCGGAATGGCATCCTTAATTGTAAAATAACGGTCCTGAGCATGCTGTACAAGCATGTGAGTTAATTGTGAGGTGTTTAGGAGAGTGTATTGGGTGCTCGGAAAGCCACAGTCAGGAGAGCAAGTCCCACTTGGTCATGTAAAGCATCCTGGCTCTGAGGTAGAATGAGGAACCACACAAGAAATGCGAGGGGGTGGAAAATAGCAAATGCCAAATCGGTATTCAGTCCCGAGAGACTGTTGATAAAAGGAGGAAACTAGAAGTTTCTGGCTAGCAAAGAGTTCTTGGAAGCAAGAGAAAACAGTGGTCCTGATCCATCAGTAAATAGAAAGAGATGCCAATAATGTAGAAATGAGGGAAAGAATGATGTCTGTTTTGTGCTGGGCAAAACACAGATGATCTGTTTCTGTGATCTGATCACAAAGCAGTTCCTTCCACCCTCACAGCCTCAAGGAACGTGAGAGAGCAGCTATCAAAGCTGAATGCCTAATTGAGCAAGTCCGAATGACTCTCACTCAAGAAGGTTGGTAAGAGACCTGGTAAAAAGCAAGCACTGCTTGATCTTCAGGAGTATTGGAACACTATGGCAGTACCAGGGGAACGGAAAGAACTTGACGCTATGCCTGTTGTCAGAACACCAGACGGAACGGGGTGACCTGGGGAATGCTCACTGTCAGTCTGACTTTGGCCCAGGACACTGGCCTACCACACCCTGTCTTAGTGCCCTTGTTTGAGGGGCATTTTTAATTTGGAAGAGTTCAAGGAAGAGGAAAAAAAACGATCAACGATGTGGGAAATACACCCTGTAGGGAAGGGTTAAGAGCTTTCAAACGGTTTTTATTGTAAAATAGGGTTTGATTGTTTGACTGCAAGTACTCACCTGGGAAACAGAAGGTGACCAAAGACAGTTGATTTGATCAGACTTGGGGATGACAAAACACAAATTCAGCTCTAACACGTGTTTAACAGTGAGAGCAAGTAAATGGTGAGAAGAGTGACTAAGGGTTAAGATGGATTCTTCATGGCTGGAGATACTGGATGCATTTCTTAAAAATAATTTGAGTAGTTAGTAGTACCGTACAGGAACTAACTCCAGGAAGTTCCCTGGCCCATGCTATATGCCACTGCAGGCCAGATGATCGCAGCAATCCCTTTCTAGACTCATAATGCATGAATCAAGTGCATTTAGTGTTTTCATGTTTCAAATTTAACTTTGAAGCCTGGTGCCACTGAGTCTGCAAAATGCAATGAAAGCCCTATATAAAAGTGTGAACAAAATGGGGAGCATTGGAAACATGTGGGGTTCTCCCCCAAAGTGTCCTTATTTCATGATGGAGTTTATAGAACAGCCTTCCTTTCCTAAGTGTTTTCAAGGACAGAGTTATTTATGTGTAGATGCGGGTGGTCTCCTGCCCAGTGCTCTAACCACTGCATTTGGGATGGATATAGAATGCTTATGGACAGGGGTCAGCTTGGCAGTTTAAATCACAAACAGATGTTTGGCCACGATAGCCCCTGCACAAACTAACACACTGCAGCCCCTCTGTTCCTCGTTCCAGTCTGTCCTTTTTATATAAAAAGGGCAACCTATTAAAATAACCATCAGATGTAGAAACCAAAGCACTTAAACAGAACCCCGGAGTCTTAAGAACCCGAACCCCTACAGAGGCCAGACATGTGAACGGCTGCCAGTGCAGCAGCCAGCCCTGACCCCCGCCGCAGCGCCTGTCCTCCCCATCTGTCACGTCTCAAGCTCAGAGGGCACCCGCAGTGGGGCACACAGGAGCCACCTGCATCTGTCCCAGTGCTCTCGAGCAGAGCCCTGGGGGCCCTTTACCATAAACACTGCTTTGTGTGCAATCTTATGAAAATACCTTTTTTATTGTTTGAAGTATAAAAGTAGAGCTAAAGATATGTTGTGAGTAGGGTGCAAAAGCATCTGCTGCTTGCCAAAGCAACTAGGTGTTAGTCCAGCTAAAGAGCTCCAGTTAGGCCATGGCCCAGCTCAGCCATCTGACTCTGTGCCAAGTTACCAGAACTCTCTTTGCTCCAGCATCTGAAAAGCTACGGAAAAGCATCTGGAGCTGCTGATACCAGCCTCTGGAAAGCAGGTCTGTGATGTAAAGCAGCGTGTTTCCGCTATCTAGTGCAAGTAGTTTGGATATGAAATTCTCCATTACTGGAACCCTCGCGAATTCAGCAAACAGTCTCATTTCTGGGAGGCAGCGTGAGGTTTATATTCCTTTATGCCTGCAAAATGTCACTATCTGGAGGAGTTTCAGTGCTTCTGTAGTTTTGGAAATAGGGAAAAAAAAACCCAAAGCAAAAAAAAATTACCTACAACCTGGAAGTGTCTGCCAGCAAAACTTGTTTCTGCGTTGGTGGCTCTCAACAGATTTTCTGGCATCACCTCTCTACCCCACAGCTAGAGCTAGAAAACCAAACTGCCGGCTGGTGTTAACGTTTGGAGCTTCCTGGAAAGCAAAAAGAGCCACGCGGGCACTCGCATCACCGGGCACTCGCCGCGTGAGTCTGGGTTGGAGCCTGTCTGCAGGAGCAGTGAAGTCTTTTGGGGGCTGTGGCATATGCCAGCCCACTGCGTGCCCTTTGCAGAGGGCCCGGGGCAGGCCTGTATCTGGTGGGTTCGCTGGCCAATGAGTAAACTTACCTTTCATTCTCTCTGTGCCTGTTTAAATAGGGAAGCGTAAGGAATGTAGGAACTGAGCCATGTAAGGAATTGGTACAGATGTTACAGGGAGACAGAAGTTGTCTAGGCACATCAATGAGCTTACCTCATCTACCCTCTGTAGCAAACAGAGGCTGCATCGAGATGCTTCAAGGAAGCATAGGGCAAGAGCCTCGTGTGGGTGTCCCTCAGACCCCCCAGCAGACTGCCCTCGCTAAGAGGCGCTCGCATCTCTTCAGTCTGTGATGATCTGTAAACCTCACTCTTGGAACTCAGAGCCTCGCAGCATCACTGGAGGCGTTAGGTTGGAAGGGCCCTTTGAAGGTCATCTAGTCCAACCCCCTGCATTAAGCTGGGACACCTGTAACTAGACCAGGTTGCCCAGAGCCCCGTCTTGTGATGGGACACAGAGCCCCAGCTTGAACACTACTGTCTCCCCCTTGACTGAATTCTCAGGTTTGCTTTCCCATATGCGGGAATCGTCCTTTTTTACGTGCCATTGTTTCAACTCACAGGGTTTGGTCTTACTTTTGCATTTAATTGTACCAAGCCACTAGAGGTGGATGTTCAACGTCCCCTACTTTAAGCGTGGTTGTCAGAGGGGAGTGGGGCTACAGCAACACTTTGCTCAGTCATTCACAGGGCAGGTTTAAATGTATGTGGCAGAATAGGTGTGAGCCTGTGGTAAGTCCTTTCCTTGTAGTGTCTTCTCATTTCTGCTCTCTCCCCAGTGCAGAACCACTGGAGCTGTTCTGACCAGAGGCCAGAACCCTTGTAGTGGAAAACACAGAAAGGTTCAGGGGTTTAGCAATTTGTTATTTCTGGTAGTCTTGGGATTCTTACACTGACAAAGCTGATAGCAGTGTGCCAACAGTAATATGTACGTACGGGACGCTGTTGGTATCGTGGAGTTCCTCGGTGTGCCACTTTAATATAATAATCTTTCCTTTAAAGGCAGGAGAAAACCCAGGAGTCAGTCTGTCCAGGGGCATGCTGCTTTAAACCAAAGGCCCCCTGCTTCAAGTCACTCTGGACCAATTGCGGAAAGCCGCCAGCCTTTCATCCAAACATCTACATCTGCCCACGAAATTGCCCAGAGGCTTTCTAGTAGTCAGCTGTCATTCCACAACTCGGCAACATCGGTGTTTTCCCAGTCCCCTGCTGTTCCCGTTGCTGGCCAGCTGACTGTGCAGGACCGAGCTGCAGCAATGCTCCGGTCCAGCCTGGCCTCTTCCACCAGCTCAACTCTCAGCCTGCTCTTCGGGAAGAGAAGTTTTTCCAGCGCTCTGGTGATTTCTGGGCTCTCAGCTGCAGATGGAGGTAACACCAGTGACACCCAGTCATCCAGCAGTATGAACATTGCCATGGGTCCATCTGCTCGAGCAGCAAGCCAAGCGACTCGGGTAAGGCTGAAGCCAAAGTAGCCATACTGAGCGTGCGTCACTGCACCGCTCTCATGTCAGGCTCTTGAACTGTCCTCAACACCCTTTGGTTTCTTCCTTCTCACTGGTCAGAAAATAGTTTGTTTTTTCCAAAGGGACGTCAGGATTGTGGTGTTGGGTTGGGTTTTGCTGTGTCACAATGAAAATGAGACTGTTTGGTGTCAGTGTGTACGAGAGACTGATGTGTCTGCAGGAAACTGACAGGCTGGCTGTGAAGCACATCTCGAGTTGCAAACTGGGGCAAAGTCCCTTTTGCTCAGAGCAGGGACTGGTCTCCAAGTTCTGCAGCCCAGGTGACAAGTGCCACCCCAGGAGGACTAAGCAGCCTCTTCCTCTGCCAACACAGGGCTTCATGAGTTGTGCAGAGAGGAACAGTTCCCCCTGAACCCCAGGAAACCTGCACGCCCTGCGATTCAGCATTTTCTAACAGCAGTGCAGTACACACACAGACTCCCAGCCCTCTTCCCAGTCGGCTTCCAGCTCCACTCCCATCTTCCCTGGAAAATTCAGTGCACATATAGTAGTGTTGTTTTATTTGCTGCAAACTTCAACAGAAGTTAACTGAATTTCTGGGCCAGTCCTGCTGTGTTACTCCAGTGAGCATTAATGATGTTTCTACCTGCACAGCTGAACATCTGAGGGGACAAGATTTTGCAAGAGCTCATCCAGTCTGCAGTACTGAGTACTAATGTCAGGGTCCACCTCATCTAGCTTGAAGCCATCCACTATTTGGGCACGAGGTTTCAGTGGGTGGTTGTTGTGGCCTCTGTAGTCAGTGGAGAGGACAATTCACTTCATCTGTAATGTGTCAGGAAGAAACCTTCCCCCAGAACACACTGATCTCTCTGCCAAACTGGATGATACACTTAAGACCTTATGTGGGGAAATGTAGGTGGGCCGAGTCTGGGCCACAGTAACCACTCAGAGTCCAGGTGCCTGGACTGGATGAAAAGGGGTAAGGAGGAAGTGTCAGCTGACTTCAACGTCAGCACAGCATGGTTGGTTCTGGAAAGCCTTTATACTAATGGACCCCTTACAGCAGGGTGACAGTGTGCACAACTTTCCAAGTGCTAATCGCATTCTGGTTTTGGTGAAGAGGTGTCTTTGTGAGCTGAATGTGAAATTTTGGTGTGTAAAGCAAGCCTCAGAGCAACCCAACTCAACTTCTCTAGGGGCCAGCCCTGCTTGGAGCAGTGGTTTGGCGAGGATGACCTCCAGCACGCCTCTTCAATCCTAATTATTTTACAGCTCTTTGTACTAAACCTCCCACTCCTGCTCTGTGTTTCCTTCAAAATGTACGTGTTACACAGTGTGACAAGTAGCTCTTCACAAGTCCCTGTGAATAATGCTTGTTCAGAGTCCCATGCAGTTTCACTGAATGACATTCCCAAATCAACTTTCAACTTTTTTCACCTGTCACTTCAAAAAATAGTTGAGGTGTTACTTCAGAATTTCCTAAACCAGTTAGTTGACTCTTTCTTTCTTCCTTCCTTTTCTTCTTTCCAGCAACTTGCTGAGACCTGCGAGGCAGCCCCTGCTGCAGGACCTAGGCTGCGGCGAGAGGCAGATGCGGCCCATGCCATACTGATGAGTCGGAGCGTGGAGTGCCGGAGGGCCAGCCAGGAAGATATGGCCCTGGAAGACACGGCTTCTCAGCAGAGCCTCTCTGATGAGCAGTAAGGGGTGTTCCTAGCACCAGGGCCGTGCACTTCTTAGAACCACATAAAGACCGTTAGGTCAGGGCTGCACATAGATTTAGGTTCTTTCAAATGTAACAGGCAACCTCCAAATATTTATTTTTCTAACTTCTACAGGAGAACACAGTGGGGCAGATGCTCTTCAGCTAAAGGCCTTGGCAGGGGTAGGGCGGGAAGGTGTCTTAAAAAACACACGGTGCCACTTCATCTCAGGTTCTTGTACACCCTAGAACAATGACTCCAGCCTGTTTAACGGTCCTTCCCCTGGGACAGCAGGAATCGTGCATGAAGACAGCGGGAACTACGAATACAACTCCGTGAAAAGCACACAAGGCATCTCTTTCCTGCCATAGTTCAGCGGCCGAGCGCATGCAAACGAACGGGCATTGGGCGTGTAACACACAGCAGACGGCAGCTCTGAAGAGGCGGTGTGCAGGTAACAGGACAGCACAAGACGTACCGTGACGTCGCAGCTCACCCCCGCTTGGTTTTTTTCCAACAGCGAAGCTCTTTTTGTACGTCACCGTGCTGAGCCGGTGGCAGTTCCGACCAGCGACACGCATCACAGATGGACACACCGCATGCAGCCATACTGAAACGCCGCGCCCACGAGCAAAAACCAAGGCACCCGGGGCGCAGAAAGCCTCCCCGCGGACGGTGCACTTGACTGGCAAAGACAGCAGCTTCGGCCTCAACGGCTGCTCTTAGGCGTCATCTCATACTCCTGTTTGGTTTACAGCAGCGTTCCTCAGATTCCAGGCAGCAGCCCCTGCAGGAGTTGCAAAAGGGCCCCTGGGAATCCTCCTCGAGGCCAGGAGAGCGCCGTAATCATGGTCTGCAGTATCTGTATTAGGAAGGGAACGGCTAAACGCTTTTAATTGGGGGACGGGAGGGGGGTGGGTGCAACTCGGTGTTCATTAACGCTTGTGGCCAGTAATCACAGAGCCTTCCAGTTTCCTTCCCCTGGAGAAAATGAGCTGCTGCCAATTTAATGATAGTTGCATAAGGACAGCTGATCAGAAGGGAGGCCACGCTTTGGCAGGGTTTGAGAAGCACTCATTTGCAGGAATGCATGGCTACTTCGGAAGCCAAAAGGCTACAACAAATCTGCCCTATAGCATCTTAAACACACACGCGCGCGCGTGTCCTCAGTTTTTCTTTTTTTTTAATTAAAAAAATGTAGCTGTATCAGTGTCTTGCTGCTCCTCTTTACTGTAACTCCCATAGATTGTTTCTAATTCTCAACACGACGATGTGCAGCCAGGCTGTCTTGTCCCAATTAACATGAAAGATTTAGCAAGAGATGCTGCAGCTAAGTCTCGTTACTCTTAGGCGGTACACAGCTACGTTATGAGCTTCCTACTGTGCCACACTTAGGATTATAAGTAGCAGAACTAAATAACGCCTAGTGAAAATAAAATGATACAAGTATGCTTGGTGTGGCAGCAGTTTTTGGGTTTTCTGTTTTATTTTGAATTGTTTTCACTTGCTTTCTGCCTTCTGAGGAATCTGTTGTTTTTCCTCTCACTTCAAAGCCTGATGAATTGATTCTTTACAAAGCTCAGCGCAACCCAGGCAAAAACTCTGCTCGTGCTAAGGGCAAAGGCAAGAGTATTCCTGTACAACCCCTGAGGCACACGGTCTTCAGTGGGCCCTACCACTGTCTCCCCCAGCACCCAGACGTGATGGGCAGGAGGATGTTGTATTCACTGCTCCCTCTGACGATATCTAGCAGATGAGACCTCTCCTCCCACCACCCTGCTCAGGAAGTGCTTCCTCACAAGTGAAGGATGGAGGTTACACAGGTAGGTGGAGGGCCCTTAGTGACAGCTACCAGCCCCAGGGGCTTTTGCATGGTCCTGTACTGAGAGCAGAGAGACAATGCATCACTGCTGCTGCCCTCAGCCCTGCCTTGCGTGGAGGCAGGGCAAACAGGCGGCTGTGGAATGCAAACTTTCCCCTACTCAGCGAGCCTCACTTAGGCTGCCAATTTGCACATCTTTAACTCAAGTTTGAATTAATTTCCATGAAAAATCAGTAACTCCAGTAGTCCCAATCAGCCTAAATTATTCTACGTATCCAGCTCAAGCATACTAAGCCGGACTGGGGAGCAGCTGCACAACTCCTTCCAGTAGCAAGCCTCTCTGCTTAGCGTGGAGCTGGGCCCAGCACCACCACCCCCTTCCCCCAAGCACCGCATCTTCTCTAAGAGACTCTCCCCTCGCCCCGGCCTCTGGTACTACACCCTAAGGTGCTGCTGCCTCGCAGTTCCTTGGTTCCATCCATAATTCCTTGGGGCTAGCAGTGTCCCATGAAGCTCGGCCTCCTGCCCCCAGCTCCAGCACAGCACGTGAGCAGGAGTCAAGGTAAGATTCATAAGTGAGTTCTATGTCAGAGCTGGACCTTACAGAGTTATTTTGGCTTACAGCTGTTACTGTAGCAGAGTGGGTTGCAAACACCCAAAGATGACCATTAACAACAATAACAAAGACAAAAGCCATTGAAGATGACAGCACAAAGTCCACTGTAGTACATGATTTTGGAGATAGTCTGCTGTTGTTCATAAGACTACTGCGATACTCGGTGCTGTTAAATGTGGGACAGTCAGAATAGTCAGACATGATGGTTAAAAACAAAACCTGGAACAAGGTCTGAGGCTGTACTGGTTAAACACAGCTTAGACTTCCCTCCATGTTTGCATGAGGCAGAGACAGACCCAATTACTCTGTACACAATGGAAGATGCATTCAGGGCTCTTGACGTGCACAAGGCTAACAGGTACCTGACCTTTACACAAGGCCTGAAGTTCCCACCCTAAGCTGCTCAGAACAGCTCTGACAGCACTCCAGTGTGCAGCGGTGCTGTTCTCAGCACCAACAGCGGCACAAAGGCTCTCAGCCACACTCAGGCTCCTGAAAGATGGGAGCAGCTTGACAGTCACCCTCATGCTTCACCTGGTGCTTCAGAGTTGGAATGTGGAGGTACCATGACACCTCAGGAACCCCCACTTTTGTGTACTTTGGGGCTCTGAATGAAAAGTAAAGGCAACTTTCACTGCTTTTAAGTCAAGTCAGCTGTGGGTTTCAGAATGTGCAATGGTGCTGTTAATCCTTGGACTTGCTGAGACTGAACAATTTGCCTACATTACACACCTGTCTCTTAGCACAGCTGTGACGCAGGAAGGATGGCTGCCACCACCACAGCAGTACCCTTGTGCCCAGTTCCATCCCGTGCTGAAGATTCAGGTGCTCTGCTTGACCTTTTCCAGAACTGTCGAGGCCACTTACTCAGCAGGGGCTGAAGGCAGACGCCTGCCCAATGCTCACTCAGCTAACCCCGAACCTTCTTGTTACTACCACGTGAAAGAGGTGACCCTCCTGTCTCGCTAGCAAGTGCAACGCAGCCTGAGGAAGTCAAGAAGTCCCCTCCATTTTGAAGCGTCACACAGACCTCTTCTATGTGAGAAATGTGCGCTCCTGTGGCGAAGTCTCACCTCATTCCCACCGACATATAATCCTGGCATTCACATCCCGCAAGACAAACGGTAACAAGGAGAACTTAGCAGTGCACGTGTTTTCCCTTGGCAAGCTGGCCAGGTGCTCTCAGTACCTAGAAAAGACACGCTGAAACCACAAAGTTCTCAGGAGTCCCGACAATGTTATTCACAGCTTTTTTAAAAAGCTATTTATTAGAATAAGGCAAGAAAAGTCATCTGTGTTTGGCTCCTGCTGCCTGTTCTCTGGCTGGGGAGTTTAAGTTAAAGATTAGCTGAATTTTGCACAGCTCATTTTAGAAGATTAGAATTACCAGTGAAATTCTCCAGCATGTAATAATCATCTCCTCATCAACGTGTGTTTTTTTGTAGCTACCCACTTATTGCCACATTTAGATTACTCCCTGCATTGGGAGCTGGTATTTAATTACGATGTTTCACTGGTGCTTGTACATCCTTAAATCTGCAACACAGACACATTACTTATAATTAACTTTGCAGTAGGTCCAGCATAAAAGATTCACCTCTCTCCTTCAGCCTTCTTGGATTTTTACAAGTCAAAATCTGTGTAATGCATGATAAATAATGCAGGCCCTGTTTATGCCATGCTGGGTGCAATTTTGTGTTGGAATTACAAGCCTCCTTGCCAAAAACGTCCTTGATTCTCAGGCTTGGAGAGAGTAATTGGTACCTCATCTTCTCCCCTTTTCTATGCCAATTAAAACCTGCAGGTGCCCTAACGTTGTCATCTGGAATCTCGCTGGTGCGTCAGGGGTTGTTTTCACCAAATGTGTGCTGTTAGGAAACGGGGCTGTTGGGGGCATTGCCAACGCGGTTTGTTGTTACAGGCCCTCCAAGTATTTCACTAGTGTGAGACCAGACAATACATTTTTACCACTAAAGTAAACGCAGGGTGTTCTAAAGCAACTACTTTCAGTGGGAAATACTACTTTCACACTCACTGGATGATTCACTTGTTTCAAATACACATCTCTCCAGGACTGTCTCAGATTTAAAGTCCAGACCTGACTGTTAAGGTCATCTAGGATCTCCTGCTGAACGCAAACCACAAAGTGTCTGTTTCTGTTGAAAAGCACTCTAGCTCAAGGAAGAGCGGCTTAAAAAAAAAAATACAACAACAACAAATTAAAGGTTCTCACCACTCTTGAGATAGGTGGCAGAAAGCAAGAGCCACTCATGGCAGTGCCACAAGCACCCTTTTTCCAGCAAAGGGCAAATCCCTGTCCATGCTGCTGGGAGTCCTTCCAGCGACTAAGCGCCCTCACTACAGAAGCTCTGCCACGTGCCAGGAGACAGCAGATTTTGAGTACCACGCCTGCACCAGGCCAAAGCTCTCCAGACTTGTTACGATTCCTGTAAAGGTCAGGCCTTATCAAAGACTCAACTGCAGCCCCACTAAAACCTTGCTGGGCTGTGGGCAATCATTCTCTTAGTGATTAAATAATCCTTCTGACACGTATTTTACAGCTTGAGACACCTAACAAGGAAACAATAGGACACGCACCACTTATGGGCAGAGAGGTTTCTGTTCAAAAGTCGTTGGCACAGAGCCTTGAAAAAGTTTACTTTGGTCCCTAGTCCTTCACCTCTAACCAGGGGTCTTCTCTGAGCAAGATGGCCTGAAGTAACTAAGGGCCAGCAATACCCTCAGGGTACAGCCTTGTTTTGCAAAAAGCAGCCAGATGCCAGGTTTGGCGAGTACCTCCTAACACCTGTGGAGGGCAATGCTCGTATCAGACCCTTCTCCTGAAGGCAGGAAAGGACTTTGCCCCCGAGTTCCCAGCTGCAGGGTGGCACCGGTAATAATATCCGTCCCCATCCAGACCCCTACAACTTTGGTCACCAGTTTCACAGAAACAAATATACGAAATGATACTTGGAAACGCCTTTAAACAGTTCCTTATTTCAGCAGTTGTCAAACTGAACAGAAAAGAGTTAGACGACTAAATTCTTAACACTTTACAGGCAGCAGTGACTAGACATTGTGTAACAAACAAGTGTGCACTTGGGAGGGAACTCTGTTTTCACAGCATGCAAAACTGATGTAAGTGGCAGCACTTTCCATGAGCACACCTGCACACCTTGTGGGGAAACACGTGGTCTGATACTCTCAAACGCTTCTTGTTTCACCGCTCAGCATTCAGCACTTACAGAACTGAACACAGAAAAAGACCCAAACAAACAAAAGTGTCAATAAACACAACAGATTGCAAAATCCATATGGGCTGCATTGTGTTCCACCCACTCTGTATTATATATTCTAGATATTGTGCTATTATTTTCCTCTCCTTTTGCTGTCCTATTAAACTGTCCTCATTCCAACCCACAAGTTTAACTTTTCTCTTCCGATTCTCCTCCCTGTCCTGCTGGGAGGGAAGGAGTGAGCTAGCAGCTGCGTGGTGCTTAGTTGCTAGCTGGGGCTAAAACATAACAAAAACACCAGTCAAGACTTGACTGAGCTTCATGGACTTGAGGATTTATAATATATAATTTCTAAGGGGGTACAAGGCAGAATGGCAACCTGAAACTTAGAAGTAAACCCAAAATAGAGTTCCAACTGCTGCTTGGGCCACTCAGGAGAGGGTAGAGATGGTTATTTTGCCTCTGGAAGTGTAGCTGTCACTTAGGACTACATAACCTTTTCTTGAAATTCTAGATAACCCTTCTTATACTGCAACTGGAAAGAGGAGTGTCTGGGGGTATGGGGAGAGCATCTGCTTACTCCCCGTCAGCAGCCATGCTCAAACACTGGGCCGCATCTAAGCTGGGTCACTGGGGCCGCTGACAACAACCAGGCAGAACACACGTATCTTTGTTCCACTCTTACACCAGGGCTACGTTCCAGGTCCTGAGTTGCTCTCGAGGCACAACAGTCCACACCACACGCTGAAGCTCAAACTAAGACCTCAAAGAGATCTGACAGTTCACTGCTTCCGCACGGCGAAAGCGGGGTCAGCCAGACCACCTCACTTCCAAACACCCAGAATGGAACCGGGCATTGGCTGCGCACCTCGTAGATGTTTTGAATGGATTGGCCAGTGAAATGAAGGAACAGGAATCCTCCTGTCTCATTGTCATGTTTTAGAGTGTTGCCAGTTTTACCTTGCTTACCCTGAAGGCTCCAGTAAAGCCTCCAGGGTCCAAAGCGGGAAGGACAGACTCAAAAATACCCAGAAAAAGTTGTAATGTTTTGTAAAAATAAAAGCTGTAGCATTTACAGGCAAGTTCTTCATTTTCTGCAGGATTCCACAGCTGCCAAGATGTCTTGCAAAAGGCTGTTTCTGTTTTCCTTACTAACCTAGAGAAAGAGAAATTAAAACTGGTGTAATCTGACGAATAACCTCTGTACCAGTGTTCACTTCAAGAACAAAGCAGAAATTCAAATGCATTTCTTTCTTGGTGGAGGAACGTTGAGTGTCAAGCACCTGCCGCCTTCTGATACACAGAACACCATAAGCTAAACCCACAGACCCGCACATCTCATTGAACATCCAGTGATCTTTTTTATTTAATTACCCACAGTATTTCACAGCATCATTCAGGGCTGGGATAACTGACAAGAACCAGCATGTACTCAGCAGTTCTAGAAATCCTTTCAATTGCCAAATATTATTTGCCCACTACACGGTGGAGTTGTTACACCTTCAGTACTCGAAAGGGTTCTATTTATTAGGATGACAGACTAAGCAGAAACATCTGCAATGAAAAAAATTAAAACAGGCTTAGCAGCACAACTCTGTGTTCTGAGAAACCCGAGCAGCACAGGACAGAAACACCCTGAAAAGGAATTAATGCTACTTGGGAAAGCTGGGGGGTGGCTTTAGCAGCACGGTGAGCTATGCCTTTGGCTGACCAGTCCCTGGAGACATTTGGCTGTAAGGCCTGTCTATATCAAAATCAGTATCGTCCAGTGTCGTGTCTGTTGCTGGGCCCAAACTGCTGTAAACTGCCAAGCCAATGTTGACACTTGTCAGTGCAGCAAGGATAGAGCACAAAACTGGTGGGGGCTAGCTGGGGGTGTAAATTGCCCCCTTTTGATCCCCAGGTCCTGATACAGAGCCCAGTGACACACAGTGACAGCGACAGGCATATCTCAACCAGCACCAGGGAGATGGGTGGTGACAGGGTTAACAAGCAATTTAAGGGTAAGGGTTAAGGTGAAAAGGGTTAACAAGCAATTGTGAAGTGTCAGCAAAAGCCTCCTTCTAAAAAGTCTTAAGAAATTTTCCCCTGTGTTCAGCTCCCTGCAGAGAGGGCAGGAAGAGATCAGACAAAGACAGATGAGCCAAAAGAAAGTAAGAGCCCTACGTATTTTTCACAAGGTTTGAGAAACGCTGTTTGACAGGGAAGGAGAGACACCACAGCGCATGGCATAGAACTGCCTCCCAGCGAGGCTTCGCTGCGTTCCCTGCAGCTGCACTCGAGATCTGGGCACAAGGGTTTGCACCCCTTCCAGTACTACAGCCAAGAGCAAAGAGGAGAAAGTATCATTATTTTTAAATAGGTGACAGGCCTACCTGAAGAATTTGGCTATTCACAGCCACAGACATCCTATTCAAATGCTGGACACCAATACTGTGAAGTCTAGAGGAGTCTCACCTATGTCACTTCAATTCAAGGCAGCAGTTCAGCAGTACCGATGAAAAAACAGGGCATTAACAGAAGAGAAAAAAAAAGAAAAAAAAGGCAAGATCTGCCTGAAAATGTTGCTGTTTTACTGAGTATCATTCCAAACCTTTTAGAAGATAAACAGAAAAGCCCACACAATAACAGAGCAAGACAACAAAGAATGGAATTGCTCTTCAGTAAGGCCATTCAGAGACCCCAAGGTAAACAAGGCACGGAGCAGGGATGAGCCAAACTCTAAATCTCACAGCAAGTGTCCTGATATCCTGACTTTCAAAGGACCTTCTGAACATTTAATAGCTCTTCCCACTGTCTCGCAGCCAACAAAAACTACACTACACTTATCTCTCTCCCTTTTCCATACCTACATGCCAGAAGTCCAGCGAGAGCAGCAAGGAGAGAGTGCCAAGTGCTGGGAAATTTTCACAACTGTTTTACAAAGGCTGCTGGATAGGTACAAGTCTCCTCCTAAGATCTGGAGACATTCTGTGCAGGCAGCTTTCCCAGAGAGAACAAATCTCCCACTAACTGCACTGAATGGACAAACAGATGGGCAGATTTTTAGACAGGGAGTTGAAAATAACCGTGGATGCTCCTCACACTAAGCATTTAAATAATCTGGAGGAAACTACCACCTAGACTCCAAGCAGGCAACAGCAGAAGACAAAAAGCTTTCTTCCCCTGTTAGAAGTACTGTCAAAGCAGCCCCTGCTCGCAGAGTCTGTTCAAACAGAGCCTCTTCTCCTTCTGATCCATTGCGCTATTTCTTTTCTTTCCTAAAAGGCATACACAACCGAACTTCCCTAATGGGTTTCACGGAAGCAGAATTAATAGATGGGAAAACAGGAGAAAGTGAGTGTGTGCCAGCTGCTAAGGATAATCTGATCCTATTTATGACACCATGTCTGCAAAACTATACAGACCCAGGCAGTGCAAAAATAGCGTCTGGAGTTTCACTGGAAAGTTTAGTTCTCAGCAAAATGGCATTGGGCAACAATGGAACAAAAGGTGTTAAATATCAGAGCTCCTACCGTTGAGTGCTCTAAACATAACAAATTACACAGTTGGGACCAAATCCTGGACTGCTTTTAGGGCATCAGGGCCCATTTACATCACCTCAATATGCTTCTGCCAGAAGGGACCATCAAACTCCAACAACTGTCTCTAGGTGCTCAGGGTCAAACATCACAACTGTCCTTGTGACACCAAGAAAAGGATGAGAAAGCTCTGCCGAGTTCCTTGAACGCTGCCTAACTCTATACTAAGTGACAAAGCAGGCAGAATGTTTTTGGAAGGTAGCCACCTACTTTTGCACAATTCCAGGCACCATAAAAGTCAGACTGAAATTACTGATCGTGAGCTATTTGGGCAGTCCAGGTTCTCCCCATGCCACAGCTCCTGAAGAATGTAGCCGGTGATCCAGTACTTGCTTCAGCTGGTAACACCTCTGACTCCCTACGGGCAGGTTCTGGTTTTGCTCACACGCATGTTTTAACTAGCTGGGAAAGAGCATGCAGCGTGTCACTGGAGTGAGACAGATGCACAAGACCTTGGCATAGCAGGTCACTGCCACCTGGGAACCATGGCTAGCTGTCATGCGTTTCACACCCTGCCTTTGGCTTAGGCACTCACCAGAGAACTCTGGGTAAACAGAAACGTGCACATCCTCATCGCCACAGCATCAACGGGGTGGCTTTTTTTTTTTTTAGTAAAGATCTTTTGGTTGGGTTTTTTTTTTAGCTAGAAAAAAAACCCCAAACACTGCTCCACTGGAATTTACATGAAGACTTCTGCTGGCTGCAGTCAGCGCTTAAAAGATATAACAGCAAAAAAAAAAAAGACAGACTGACACAGCCAACAACCTGGGCCGCATAGCACACGCCACCAGAACATTCCGATACAAACAGACGGCAGAAGCCTCCAAAGCTTCCTAGAAAGGCAAATGTTTTCTGCAGTCAGCTCCATCCCCCGAGATGACCCAGTGCACACCCTTGCCTTGCCAGGAGTGCGGCCTCAGTGCAGCAAGTGAAGTGACTGTCACTGTTGGTGAGGCAGTGACTTGCACCCTTCCCTCTTGCCCGGTCCCACCGCAGTCAAGCACGTCACAACAAACACACATTCGCGGGCATCCGACAATTAACGCACAGCAGCTTGCCAAGGGGAGACCTGGGGGGTCATCTCTGAAAGGAACGGCAGGAGTTGAATGCCTACGTGAGGAAAGGAATCTGCTCTAGTCTCTTCTCCTAGGGCTGCTTTAGCACTTAATTAAAACTGGCATTTAATTTGAACAACAGAAATTGAAGATGAGGGGACTGCCAAATAAAAGAAAGCCAGGGAGCTTTTTGAGCACTGCAGTTTTATCATTCTCACTGTGAAAAGGGAAGGAAAAGATGGGGTGGGGGTGTGCTTTCCTGGCAGTACTTAAGATCACTCAGTATGAAGATTCAACAGGAACCCCCTCTGTTGAGAGAGTTGTTCCTTCCTCATTCACCTGGATGAGAACAAAGTCACGTTCTCACTGTGATGTGCATCTGATAAACAACAGGTTGCAACAGGCTGCAACAGTGCACTGCCCTAAGCACGCTGCTCAAGCTAGTAAACCAGGATTTCCAGTCCCACTTACTGAATCTGCAGAGATGCACAGGCCAGTTTGGGATATACAGCTTTATTCTCTACTACAAATAGTAGGCACTGAGCAGAAAAATAGCTCAAACAAGTTGGGGCTGCATTTAGATTGTTTTTGTGAAGCATTCTGGACAATTACATTCTGGTGTTAAGAAAACCTCTCACCTGGTTCTGGTGAACAGGCCATGTTTTGTTGTGCTAAGTTTCTGAGAACCTCCTACACTGTTCAGAAACACACTTTGAGACCCTAATATTCACAAAAGTATGTCTGCAAAAATACATAATGAATTCCAAAACTGGTTCACTGATTCCAGAGAAAGTACACTCCATTTACAAGTGTCTGTCTGTTAGAAACATGTCTGCAAACTGCACTGCTGCCTTTTTTTTTCTTTTTTAATTTTCTTCTTGTCTCTCCTTGAATATGCTTACCAGCAATATTTCTGCGAGTCAGTCTGGAAAAAAGGCAAACCTAAAAATCTGACTGTAATTTTAAAGATTTAACTCTTAGGAATAATGAATGCTTGTACAGCAATAATACTGGAGCAAGAAAACCTTTTACGACAACTGCAGCACTACTTCCACAGCCCCTCACAAGCAGAGCCAGCTGTGTGAGACTGCTACACTAAGTGCCAAATGTGATTTTTTTTTTTTTACTAAGGTGAACACCTGCCCATTAAGGATAAAATATAAACGAAAAAACTTATTCCATACAAGCTACCCACAGCTATCAACTGGTAGTCACAATTATTTTTTAAACAGAGCCAAACAGAACAGAAAGGCCTTTAAGAGCATTAAGTATTACTCACATTGAACACTTTAACATCTTTCCTACTTCTTATTTCTTCAACAAGATCCAGTGGCTTTCCCTTAGGTATTGGGATAGTTCCAAGAACCACGGTCCCCGAGCCAGTCAACGTCTGACGAACAGCTTGAATAAAAGCCTGGCTGAAGAGTTCCATTTTGCCGATCTCATCTATGACACAAATCTTTTTCTCTGCATCACTGCCGTGGTTTACCTGTGGAAAAGCACACCAAGAGACTGTAAGCAACACACAACTTGGAACAAGCAACAAAAATAATTTCTATGCTAATAAAAGACAGACCTTCAAAATAAATCAGTTGTCATACTGGGAGAAGTGGAAGAGTCAACGCTGCTGCCGACAGCTGAGAGATTTTTAGGTCTACTATTCCTGTTGCAGCAGAGCATTTTGGAAAGATGGAAATATATGTACAGAATAATTACCAGCTACAATATGGAATAGCCACAATACCAATTTTCCTTCAAAGTAGAGTTCTGCTCCCATATGAGCTACTCGGCAATTAAGAACTGGACTTTGCCTACTGGCAGCTCTCAATCAGAGGGACGCCGATTTTTAAAAACTTCACTCTTCCCTTGAAATTATACATTTAGAACAGATCTATATCAACACAACACAAGTATTAAAAAAGGACTTACATTAAATCTACATTTGGAAATTTCTCCTCTTGTAGCTGCACCAAAGAAGAGTCAAAACTAGCATTTCTCTCGCACCAACTCGCTGCAAAGCTATGTGGATAACAGCTAAGCTGTTTCCAAGCCTGTCTTGCCTCAGAAGAGTCATCTTCCATTTCTTTGCGGTGATAGAGCTTGTCCTACAGTACTAGCTACTCCCCTGTTGGTAGGATAAGCATCGTACTAACCATTAACCACATCTGGTGTTTGCTTTTTTCATTAAACGACTACTATGCCAAACAGCACCGTGCTGCAGATTGGTGTGAACAGCCAGGAAGCCTAGGACAGAACATGGGTGACTGCCACTGAGGGAGAGAAAAGTAGCTCAGAAAGCTGAGTAACTGTTAACAGAAAGGCAAGTGCAGTGCCTACCCTCTCTTAGTAAAAAGTCACTGAAATCTGGACTCCTTTATTTATAGGAAGGAGGAGGAAATCAACTCAAAACTTCTCTGTAGATCCATGAATATATACTAATATCTGCCACATTATACAGAACATAACAAGACAATGTATAAAAACCCAAAATGTTTTCCCTTTTGAAGGTAAAGTATTTGCTTCTGTGAATGTGGAAGGACTGCATAACATGCATCCTAGAACCGTTTCAAGCTAAGTCCCTGCTGAGTAGCTGTTTTATCTAGAATCCTTTCATAGATCAGTGAGCTAAAAAGCCAATGCTAGTCATTAGGTCACACACTGAGTGGCAGAGCATTTTGCTTTGGAAAAAAATCCTCAGTCCTGCCTGGTAAAGTTTCCAGAACCAGAGAGATCATCTAGTATAGGACCTACTCCTTGTTCTCACAGGAGTGAGCAGTCCAAGCCTTAAAAGTGGAAGGTGTCCTCAAGACTAAATGGACACGTGTCTACTCTATGTTACTTTGTGATCAAAGCAGACCACACCTATGGCTCTCCTGCCCTCATTCTTCATTTGTCTCCTCTTGTTTCACTTCTGTGATCTTCCTCGCTCTCCTCCTCTTCCATTTTGTGCAGCCTACATGTGTGATCACAGTCCCACAAAACTGGTCAACTGTGCTTCCAGTGAGCACAGAGTCACAGAATCACAGAAGACATTAGGTTGGAAGGGACCTTTGAAGGTCATCTAGTCCAACCTCCCTGCAGTAAGCAGGGACATCTTCACTAGATCAGGTTGCTCCAGAGCCCCATCAAGCCTGACCTTGAGTATCTCCAGGGATGGGGACTCCACCACCTCTCTGAGCAACCTGTTCCAGTGATCTACCACCCTCATACTGGAGAACTCTTTCCAATTCAAATCTTCCCTTTTCTAGTTTAAAACCACTACCCCTCGTCCTATTGCTACATGCCCTCATGAACAGTAAGTGTGCACTGTCCAACCCTGCTGGCCCCTTTTCTTCTTCTCTTCACTCTTGCACTTGCAGAAGGCTGTATAAGAACTAAAACCATTCAACACTACTAATAGCAAAATCTCTCCTGGACTTAATGCAGGAGTAAAAGGATTCCGAGCACAGCACTGGCTTAATGGAAGTATTTGTTATTAAGCTATCCTTCTATTTGCTAACACAGTAAATCAAGTTACAGTGAAATTAAATATATAAAAAATGTCTCATTTCCTTTCTCCCCCATCCCCAACATTTTTGCTTCCCTACACTCAGACTTTAATGTGGACGCAAACAAGGACCAGTTCCTCAATCTCATTTTTGCTCCTTGCACCTCTCTGTTGGTTTTGGGTTTTTTTCTTTCAAAGCTCATTAAGAAGTCCTTCTTCCTCAGTCTCTTAAGCTTTGGCAGTGTAGAAAAATCACAACAGGATTTTTTTTCGTAGCACAGTTCAGCATCTGCTACGCACTGATGTATGTTACTGCCAAGATCAGATGTGTTCTTGTTCAGTTTTGGAGAGGGGAAAGGATGGAGTGAGAGAGGAGAAGGAAAAAGGCTGTAACAAATTGTTATGAGAAGGACAGGAAAAAGACTGTGTGGAAAGTGTTGAGCAGTCAGAGCACTCCTTGTACAGCTGGCTAAATCAAAAATTATAAGACTGCTACTAGTGGTTAAAACCTACCGGTCTGCAGGTACTTCTGCAGTGGTAATCAGTCATAAATAACCACTGGGTTCAAGAAACAAATGCTACTGGAAGAAGATAGGAATTGGGGCAAAAGGGAAAAAAGGTTGTAGAGAAGGAGGAAAAAAGTGTCTTTTTCTTGGACCACTGACTCCACCCAGTTCCTCACGGTAAGCCACTGTGTGTTTGGTTTCCCATATGCAAGAGTGGCACAGGAAGCAACTCTTTGTAGGCTCTCTCTCAAGCCAAGGAGACCCTGCTCACAGGATGACATCAGATCAAGAACAAGAGGGAACCGCAATCTCTCCAACACCACAATATGCACAAAAGAACCATCACAATTTTCCCCTCCAGCTTCCTGATCCCAAAGTCAATGAGAATCAGCAATACCCATGACACAACCATTTATTAATATCAAAGACTAGTGCTCTAGAAGGGCCATCCAATAGCACTGATTTATCATAAAGCAACTCTATTTCAGGAGCTTTCATAGAATACTCACATTTCTCAGCATAGGTAGAACCAACTGCTCAAACGAAACAAGGTCTACAACATACTGCCCAACTCGATGTTCACGTCTTGAAGCAGAAGAATCAGAACTGAATTTGAAAAAGAGATACACAATTCCTTCTGAGTAATGAGTTTAGTGAGTCTTCACTGTAGCCATTTCAACTGGAATTATGAGGAAGTTATCCTAGTAAGTCAAATCCCCTTAATTCTTTTAAGAAACAAAACGAAACTGTAAACCACGCATTAAGCCATATCACAGACTACCATAAGCTACCTTTGCAACTGTGTAAGCAGAAGTTACAACAGTGTAGGGAAGGACAATGGGATCTAAAAGCCAGCAGATATATATTCACACTGCAATCCAAATCCACATCTGCAGTTCAGATCTTTGAGTTTGGTAATGTGACACTACAGACAGCGTCACAACAGTAGCCCAGATCTCAGCACGGGCTGCAAAGCCCTTAAAGGATCTTGGAAAAATACTCAGTTTGCATGTCCTGCATCACACTGTACTAGGTGAGTATCCTCAATTAGCACTATGCAAATTATTTAGTCAGATCAACCATGTCTGAATGAGGTCTTAGTCTAGATCTAGGTGTGACACTAAGTTTTACATAAGCATGGAAAGCTAAGTCTGGTGAATCAGGAGAGACTGTGAGTCCCTCTGCA
This sequence comes from Heliornis fulica, assembly GCA_013399135.1. NCBI lineage: Eukaryota > Metazoa > Chordata > Aves > Gruiformes > Heliornithidae > Heliornis > Heliornis fulica. Next base: position 818,438 of record VXBZ01004862.1, on the reverse strand, counting down.
CTTCAGAGGCCTCTAAGTGGAGCTCTGAAACCCTCTTATTCTTCAAGTTCACATATGGGTTTTATGGGCCAGTCAGCAGCTCTTTCAAACAATGTTACATACAGTTTTATTTTCTGCTTCCATGTCTGTAAATTAGCTGGTGGGAAAAAAAAAAAAAAAAAGTCTTCCTTCCTGTCTACAAAAAGCTACTTGCTGCATCCAAAAGAGACTTGGCCGTAGAATAAAAGGCTTGCAGTGCTTCTGCTCTACCTGGTGTAAAATAGGCAGTAACTAAGGACACTCTTCCCTAGCACATTTCAGTATTTCACTATGTAATAGACACTGCCTACACAGACAGTACAGGCACTAGCCAGGACACGAGACCTGAACAAAGAACTTGACCGTGAAAGACCCATGTGTGCTGCAAATTACCTTCTGGAGTAGTGTTTAACAGGCAAACAGAGGAGCAGGAGAATAAAACAGTAAGCCACAGTTACAGTTATGAAAATCTCAGTACCTGACTCTAGATAAAGGTCCTCGTCTTCCAGACAAAGTGACAACATCAAATCCTGTTCTTCTGCCACCTTCTCTAACTTCCTCTGTGTAAAACCCGTCAACGGGAATGCCTGAGGATTTTAGAGCTTGCGTGACTTTCTGGATCAGAGTAGTCTTTCCAACCCCTAAAACAAAGAGGAAACAAAAAAGCACACAGGATTAACCTTCTTCTCCACTATAAATCTATTTTTAAACAGCACAGTAATGACTCAGCTCAGCAGGAACACTGATTATTTTTTAAGTTTGCAAACAGATATCTTTTAAAGGGTAGGAAAGATCAGAAATATCTTTTGAAGTTCACATTGTACTGACATTGAAATGATTTAGTAGCCTTTAAGAAGTATGTCTGCAGCATGTCTGCAGCAAACACACAACAGAATGGTAAAAATATCATAGACTACTATTAAATTTGTTAGCTTAGATAGTAAGTGGGCAGGCCACAGCCCGTCCCAAGGCAGGTAAACACACGAGACCCATACCGTTACACAACTGATACCAAAGGTAGCTGGAAAACTGACTGATGAATCTCCCTTTCCACCATTACTATTCACTACTTCTTAGGAACAGCGCTGAGTTCATACCCCTGTTAGATCATAAGGGCAAAACTGTGCCTAACTGGCACAAAGGGCACACTACTTCTTCTGAAGTCCTAGAAATCAGCAGCACTCAGTGCCTCTGAGATATCAGCTCCTACATAGCAAACTACATTTCCATCAACAGAAACACACTTCTTACAGTATTTAAAGCAAGAAAGGTTTTCATCAGATACAGAGAAAAGCTTTTTTGTTGTGAAGACAATTGAGTCTGGAACAGGTTGCCCAAAGAGGCTGGGCAATGTCGTCTTCTCAACCTTTGAGATTTTCAGGACCTGACAGGATAAAGCCTTGAACAACCTGGTCTGGCTTCACAGCTGACCCTCCTTTACATCTCCTGCAATTTCTTCTCACATGAATTATCCTATGGTCCTACAATCCATTTTCTTACCCTAAGACTTATGCTCGAAAACCCCACTTCATGTCTCCGAGCACAGTCTGATGTACTTTCTACTATGTGAATGTTGGCCACGTTCCAGACATCCTCTTGCTTCCCACAAAGGAGCTATTTCTTCTCCTCTAATGTTGTACAAACACATCCCTTGACAATCTCCTTTTCAATTCAACTTTATTGCTTTTGAAAAAAAATTAGTGTTATCACTTCATTTTTAATCATTGTTGTCAAAAAAGCCCCATAAGATAGAAAATTTCCTGCAGAATAAACCTTTTAAATTCCTAGATATAAGAAATATCGACGACAACAGAAACAGTTTCAACACACACAAACCAAATTTCTTCTTTATATTTCAAACACATTTAGAAACTACTTTATTAACAGCCAATATCAATGACAAAATACTCTGCGGCTTCAAGGGCTCCTAGTCAAACTATTTAGCACACTTTTCAAAATGGAAGACAAAGGGACTCCTGGCATTTGAACAACAATAAAATGGCAAATGTGGCACCATCGAGATCTACCTTCTTTCCAGGGCTAAGTGAATTTATACTCACTTGGCTGACTAGATTTGCTATCTCTAATTCGGTTGCCTTCATTCAGTAAATTGCCAAAGAAAGCTAAAAATAACTGAAACAAAGTTTAAGAAAGCTTAAATTTATACATTTAAAATCAAACAGTAACAAAACAGCACACTCAATTTCAGTTAGATTAAGAGAGACAGGGCCTAAGCAGGCCTAACCTGTGTCTCTCAGAGGGCTGCCCTTAGCAGATGGTGACAGAACGAAGTGGGTGGAAGGTGCTGCCATACAGCCCAGCAGTAGCATTTTAAATTAATTCCAGACAAGTCAGGTATCTGCAAAAGGTTCCCAAAAAGGAGAATTAATCCCACTGCTCTACTTCCAAACCACACACAAAACAGCGCTTTTCAATCATACCAACTGGTTTATTCTTTATCAACATTATAGCTTGACCCTCATACTCTACCTCCCCCACAATCAAATTCCTCTTCCATGAGGAACCGACTACTCCACCACTTCCACCAAGGCCTGCCCACAGGGTGTTAAAATTGTTACCTATAGCTGAACGCTGCTTAGGTTGGAAGTGCTAAATCACTAAAATTAAGCTGCAGAAATGAGGGCTCAGGAATTAACAGCTGCAGTTTAACTGAAGCAAGACCAGCTGTCCCCAAGTCCCCGTCCACCCCCCGCAACACTGAGCAGCAGGGCAGGAGCCAGGCTGAAGCGTCTGGCAGCACACGGGACTGGCCAGAACCAGACCGACTGCCATAGGGAACAGATTAACGATCGCCANCAAACCAAATTTCTTCTTTATATTTCAAACACATTTAGAAACTACTTTATTAACAGCCAATATCAATGACAAAATACTCTGCGGCTTCAAGGGCTCCTAGTCAAACTAGTCCTAGTCAGGCTGCCCTGTCCGGCCCTGAACTCTCCCAGCCCCGTCGGCCCTGCACAGGTCGGCTGACTAGGCGAGGCCAGGCCGGACGAGGCGCCGGCGCCCGGCCTCCCCTCGCCCCGCTCCCCGGGCTCCTCCTGTCCCCATTACCTGGGGGGCCCGTCAGGAAAACATGCTTGGCCATAGCGAAAGGCCGCACTCCGCCACCCAGCGCCTCTCCGGCCTCCTCGCCCCGCCCTCCCTCTCGTCCCTTCCCGAGGCTGCGCAGCCTGCGCCTGCCTCCGCTTCTTCTCCTAGCGACTCCCCGCCCCCAAGGGCAATGCCTGGCGCGGCGGTTCTTGTGGCCGTGGAATCAAAGCGGTCCACACGCGGCTCTAACTCGGCGGGTCCCGAAGGGGTGTCGGGCGGCGGCAGCGCCCAGGCAGGGCTTGGCGCGCTAAGCCGGCAGCGGCTGAGGGAACCTGGCCTCTCCCGGGAAACCCTCAGGAGGGGATGGCTCCGAAGCCGGCCCAGGCCGGGCTCTGGGCGGCAGCCTCTACGTGCAGAGGGCTCGGGCGGTTGGCGCCGAAGGACTCCCTGGGCTGTGGTGGCCTAGGGGCGGGCCGCTGCCGTGGTGTTTCCCAGGAGATGGACGTTATTTAAGGTTAGGGGAGGGGAAAAAACTCCAATTAACTTCCTAAATGCGGGTCAGCATCTTCTTTATCCAGTCAGCTTGGCCTATTTAGTTTCGGAATGCGTTAAGCCATCTCCCCGTAGAGCTTTTTACACGTTTTCAGTAAACAGTGTGCTCCAGGATGCGGCAAGCCAATTAAAAGGCACGTGGGTTGTCTGATACTTTGATGCAAACAGCAAATGTAACAAGGGGGTTAATACACAACTAAGGGTTTGCTGCAAATCTGAGAGAATTGGGTCACGAATGAAAAGGATTGGCAGGTTTTCACAGAGCACCAGGACAGGCTGCCCAGGGGGGTTGGGGAGTCTCCTTCTCTGGAGATACTAAGACCCGTCTGGACACCAACCTGTGTGACCTGCTGTAGGGAACCTGCTTTGGCAGGGAGGGTTGGACTCGATGATCTCTCAAGATCCCTTCCAACCCCTACAGCTCTGTGATTCTCTTTAACAAAGATGCTGGTAGACATCTGTCCACATCCCAATGTGCCTTATGCATGTGGGCTCCTTATTTAGGCAGTGATGACAGAGAGCTGTAAGAGAGGCGGGAAAGGAATTTTTGTGGTGAGGGCAGCAGTGTACAAGTCTGGGTGAGATGATGCCCAGCCACCAAGGCGTATTGATCCCTGCCTGGCCATAAGCACCCAGAAATACTGAGCTATGGAAGGGATACATCCTGGTTGTTGCTTGCTTCAGGTTCAGCACCTTTTTATGGCTTTCATTTTCAATAATTCCCTGAGGATATAAAGGTTATTAATACTTTTCACAAAGCTATTGATATCCTTTTCAGTCAGATGAAATGTGTAGATCAGCAGGTAAAGTGTGCATCACAATAGACAGGTATTTCCATAAATTGAATGAAATGTTTTTGATGTGTACATCATATACAGGCACTCTCCTATGAATTGTTTTAGATTCTTAGGATGAAGAGCAACCCTCTATTTAGCGATTCTACATCTTTAAATATACAACAGTTTCAGGTCAGCTAGAAGCAGGGGCTCTGTAGAACAGTGAGTCATCTAAAAATGTGAGGGATGCAATCGGCAATTTCACTGCATAATAAGAGTACCTTGTACCACTGCGCTTCAGGCTTCTGAGAAAAGCAGGTGTCTCTTGCAATCTCCAGTTAAGGGTCAGTACTCTTCTGAGATAGAAATTATCATTGCCACTTTCAGAAGGAGAAATTGCAGTTAGGAGCTATTAAGAGGTAGGGTTAATAAATTATGCACAGGTACCCCAGGTGGCATACAGAACCAGAGCTGATATCTAGGATTCAGAGACAGTTGGGAGGCAAAGGAAGATGTCTGACAGAGGTGACTAGAACTAGTATTGCTTACATTCAGCTGGAAATGTGGGGACAAGGCTTGGAAACACTCCCTACCCCTGACTGGTGTAGTGTTTCAGGAGTACAGGAGTGTTTCGCTTTAGCTAGTATTTATAAACCAGAACTTCTTTCAGTAGGTGAGGCACTTCTGCTACCTTTGAATCAGGTAATAGGAAATGTGTCCTCTTCAACTGGAGCCTCAAGTTAAGGGAATTGAAATCCATATTGTCCATTTGTCAGGAGAGTATCCTTATACCAAATTCACGGGCTTTCCTTTTAAGACTGAGACATGGCACAGCCACAAATTCAAGCTGATCATGCCAGACACGGGCTGTATTACATATGATCTATACATTTCTGTTTCACATAAATTTTGGGGAGTAATCAGAAACAAAAGTTGTGTTAATTACAAACAAATCAGGGATTCTTTGACATAGTTTAGTACATTTGTACCTTGTTTTGATTTGACTGAACTACTTCGCTAAATCTGGCCAGAGGTCATTTCAGAGTGGAGATCATAACTCCAAATTCTTGTTTGCCTATCCTGTGCTTTCAACAATGGCCACATATAGTTAATTTATCTTTCTCTTAAACATAATGACTTTCATTCCTTATTTCACATGAGTAGAGTAGTCCTACTCTACTCATGTGAAATGAGGAACAGGCATACAATTTTGTATGCTTTTTGCATGGGGGTAGGAGGGTAGAGACATAACAAAGATTCCCGTGTCATATAAAATGAAAACTGCATGTTTTGTTGTTTACATGCAAGTACTTTGGTTTGTGTTTTTTTCAGGGGCAATGAAATCATGATAAGTTACAGCTTCCTGCGGGTGTTGTTCGGGTATCTTCAAAGAAGGAACCACAGAGAAGAACTGCATACTTACTAGACTGTTAACACAAGAACAGCACTTTATAACTGGCTACTTCACCCTTGCCCTGAACCTCCTGTGAAGAACTTACTGTGATTAATTTTACAGGTAGGTTTCCTATGTAATACAAAACTATTTCAATCTACGGGCTGGTTGCCCAGGAACGCCACATAGGAGACCCAGAAAATGTTGTTTTGGTCAACATGGAGTTTTACTAGGTTTTATAACTCAATCTTTCATTTTCAGAAGTGTATGTGAATTTTAGCACTATCACTACTGTTTGACAGAACCCTTGATTTCTGGTACCATAGTCGTAAGAACCATTTTGTCCTGTTTTCAGATACAGGAGCCTGTCAATAATTTCACTATGTGGCAAAGACCTTGGTCTTTGCAAACAAATGCATTAGTAAAGCAGTTGCAGCATCAGAGCTTTAACTAGTTAGCATTTCACTTTGATTTCCATTGCAATTTGTACCATAAAATGTTCTTCCCTTCTGGATGCTGTGTCTCTGTTGAAGTAATTTAAATGCACTAAAACCAGGAAGTAGTTATGCCAGTTGTGCTTTTGTAGAGTTTTGCTGTGAAAAGGACCTCATGTTTGATAAATGAATTGGAAGGTTTTTTGTGTATTTCCTCAAAGATGTACTATTTAGGTTTTTTCCCTTTGATATTTTTATCCTATAATCTAGTGGTTGCATAGAACATGCAGGTTGCTTAAGAAGCACGTGGTGTGCAGGTTTTCTTCTCTGTAGCTGGATGCTGTAACCAGTACTCTTTGAAATCAGCCTGTGTAATATCCTGATCGTGGGATTTTTGCACTCTTTGATGGAGATGGTTAGCTGAAATAAGCAGAAACAGTACATACCCTACCAGTGTCAGTAACTCTAAAAGAAAAGAGACAGCATGTTTTTTATTCCTTTTAGGATGAGGTGAGAAAACCTCATATTTTCCTTTTCCAATATGGGTAGCTTAATTAGTAGACATTTATTCCTAAAAGGAGGTTGCCAGCTCAAAATATTTTCCCATCCAACTCCTTAGTTTTTGCTAGGTGAGGGTCAGTTAAATTCAATCCATGCTGAATTGAACTGTATGTATAGGTAAGAACATGGAAGAGATATTTAGTAAAGTCTGGTGCCTGGAAAATCCCTCTGGAGTACTGGGGCAGGTTGTGATTCTGAGTGACCTGTGGAGACCTTGGAAGGAGCTGTCAGTCATTGTTACAAGCTGTTACCAAAGTCTGCATTTATAGCTGGATGTTTGCTAAAAAAAAAACCAAACCCAAACCCCAAACTTGGATAGAGTCCTAGAACCTTAAGTTGAATGGGTTAAAATTAATTAACTGCAAGTTTCCAGACCAGTGGCTAAGAAAATAGGTCATTTATGATAGTTGTGTTATTCCCCAGAGTAGAAGCTGGAAGGAAGGAGAGTGTAATCTACCATCTTTGACCTGCACCCTGAATTGGGTAGTAGTTTACATTTCAGCACTCTGCCTGGAGGAAGGCACAGTACATTGTTGTAGTTTTAGTCTTTGGTTTATCTGGTGTTTGGTTTGGCTTTATTTTTTTCCCCTCATGGGAGGGAGAATGGCTAGCCTGAAACCTTTTTCTTCTTCTGTGGCAGAAAATATCTTTTCCATTCCTGGTACCTCAAGTTTGTATAGCATTTTGCTTACATCTGTATAGGGAGGTACGCTTTTTTTTTAAGAGATATTAGATTTTAGAGAGTTTCTTATTTTGTCCTTGTTCTCGCTTGCAGAGTATTTTCCTACTCACTGATAGTGGGCTGTATCCCACTGGCCATCTAATGATGTGAGTGATGGTATTTCAGACTTGAGTTTGTTTTGCCTGTGGAGTAATCATGGTGTCAGCAGGTGTCTGAGAATAAGCATTGAGCATCTACAGCCTGCCAGTCTTTAATCTTAAACTTCCCAGAGCTGTAAGTTATTAGCTACATGCAGGGCCTCCTTTAGATGAAAGCTGCAGTACTCTCTCCATCAGTGATTGATCTGTGGAGCTTCTGTATGTGGTTTACACAGTAGAAATCCTTTATGTTCCATCAATGATTGTGTTCTCCAGAACAAAAGAAATTCCTGAAAATATTTCCTGGAAATAGAGACATAAGAAATAAATTATGTCAAGTGTTTTCTATATGGACGTTGGAGAATATTTGTGAAATTCAATTTAAACAGAGATCAACCAATCTTCAAAAACATAGTCCTCTGTCTCTACCAGCATACCACGTTGAACCTTCTGAGCAACTGCAGTCAGATTGGCAGAGAGGAAAAAGAAAAAAAAATCTAATAAACTGTGATACTTTTTTTTTAAAAAAAAACACACACGTCTGGATATAAGAGGAAGACCCTTTCAGTGGTCTGAGGGATATTATGCAGCATAAACAGAAAACTCCATATTAGGCAGGAAATAAGCCATATAGAGCTCAGCCCATAGCATAAATTCAAGAGAAACCAAGTTTCATTGTTTCCATTCTTGATGAATCAGCTTACCTGTTTGCTCTTTTCAGTAATCTCCCACATCATACTTCTTCAAAAGAAAATAGTGCCCTTGAAACTGCATGACATTTTGTATGGTATTCTTACAGTTTTAGTAGAAATAGCCAGAGGCAATCACTTCGGAAAACAAACAAACAAAAAAATCTAACTTGATTCACTATGGGGTGACAAAAATAAAGTTGCTACAATAATCTGTTATTTTGACACGGCTACTCACCTGCAAATTTTAATTTCAACTGAATTTTGCCATGTGCTAGATAGATGTCAGTGGAATAACCTGTAATTAAGGAAGAACTTCATTGCAGTAAAGAACAGTTTTGATCATATTGCTAAATTTTTCAGTTGCTGTTTTTTAAGGTGTAACAATTCTGTCAAGAAAATGTTATTCTTGTGATTGTTGGTTTACACAGGCAGGAACATAAGTGAATTTCTGAACTACTTTTGAGTGACAGCTGGCAGAGAGCTTGGTACAAGCTACTATGCTGGAACAAGTGCATCAAGCAGTAATTCCTGTAAGACAGTTCAATCAGAGAAAACACAGGATGAATACAAAAATCCCAGGAAAGTGAAGCAAATTGTCTCCCACTGAGGCCTAATCTCCTTAAACGCAGGAAAAAAAAAGTTAACAGGCGTGAACAGTTAAGAGAAAACAAAGCTAGTCCAACAAGCTGTAGATATATATGTATTTAGAAGAATGTAGTTTTCAGATTTATTTTCCTTAGAGATGCTCCTTTTTCAACTAACAGGCTTCATGCATAAAGGATGCTGAGGCATCTAGCAACACATTTCAATAAAATATTCCAGACGTTAATTACCTTCATTTAAAAACTTTTTCTTCCTATTCAGATTGTTCTAGCTTTGGTTTCCAACCAGTGAATCTTGTTATGTCTTTGGTTAATTAAATATGCTGGATGCTGTTCTAGTAATCAGATACCATGTGCTTACGTTTCTCTTGTTACAACTTCCCCCTTAGGAAGAAGAAACTGTACCACTGTGCTTGTTATAAGAACAAACACATTTTCCCAAGAAAATTCAGTTAATGGTCATTAGTTTTCTATTCCTTCTTTTTCTACCAAGAAAATAATAAAGGAAAGAAAATCTGCCTGTTAAATGAATTCCTCTTAGTGCCACCTGTGGTCTTGACCAGCCACAACAAGGAAAGTCACAGAGCAGTCTTTCCTGTGCTAAAATCTATACAAACTCTAGCATGGCTGTCAGTCATGTCTTGCCTGATGTGAAAAACCAAACCCTATTTCAGCATTAGCAGTTAATGGTATTGAAATTTCTGAGTAGCCAATTCAGCTCAATATTACTGGGGGGAAAAAAAAGTAATTTGAGCAATCAGATGGATGAAACTCATTTTTTAAATTATAAAACCATCTTCATGGTTACCATTTGCTTTTGTTACTATTTTTTATCGTGTGTTTTCTAGCTTTTCTGCATTTGTCATATTACTGGTAATGTAGTTATGTTTAATTTCTCCCATAAACCCTTGTAGAAGGCTGTGTATAATTCTGTTTCTGTCATTACAAATTCTGATTCATCAGTTTAGATTGTTGTTCTGAAGTCTTGGTTGCTAGGAACAGTGGTTTGCCTCCTTGCCAGGAATTGAAAATTTGTTTTCTTCCCAGAAGCTTGTTATTTACTTGTTTGTAATACGTGCTTTGTCTGCATGACCGATATTTGGATCCATTTGTAGTTTAGGTGGTTTTCAAGTAAAAATACTTTATGAGTGGAGCAAATGTATCAACACCAAGTGGGTAGAAATGTCATAGCAAGGCAATATATGTAACATTAAAATTTAATAAAGAATGGTTCTCTGTCTTACAACCTTGTGTCAGAGATTGGCTGTCATCCTGCAAGCGCCTAGGTTTGTATTTGGTCTTTCCCTGGTTAACAGTTGTAATAGGTCCACGAGCCATCAGTATTATGGTCTGTTCCTAGGGGGGGATAGAACGCTCCTTTCTTCCAATTAAACTTAAATACCTGCTTTTGCACTAGGAAACTTGACAAGTGCACATTTACCCCAGCCTAAATTACAATGTTTCAGTCAATACCATTTTCATGTTATCTTTCTTGTGTTGCAGGAGTCCTGAGTTTGCTCCTGTTACCTCCTTGGGAAGACCTGTTCTTTTCCACCATTATGGGGAAAAACCACCACTTTATGTAAATAAAAATGATGGGACTAAATCACAAACAAGTTGAATTAAAGAGGGCAGTTGGACCTAGTGAGAATTATCCTAGTGCATTTGAAACATAAATGTTATTCTAGAAATGCTTTTCTTCATATTGTTTGAGTTAAAATACTTCTCATTTTACAGTGGGTACAATTGAAAAGCCAGTAATCACCATATATTATACGTAACATAGCTATTTCAAATTTTGGAAAATGGGTCTGTGAAGCTCAACTGGCTGTTTGCTGATGTGTTAGAGGCTAGCTTGTATGAGTATACATTGAAAGAATCTAAGTGAGAGCCAAAAGGTCCAACGGAGGCATAAAAGCAAAAGTTTGATGACTAATACTGTGGTACATTTCAGAAGTTTCTTAATGCCAGTGTCTTGGCTAGAACGTGGTTTTGATGATTTATGTTCTGTTTCTTTCAAATTCCCTACTATGTTTTGTATTTGACTGTCGCAGCACTTGGCACTGCCTGTCCTAATCCATTTGGGTTGTGATGTAGTGAGTCGCACAGCACATTTTCCTCCAGAGGTGTAAACACCATTTCACTGTGTATGTTGGCAGAAGGGAGGACAGTAATTCCCACGGTATGCATACAGCCCATAAATGAATCCTTCTGGATGAAAGATGCTCTGTAAATGTAAGATTATGATCAACACTCTTATAAAAAACCTGAATGTTGCTTGGAGTCTTAAATATACTTCTGACACTCTTTCCTTGCTGGTAGTCCTAGTTCTATAGTGCTTTTCCTGCCTGTCTGTAATCCTATTGTTTGGGGTTTTATTTAAAGAGAATAAGCGGAGAATCTTTGCTCCCACAACTAACCATTATTCAACACAAGCTGGTCCCAGAGCCTTTCCATTAGGTGCTGTTAGCTGTTATAAAACCTTTATCAATTGAAGCCATATGCAAAGAATATACTGCTATTTAAGGTATACTCCTTCTGAAGTGTGGTGTATAATTACTCGAGGAATGGAATAGCATTTAGACATTGAGCCCAGTGAACAATTGTCCTCCGAGAATGACGATCGCTGATGTCTCAAATTCTCATAATCAACAGTAAGCTAAGCTCTGGCATAAATCTAAGTCTTATGGGAATGGCTAGTACCACATAGGCACTGGCAAAGACAGACACATGCATATATATGTGTATATATATATATATATATATATGTACCTATCCTGCATATTGGCCTTTCACTAACTTGTGATCTTGTCTCTTGACTCCTATTGGCTTCTTTATTTTTAAAATTTTTATTGCTATTTCTTGTTGCTTCCTATCTAATAACTAAAGCTGCTGGAAAGTCATTCTTTCCTGGCAACTGGAATAAAAAAAATGGATGGGCTTCACCTCAGACTCAAGCAGCCTCCCTCCAGGGCTGTAAATTCTGGGTGATTGCAATGAACATCCCACCAGTGTGAGAGGCAGTGGGCTTGCTGCTGCCCCTGTGCTAGCAAGCCTGAGCCCTGTGTCTCATATGCCTGCTGACCTCGGGAGTCAAGAAGGTCTTTAGACCAGAAGTGTGCTCTCCTCCCTTCTGACTTCCAGTGGCTCAGATCTTGTAGTTTCAGCAAGACCCACTGGTCTCAATAGATAAAAAGGTCTTCAGGTCCATTCCTGTTATGTCATTCATGATTTCTGCTTCCATGTTTTCTTCTAAAGTTATGTTCAGGTCTGTAGCTGGAGGCAAAACCCAGCGGTCAGATAATTGTGGTTATTTTGGGCATAGCAATGCATGTTCTTTCAGCTTTCCTTTCAAGTGTTGTCCATTGTGTATACAATCAACATGTGTATACAAACGATATACAGTCCTTTGTGCTTTACAAGTTCTTTCTTTTGAAGTCCTGTATGCGATTTACACCAATTAATGTAGTTGGTGTGAGCCTGCTCTGGTGTAACAGGTAGAAAGTTGATACTATAATTTTACAGACAGTAACAGAATAGCATAATTGCCTAGAATGGGCATGTGCTTTTAACTGTACAGCTAATAGCAGTGTCTCTGTGAACTCTTAGGAAAGAGATGTCACTTTTAACTTAGCTGCTGGCTTTATCTTGTGTGTCTCAATTTCCAATAGCAAAATCTAGTGTCTTCAGTGGTCTTACGGTGTTTTGTTGTAATTATGGTTCTCAATTTTTTCTGTTGTTACATAGTTTATAAGTAGGCTGCTTCCATTATTTATTTCATGCCCCAAGAAGGCATTGCATGTCCAAATGCTTATTCAGATTTTTCCAAAAGCTGTCAGTCCTATAAAAGAAGCAACATTGACCTACAAGCTTTGTTTGTCCTCAACTGTGGAGTTCTTTACATATTCTGTGTTCTTTGAATGCTGACCAGGGGGTTTCAAACTGGGCCAAAAAAAATCTATTAAATGCATGACAATGAAAGACGTTTTAGTAGTCAGAATCTGGCAGCTGGTTTAAGTTTCAGGCTTAAATTTTTTTGAGAGGACAAGGCAGGGCATTTTTTCTGGTAATAAAGAGAACATCTTTTTATCCAGCCTAGCCTCTGGTTACAGTAATTTTTGACATTTGACAAAAAAAGTTGGGAAAAAAAGATAAGAAAACAAAATATAAATAGCATTCTTGTTCATTGCAGACTGTAAGCTGGTGATGGATGAACCTTCAGAGATTTAAAATTCAATCCAAATGAGCATTCAGCACTTCAGATTGTTATCAGATACATGTACAAACCACTCAAATCTAAGGAGCTGTCTTACAGAGTTTTACCATCCTTTGCTGTTAAGTTGAAATAGTGTGAGGACAACTTCCTTCATTCCATCTTGCTACTTTTGTGTGTCAGAAGAGAAATGGAAGCAAGCTATCTGAACTTTGGGCAGTTTGTTTAACTCACTGGGCTGTGTTTCAGTTTAAAGATACTGAGAAAAGATAGAGATTTTGTGCTTATTCAAGTTATTTTGTACTTTCCCCCTAAGTATATTGGTTTGGGCAAAAATCCTGGATTTTAATACTGTTTATATGTGCATGTATATCTGCTTCTGTCAAATATCCATTATTTATACTCACATCTATGTTACAGAAGAATGCTCAGAGACACAGTAACAAGCACTTCCAGTATACTAATGTTTTCACTTGTGCATAAAGATCGGCCAAATTACAACCGTTTTGCAGCTATTTGCAGAACACGAATTATTTCTTCTCACTTCAATATGTCATTGTAATTATTTCACATTGGAGAATAACATTCCATTTTTAACTTAACTAGTTCATTTAAATTTGAGTCCTTGTTAGCATGTAGCTTAAACAATGACCGCGTCTTATGGAAATACACAACAAGGAAATAACATCTGCTGCACTGTGTTGGCAAACACCAGGGCTAATGAATGGTTGTCAGTATCAAAACAGATGTCTGTTTACAGTTTAAAAAATACTCTTCACCAGTTTAAGTAAATACCTAAATTAATTTAACTCTTGTTTGCAGTGCGTGGCTCAAATTACTTTGCTGTGATGCATGATGGAAATGTTGGTAGATTGAAAGGCTTCTGTTCCCCTCAAGAAGTTTTACTTAAATGTGACATCTGAGTTGGGATAAGGACAATTTGATTTGATGAAGGCTATCTTGTCATTAGAAGAAATTTTCCATTATTTGCTCTATAATCATCTGCATAGAAGTATTACAGTTCAGAACGCTGGAATGTTTTGCTGAAGTGGAAAATGTATATTTAAGGGAAAGAAGAGAAATACTCATAGAATCATAAAGATTGGAAAAGACCTTAAAGATCATCAGCACTACACCACCTCTAAACCATCTCCCAAAGCCCTATGTCTACCTATTTTTTAACAGCTCCAGGGACAGCAATTCCACCACCTCCCTGGGAGTTCAATGCTGCAACTCTGCTTAGTCATACTGTACAATGAAGTGAAATAAAATAGAAACAACTTTAGCGCTCTTTACTTTATACATCACATTCTTAAGGAATCCTTAGCCTGTAGATTTTGCATCTTCTTACATCTACCCCACTTCCCACCGTTAACAGCATAGGTGCTGATCCTCAAAACAATTAACAAGGTTAATTAATTAACTGCACACAAGGTTCATAGTCCACTCTTCCATTTGCTTCTCCTCTCTGAAGAGGTGTCACATTCCTAATCTTGGGAGAAGAAGTTCCTTTAAACCTTTCTTGGTTTTCTAGGTTGGTATTAGGAAAGTTATTTTCTAATGCAGAGTTTTATTTTTTCAGCCGAGACATTCAGTGTGCAGATTCTGTGGTCTGCAAGCCAAGACTGAGCCAGCAAAGCAAATTCTAGATGACTTCCCTGAGTTTTGTAGGATTTTTAACATTGTGACAGTGTCTCTAGCCTGCCAAGTTTCATAGCTGCATGTCCACATTCACATGGATGTGTGCATGAATAGATTTTGACTGTGTATTTTCATACTGATGGCAGTTAGGCTCTGAATAACCTCATCATGACGTGCATGCTCTTTTCTCCGTCACTTTTTCTCCAAGCAGACAGCATTTAAGATTACTTGATTTTTGAGAATGAGTCAGCAAATTACATGTTGTGTTTTTTTCTTTGTCATAGCCAGAAAATTAGTGTTACAGTGTGTCAGTAATTCATGATGACATATAAATTGGACTGAATCCAGCACAGATCACAGAGTGGTGAACAATGCTCATTATTCAATTTAGATTTATGGACATCAAGAAGAATTAAAAAGAAATCTGTAGCTTTTATTGAGGCTTTTGCTGCTTTTTCAGGATAATCCGTAAGTATTGCCCATACTTAAACGATTAAAGAGGTTAAAAATAGCGCACAAGCTCAATGCCACTTAATGTAAACAGTCTTTCACCCCTTGCACTGTAAAAGCTTACTGGATTGCTGTATTTTTCTTACTACAGAATGCAATCTTTAATTTTGTATCTGAAGCTTTAGATGTATTTTACTGTTTGTTGTAGCAATTGACTTTTTATCAGAAAGGATTCTCAGTAAAATGCTGAACCCATATACATGTAATAAAACCCATGGGAGGAAGATTTTCCAAATGTTTTTCAGTCTCCACAAAGTAGCTTTTCCTGAACTAATTATCACTTCAAAATGGTGGTTCTGGGTTTTATTTATTTATTTTTATCTTCTGATCTTAATCTCTGTCAAGGGTGATGCAATGATTATCTTGTAGGAGCCACTGAATTCTGACTTCTTACTCCTTTATGCTTCTTTGTTCAATTGCTTCTCCACTACACTGCCCAGCCAGCAGCAGGAGCAAGGCAAGAGAGAGGGTACAAGTGGAGACAAGTGTCCTTAGAAATTAATAAGGGCAAAAATTTTCATTTATTTCACAGTTATAATTTTTTGTTGCATTGGATGTATGTGCAATCCCAGTGGAATTGTGGTATTTGAGAAGTTGGTTTCTTTGACTTCTTTCTGTCTTTGCAGGGATGCACTCTGAAATGAAAAAAACTGTCCAAGCCATTTTTGGTGCCAGATTTCCTTTTCAGCTTTTTTTCTGCACCTTAATCTTATGCTGGGGTAGGTCTTCAGTGGTTCTGGTTTATAAAAACATTTAAATGCTTGTGTTTATATAATTTTTCTTCCTTTCATGCAGAGTCAGATTAAAAATTACTTCCATCTCTTATGCCTGGTCATAGCACTTTACAGGCTCACTAAAGCCAAAAGCAAGAGGCAGAATGTGGTCTCCAGAGTGAAACTGAGCAGAAAGTTTGGCTCACTGTGTTCTGACAGGACAGCAGAACATCCTCTTCTATTCATGTAGATTTGGAACAACCTCTCTTTTATATATTATACATTTTGTCCTGTGAGATGGAGGCCTATATTTAGGCAGTCAGAGGACCTACAAGATCATATCCCAACTTCCACCTCTCCTTGCCATTACCAGTCTGACAGAGTGGGCACTTAGGGTTATGCACTAAGGGACATCTGAACTGTTGTGCTGCCTCCTGCTCTGCATTGAAGCTGCAGCAGTGTATGAATATGTTGAACAAGATGATGTACTGGAGTGCACAGGGAAACTGGAAAGTAGTTGGAAAGTAACACCAGGGTCTACAGTATTGGTCTGATTCTGAAGGGACCTGGGAACAGAATGTCTAGAACTCTCTAGAAAAGAGGGTATTGTTGTTAATACTGGAGAAGAATTAGTGAAGAGAACAATTATCTGAAGAAACCAAAACTTCAGAAAAATAATCTGCTTGAAACATTCAAAGCCTTTTTCAATCTGCTCCTCTGGTCATCTTCATATGTCACAGAACAGTTTGAGAAAGAGAACTGGTGGAAAGATACACTTAAAATTGTGGCAGACAGGCAATAAATTCTGTGCACCTGATTGTATTTTCCTGTCGTACAAATTCACAGATTGTAGAAGACCTACTTTGACTTTCTTGTGGAACTTTCTGCCAAAAGGATTTTCTCAGCATACGGGAAAACAAACAAACAACCAAAACCCAACAACAACAAAGCCACAACAGAAATAGTAACAATCCTTGCTTTTACAAGCTCATGTGATTTTGAAAAGTTTGTACTTACAGAAAGGCTATTTCAGGACATAGTCCATAATGAAGGTGACCGTAATTATTCTCCCCTTACCTCTTCCCTAGATATCTTATGGTCCTAGTAAATAACAGAGAATGCAAAACTCAACATTTTTATGTTTAAAATCAGCTATGAATTTTGTGTGATTATTGCAGGTTGTAGCCACCAAACTTCACTTCTGCCAGTGTCCTCAGTCAAGGAAGAACTGTGAGTCAAGAGTTGTTTCTTAAAAAAAGTCTTCAAAATAAGCTACAGGGGTGACTGGAGAAACAGCCTTTTGTGCTGTGTTTGGCATCTTAGTGGAACTGTGGCATGTCTGTGTCAATAGAAACACCAATTTCCTTTATGCTGCTGGCCATCTTTTTACAGGAAAGGTACAAGCCTTGCTTGCAGTTTTGTGGGAGCTGAAGTACTAATGCATCATCTAGAGGATTAGTTTTTGTCTGTAGCATGAAGAAAGTGCAAGACCATTGCACAGAAATTTCTAGATGGTAAAAATTGGTGGAATGTAAGAAAATGAGTGAGGTAGGTCATTTAAAAAGAGCAGCTGGCATCGCATTATGAACTAGGCGCATTTTCACTTGACAAATTAAAGGGAAGCAAAAAGATGTATATCTCACTGTCACAGTGGGGACTTTGTCTGGAGAAAGAAAGCTTCAGTAAGGACAAGGAAGGGTCAGGGAATGAGGAATAGCTGATTGAAATGTACTCGGGGTTTTGCTCTGAGGCTGAGTAACTAGCCCGGTCTTCGGCACTGTGGCAGAGGGAATCCAGAGAAGGGATGGAGAAGCACATTCTACCATCATGCAGCATTAGTGCATCTGTTACAGCACTTGCTTGTCGTGTGCTGGTGGTAGTACACTTAGGGATGGAGAGATGAGAGAACAGTGGTGTATGAAACTCATTAATTCTCCCAGAATAAAAAGTAAACTTTCAAATTCAGCCCTACAGGTGACTCGAGGTGACTTAATCACTCAATACACACAGGAAAAGTTGAAGTAGGGCAGTTTTAATGAGCTCTAATGGGGGAATTGGACCAACTCATACAGAAAATAGAGTGCCAAATTTTCTAATGGGATGGTAATTAGCTGCTGGGACACAGCAGTCATGATGGATTTTCCATCACTTCCAAGATCTTAAATCTGATTGTGCACTTCTCCATACAATTAGTTTTGACTGCAGCTTATTAAAATGACTTGGGAACTGTTGGGTGAGGGTGTCTGCTCTGCCTAGATGAGTTTTCTCTTTTTTAAACTTGTAGTTGATGAACAGTCCCGGTCTGCAGAAAGTTCCAAGGTTCAATTTTACTGGATGTACACACCACCTCTAAAGTTGCAGATCACTAGAATCTGTGTTGGCAGGAATGATAACAGTCTCCTTCATTGTGTTTTTTCTCTGAGGCAGCAATGTTTTTCTCAGTGTGGTCTCTGCTAATCCTGGTCACCTATGCCTTCACTGATCTCCAGTGAGATCTGGCAGATCACTATGTTTTTGCTACTATTTTGCAGCAGTACTTGTCCATGTGAGAGAGATTCCCTGCACAGTTACACCACTTAGCCATAGTGGAGAGTCCTGTAAATTCCTCTGAATGCTGCCACAGTACCTTTGGTCTGGCAGAATGGGAAACCGAATGCAAACCTTTTAAGCTGTGTGTACAAGTGTGGAAGGATTGGATTCTGGTAATTCAGGAGAGGTCATTCAACTCCGTCTTCTGTAACTGTAGCTGTCAATCCCCTTCTGTTGAGGGTAAAAGTGTATTTCTCTCAAAGCTGGCTATAACAAACTGAAGACAAGGGCTGCAGTTACTTCAGCACACATAATTTGCAGTGGTGAGAGGAAGTAATGAAAAAACCTTTCATTCCAAAAGAGATGGGTATGTGTGGGACATGTTCTGCTCTGTGATACCTTTGTTACTTGCATGAGATTGTACTGGTGCAGGACTAGAGTACAGGTTTGTGCCAGTTTAGACAACAGAGAGTACACATACCCTAATGGCAAAAGACTATACGTAAGCAGCTCTATCATCCTACTGAATATCAGCTACTCCAACCACAAAACACTGTTTATAGTAAAATAGGTTTGATGAGCTTTGCTGCCTATGGAACTGCTTGTTTATATTGAGGCAATTGCTGTCTTTTCCTGCAACGGAGGTTCTGAGAATTAAGGAAAGCATTTCTGTTCATTCTGGAACTACAGGACACATCTGATGTTCTGAGTTTTCACCTCACATATTTAGGGGGTGTCAAGGTGCTTTCCTCTGCTCTGATTTTCCATCCTGGGTCTCCTCATTAACAAGGATTTGACGCTTTGACAGACTGGTCAGCTCAGTAATGTAGCAGAGAGCTGTGAAGCGACATCCAATACTGTGTACTGAAAAATCTTTGCCTGCAAGGAGTCTGATTGACCAGATATTTAAGATTTAGTATTTTAATGTTAATTTGGATATTTACTTTAAAATATTGCACATCCATTTATGTAAAGTGGTAGTGTAGTTGTGGAACGACACACCTGGGACAAGGAGGAACTTTGTATGGTTTAGAACTTGTACAGCCCAGATCCTCCCAAAGACTCTCAGGGAGAAGGAAGGGGGAGAGTGCAGAATGGTGGGTCTGGGGTAATGGCAAAACCTTGTATCCTTTTCTGTTGGCCCTTCTGGCAGGTTTTCTCTGGGCTTCAAGCAGAGCTCAGGTCGCCCAGTGAGAGTGTTTATGAGGAAGCCCCTGCTATGTGTCATCAGTAGGACAGTGACAATCCAGCAACCATAAACTGAGGTCTGGTTCCAAAAGAGCCTTTTGGTATTGTTTCTTGCGATTGAACTGCAGTTGCACCACTTAAGACTTTCCCATGTTTTGAGCACTAGAAATGTCTCATTTTCCCATGTGCCACTCAATGTGTTCCTCACTTTTCCTTGGTGTCCATTAACATGTGAGATCACTCAACCTGCTTTCCCGCAGTCATCACACTCTTGGTGGTCTTCTTTCTTTACCCAGTGGCCTCTTTTGTTTTATTTATCCACATCTCTGTCAAATTCTGTTTAAATTGTCCAAGGCATTGAGAAGATTATGTGGAGGACAGACAGATCCATGCAGAAAGCCTGACTCAAAATGTAAACTAGATGGTTCTTGAAAATGGCAGTGGATAGTGCAAACTTCCTGTATGTCAGCAGTTAAAAAATAAAGCAAGAAATAAAGATAGGGAAATAATCACAAAACATTTCTTCAGAAGTATGTGGTTTAGTGGGAGGCAGTACTCTCTGCATACAGCGGTTCAGAGCAATATATTTTGTACCCAGTTTTTCTACTTGCTGTTTGATGTGTTATCTCTCTGGATCAGCACCATATTCCTATTTCAGCCCATAGCATAGACATAATGGAGTTCTTCCCAGCGATGCTGTGGTATTGTGCAATGTTTGTTGTCTTTGTTTTTCACCAGCTTCATTACACCTCTGCTCTGGTCTTTTTTCTTCAGCTCTTTCAAGTCACCACAGGGATAAATCAAGGGCGTTCGAATAATGGGTATTTGGTATGGAAGTGATGGCTGCTTTCGGTATCTGAAGCTCAAATCACTGGAAGGACTATAGGTGCAGTTTGGATTCCAATTTATTATCCAAATAATGCCATTTAGTGATAGATGGGAAACAATCTGGAAACATTAGCTCACGTGTCCAAACTACTTAAAGTTCCTCTGAAGCCTGGCACCCTCATAGACAATTTCTTTGTTCAGTCTCTCTGCTAGGAGTAGAAGCTTGTCCCAGGGTTATTGCCATTAACCAGAGGTGTGGAGGCTGCACTTATGGTATCTGTTGAGTGAGAACGGTCTGTCAGCTTCCTTAAACTCTCATGAAAGACACTCTTTTTTTAATGATAAAGAAATAATTCATTGAACCTTTTAGTTTGATCATTCATCAATACCAGTGACCTTTGGTATCTATAGACAATTTCTGATGTGAATCCTGAAACCAGAGTCTTGTTAGACAAACATTATTAATTATAATGTCCCCTTACTGACATAACTTTGAGGAAGAAAAATGTGAATACTTTTTCTCTAAGAATTGGCTTAGAAAATAATCTTTTCTGATTGTCCATCTGGGGAAACCAATCTCAATTATTACCTAAACAACCCTTTACATCGTAGTTGTGCTGCAAGTAGTCTTACTTTATTACTGGTGGTTCTGGTCTACCAGCCTAATCCGCTGTAAGCTGTTGCTCCAGTGACTGTGAGCAGTTCTCTTGCAAATGCAATGTTGGATTTGTGGGAGTTGTTACCAAAAGTTTATTTGCAGTTTAATACCAAAGGGTCAACTTTTAGCATGCAGTAATAAAAATCCCCTTTGTTTCTTAATGTCATACAGAAATAAAAGCCAATATTTATTTCCTTCCAACGTAATTTTTATATAGGAATACTACTTCAGAATGCCTCCCATTCATGGTACTTTTTAATGCTAGTTTTCTTTGGGGTATCTGGGCAAGAGTGTTGTGTTTTGGGCAGCAGGTTCTTTTAGGCTAGTAAGTTTCATTACTTCACAGACACGTTCCTAATCACCTTGAAATGACAATAATTATCAGCCCATAAAGGAATTATTTGCATCTGCCTACTAATATCAGAGTCAGTTTGGAAGAAGCCACTTGTGGGAAATCTTATTCTTTTCTTGTATGTGACAAATATGGAGAGACAATCCAAGATGCTTCAAAGAACTGGTCAGGGAATTGCTTATTTTCTTCATGAAAATATTCTGATAAATGAAAATGCTCGATTTTTATGAAAAATAAACAACCTTAAAAGGTCACAAGTCCCAAAACTAAGTAGGGATTTTCTTTAAGGGGAAAAACAGATCATTTAATTAAAAGTTCTGTATTTTTGTCTTTTACCACTGCAGTTACTTTAATTATTTTTTTATGGTGGGTTCAAGCAACTTCAAATTTTCTTTATATGAAAAAAATGTATCTGCATAGCTTGAAGTATGTTTATTGAGGTATATTTTATAAGTTTATAGGCCTGAGCAGTTTTTTTAACATTAACTGAAGCATTTTTTAAAACATTTTTTTAGAAGACTGAAGGTAATTTGATGAAGTCATGTAAGTAACATGTCCTGTCCTTTGTCAGAGATTCAATGTGGATATTTTTGGACCAGGAGGAAAATGTTTTGGAAATGTATAAATGCAGTATTTCTAAGACAGCTAAACCAGAAACTGTCTGATTTGCTGACTGAGGCAAAACCAAAAACATTACAATAAATTGGGAGATATAGTTATGCTGTGTGGCATCTCTGTGAGAGTATTCTGTTCCTCACTGTGGGGAAAAAAAAAAAAAATTCAAAAAGAAAAAAAAAAAAGAGTATGCTGTGTTTTATGGCAACTCACCCAGAAGTTATATGATACAAAATGTGTAAAAATATCTAAAAGGCTTGGGGACATATGATGGAAATTGGAAGCTGTTAAGACATTTTCTACCTTTGACTACAAAAGTTGAATTTCTCAGTCAAAGTGAAGCGATGGAGCAAACTGTAAGATGGGATTAATATACTCGGTATGTTAACGAAGTGCGGAGACCTCTTGGAAGGGTGTCTGCCAAGTGACATGAGAATAATCATAGAATCACAGAATCATAGAATGGCTAGAGTTGGAAGAGACTCCCAGAGGTCATCTAGTCCAACCCCCCTGCTTCTTGGAAGCGAGCACGTAAAAGGCTTATGCTTTCCTCTTGCTAAGGGAGATGCTCTTCTAAAAAGATGAAGCAGGTTCAGTGTGGTGGGGAATGCATTAGGACAGATACGTCCTAAGCTTGTATTTCTCAAGCTATGGGGCACATGCTCATCTTGAATGGTTGAATCTTCTTTTTATTTAAAAACAATTGTTTCTGAAAAGAGTTAGTTTATTTGCTTTTGCTTCCAGCAGCTGCTCAGGCTCCAGAGCTAAGAAGTGAGTGTTTAGGCTTGTAACCGTATTTGCAGATGCTCTTCAGTGGGGTTTGCGCTGTCTTGGATGAAGTTTGTTTGAAAGAAGGGAAGGATAGTCACATGACGATGGATAGGCCCAAACAGGGAGCCATGTCTGTGAAAAAAAGGGAGGTAGGTTTGCTTTACTGTGATTTAATCTAAGAGTACTGGTTCCTAGAGTCCTATCATGAGACAGAGTTTCCTCTATCTTTGTCCTAGTCTTCAGGGCTACTTTGAAGGAAAAACTTTAAGATAATCGTGATGTAATACATCTTGGTAAATGTAACCATTTTTTTTAGGCCTTTCACAATGAGGCTCAGTATAGGATGTGATACCCCAGGAAGCATGGGATTGTGGGGTTTTTCATGTATTTTATCCTAGCTTACATGAGGTGGACACCTTGAAACACTTTGACCCCTGAAGTCTTTCATTCTTTCAAGTCTGTTGATACTAATGAGGATCCCAGGCAGAGTTATTTCTTTTCTGTCTTACCTCCACTTTCTTTATCCATTCTTGAGTCCTTACCTCTGTTCTTTGCATGAAAAGCTCATTTACTTGTTTTCTTGCTGGCCGTAGCTGCTGGGCTTCACTTCCTTTCTGTGCATTTTCTTCAAAAGCCTTGAAATGTCACATAGCTCCATGTCCTGCTGAGATGCTCTTGTCTTATTAATGTACCAATGAGTGTTTTTTTAATGAGAAAACATGAAAGTACCATGAGTCTTCCCCTGTGCCTCCCCAGACTGATCATGAGAAATTGATGTATTGTGTGAAGTCTGCAAAGACTTGGGAATAAATTTTAAATATGTTTGGGCAAATATGTACAAATAAGAGTTTGTTCTTTATGAAATAATTTGTGATTGGCTTTTCCAAATAGCATACTTTGACTAGGGCTCAAGGCACTGGGGCTGAACACAACCTGACACAGTATCCCCAGAATAATATGACTGACTAATTCCCCTAATGTGATAAAGGCAATTTATTACATGGACATTGAAACAGATGCTTGCATTGTTTTTTCTCACTGACTTTAATCTCTGGAGATAACAGTTTGGGGCTCATATGTATTCTCTAGTAAGAGCCATCAGATGCTCATGAGTTGGGTGCCCACTCTCCACTGCTCATCTCTTGAGGAAGTGATGTAGCCTAGACAGAGCGATGGGCACCAGGTTCCTCAACTCAAAGCTGGGATTGTAACTCTGATGGTCTGTGATTGTTCCATGTTGATAGCCTAAGTTAGCAGCCATCCTGACAGTGCTTTTGAAAGTCTGGTAAGTGCTTGCTTGTGAGTTTGGGAGCCTTGCTTTCAACTCTGCTATGTCAAACTCTTGGTCTAAGTTGATGTTTGCTTTGGCTTCACTTTTTCTTTCACGGTGTTCATTGTGTAAGGGGGAGGAGAAGGCAGAACATCAAAAAAAACCCCTAAGGACCAGCAGACAGACATCTATTGAGAGGACTAGATTTTTCCCTGTACTGTGTCTTAAACAGATCTGATCTGCCTGTCTGAAGTTACATTGTGTGAGGCAGTCTCGTGGCAGCTTGCTGAAGGAATGATTTGATGGTTTCCTTAGCAGACACCTTCTTCTCTTGGTTCTTTCTAGCCACCATGTTCAGTCTGTGCTTATTATGAATGAAAGGGAGTCACAGCATCTCTAGAACCAGGGCAAAATACCCAGGACAACAGATTTCAACAGCCTTAGCTCTGGGTTAGCAACAGGGTAGCTACTATGACAAAGAGGTTTTTGTAAGTGTTTTTGAAGTATATCAAGCTGGGGAGTTGATATAAATAAATTTTTGTATCTGCATTGCTTTCAGGATAATTTAAGGCACAGATTCTGGACCACAGGGGTCCCAGAATGGTCACACTGGATAAGGTGAGGACACTTGCTAGGCTACAGCTGGGAGCATGCTTTTGACTGCCGTGTGCCTGTCCTGATCAGTGTTCCCCATCAAGACACCTCCCCTCCTGCAGTGCCGCATCCTGGTGTCCCTGCTGCTCTAGGAGCCCCCATGCCAGATGGAGCCAGCCAGCACAGCCATTGCACTTTAAACTGGCTGGTTGTACTGTGGGGATCTGTGAGCAAGAAGTGTCTCTGTACTGCAAGCCCATGAGAGGCTGTACTCTCAGCAAGGAGTAGGTCTCGTGCTTGGTACCTGAGATTTGCTGGGGTCTGCATTACATTGTTAACTGTGTAGCTGAGAGCCATCTGCCAGTGTGACAGTGGAAGGTGTGGAGCAGTCTATCCTGTATTGCCTACAGGCACTTCTATGTAAGAAAATGCAAAGAGCTTCCCAGAGTCAGAAGAAAGGTTCACTTAGTCACTATCCTTTCACCAGTGAGAGCCAAATGGGGAAGCCTGGAGAGGAGTGTGAGAACAGAGCAAGCCTGTAGCCATCCCTCCCCATAATACTCTCCTAAGATCTAGGGATTTTTGGCTCAGGAACTCCCTAAGACAATGGCAGCATCTTCCTATTCAAGAGTCCTTAACAGAAATTTGACTGCGAACTTGCCCTTTTCTGAACATACATACATCTTTACATGTTTTCCATCACTGAGATGTTTTGCAGGTTAACAACATATCAAATCATCAAGAATCTGTTGTTTTCCTTGAACTTCTTGCCCCCTGCTAATTTCATTTAAATCCCACAGCTACGAGTGAGAATTATACTTTTAAGACCTGAGGATCCCTTGCTCAGCGCGCGCTGCGTGCTCCAATATGTGCTGCCTGAGCAAACAGGAACCATAAAGCAGAGATTCCCCTGGTCCGTGCTTTGTGGGGACACATCACATTACCACTAAACCTCCTGGAAATCTAAGGTGAAGCCTAGGGGAAGAGGTGTAGGAGTGGGATGATGAGGAAGGTTCAGATGAGACTTTGTCTTGACACATGAATTAAATATGGTAACTTAAAATATGTTTATATTTAGGTCAGAAGTTCAGGAGAAAATAAAACTCTAGAGTGAAAGTACAGCAGGGGCTTCTCTTAAAAAAAAAGTATCAAAATGGTAAAGTGTCCTTGAAAATAGGAACAGAATGAAGCCCAAGCAAGACTGGATACATAAGTTATTGATGGCAACAGATCTTTAAATTGCATACAGCAGCAGGGAACACCCAGTGTTAAAAGATAACACATCCATATCCACATATTGACACATGTTCTTTTTTTAAAATCTGGCCTCCTGTGTCGGTATTTTCATTGGCAGCAGGAAAATAAATTTTCCCTTATCTCTCATTTTCATGCCAGATAAC
Source organism: Heliornis fulica (assembly GCA_013399135.1). Classification (NCBI taxonomy): domain Eukaryota; kingdom Metazoa; phylum Chordata; class Aves; order Gruiformes; family Heliornithidae; genus Heliornis; species Heliornis fulica. The sequence continues at coordinate 792,255 of VXBZ01004862.1, read as the reverse complement.
ATCTTCCTTTTTCCAGCTGCCAGTAGTTACAAGGATGTCATGCAAAAGTCGCAGTTTACTGGTATGTACTGGTGTCTTGACTTTGCAAGTCTCACAGTCCTGGCTCCTGTTCCTGCATGAGTGAGGCTTATGAAGCTGAGGTCTTTGTGAGAAAACACATGAATGCTCCGTGCTCAGTTGAACTTTTCGTGCTATAAAAGCATGTCATTAACTCCTTCTTGTGTGTATCATACTAGTGTGTATGTGTGTGTGTGTCTAAACCTTACTGTGATCACAAAATCAAAGGGAAAACACTCAGGAGCATCTAGGATTAAAGCTTCATTATGCCTGACATCCATTCCATTCTTCCAGTACAGACTCACAGGTTTTGAAATTAAAAATCGCTGTTTTGATGGATTAACACATTAAAGCTTGGGCAGTTCCGGTGGTCACAGTAGTATGCAAAGCAAATCTAAAACCATCAGTTTTGAGGTCTTTAACCCATCATTTTTCTGAAATGTCATCGCTGCCAGCAGGAGTCTGAAACAGACAGTTGCAACTAAACCAACCAACCAACCAACCAACCAACCAACCAACCAACAAAAATCTCTCCTAAGATTGGAAGTAACTATGAGAGCTTCTTGAATCTGCTCACTCCCCTAATTGTTCTGACTAGATGATTGTCTAATCTCTTCTTAAAAACCTCCACTGATAGAGACTACACAACCTCCCCAGGCAGTCTTTGAGTACTGAAGTAACCTTCCCACTAGAAAGATTTCTTAATGTCAAATTTGCATCTCCATTGCACAATCGAAGCCATTAGTTCTGTCCTATTGCAACCGGCATTGAGAAGAGTCAGTTTTCTGCTTTTCAGCAGCATTTTGTGTTCATGAAGTTTACAGTTTCCCCTCTGCCTTCTCTTTTCCAAATTAAATCTCTCCCATGCCTTTGATCATATCCTGCTGCACGCTTTCTCTGGATCTCTTCCTTGAAGTATGCTGCCAAACTAGGATGCAGTAATCCAGATCATGCCTTACCAGCACTTTGAGGAGCAGAAGCTTTATAATTTTTTTTATTCTGTTTATGTAGTTTAGGATGATATTTAGCTTCATCCATATAAGGATAACCTTAGCTTTTTTGTGACAGAGTGATAGAGTAGTACTGTAACAGGAATGGCAAACCTGTGGTTGCTGAGCCACGTGCATCTTGCAAGAGGATCATGTATAACCTCCCTGTATCGTACTGTACAGGTGCTTGGAAGCATTCCCTGTACTACAGCCAGGCAAATGGCTCAGGCACTGAATTTGTCTCTTCTGACTGAAGTGTGGAAGGCTCATTTTCAGTTTGGATCAAATCCTGCAGTTCTCCATAAAAAAGTGTGCTCGAAGAAACTGAGATTCATCCTGCCAGTTGAAGGCTGCCAAGCAATCGGCCAAGCTACCATTGCAAGACAGGGCAGTGGTTTCCCTCACCACTCCTGTTACAGAGAGTAAAATCTAGCCAAACAGTCTTCATTTGTAGTACTTGTATGTAACTACAAAGGCATCACTCTCAATCCAGAAGTCACCTAAGCTGAAGGTATCCAGAGGGACAGTTTGTGCTGAGTGAAGCCCATTGGGATGGAGCAGCAGAACTGATAAACAAGGAATCTCTGGCCTCCACTTCTGTGATGCACAATGCTGCAAATGTAAAATAGTGTCTAGAGGTGGGCTTAGGTACAAAGTACTGAGCTGGTGTGTTAACACCCAGGATCAAAGTGTTGCACAGCTCTGTGAGAAGCCTGTGAGGGCTGCTTGTCTTCCCAAGTACAGAGATGCATGTGCTGCTGTACACAAGCTCTCCTCTATTAGTGCAACCTTTGAATGAATAAACACTGATAAGGGATGCTTAAATATTGTGCCTGAACAATGTTTTGACAGCTGTCGCTTGTACTGTCTCCCTCCAGGTCTATCTTTTAATTGTATTAGGTTAACACAATGTCTCATCTGTCACCCTTGGCTGATAGCAGGAAGGGACACATTCAGCCATGAGATGAACAGATTGAGCTTTTCTCACTGCCATGACAGTGTTTGCTACTCTCCACTTGAATCACTCACTACCCACACTCAGTTATCACAGTTAGAAAAAGAAATGGCCTGTCTCAGGATTGAGCAGTGGTTCAGGGAATCTGCATCTGCTTTCTGTGATGCTGTAGTCCAGCAGCTAAGGCATTTTTAGCTGAATCTGTGGCATGTGGTATCCCAAGAGACAGCTCTATTCTCATCAGCTGAAGGGGTCTGAGAATTGGCTTCAGAATGAGAAAAAAAGTCTTAGCATTTGAGTGATTACTTAAGCTTTGTTCACATTTTTCCATAGTCATTTAAGTCTTGCTGCAGATTGGGATTGCTCAAATATTCCCAGCAAATAAAACAGAGAGCCTTCAAGATTAATGTTCCCCCGATGTGCAGACTGCTAGGTGGGGGGATGGAAGTAGTTAGCTTTTAATGGCACATTTATGGTGGTTAGGTCAGTCTGTTGGGGAAGTGGCTCAGTATCACCCGTCTTCAGTGGTGGGTTCTGCAGTGTTACTGGGATCTCGCATGTGAACAGTGAGTCTTGGAAATGTACTCTGCAAGTGGGCTGCCAGCTGGAGAACAAAGGGTGAAATCTGTTCAAGGCAAAAACGTCCTCTAACAGATTGGAATATATTTTTAAAGTGACCCTGGAAAATTAATTGCCTTTGGAAAATTTGTAACTGGGAAGATCTCTAAATAAACTTTTTGCTGACTGTTGCACAACTGTATTAAGATGGAGCAAAATGCAGTATGGTACAATATGTTTTAGTTTGCATGTATAAGCTCAGTATTGCAAGTTTTTTGAAGCACAAATCTACATTTAAGGAAGATTTGGTTGGATCGTTCTCTACTTTCTAATGTTGGCTAATGTGCACTAACAGAAGCGAATGTGCACGCTTAGTAACTTCTTTTGAGATACCTCACTGAGTAAAAATAATGACATTTATGATAGTGCTAATTCACTGGAGCTGAAGATTTGTTATCCTTTTGAACCAGGTTTTATTTTACTTTCTCTCCTCCCAGGTCCAGGAAAGGGACAGGAAGGGTTACACCTCTTGTTGTGGATATTTTTTGACATAAAAGGAGAAGCAATTCCATTTCCTTCCTGCTCCAGCACCTCCCCAAAGGCCACTGGCTACAGTGGAGGTACATCTGTCCAGCTGTCAGCCTGTTCCCTTCATGGCCAGATGGATAGTGGTGAACATATGCATCTCAGATCACACCTAGGCTCTGATGTCAAACAGGGCAATTGCAAAGAACTGTCACTACTGTGCCTTAGCACAGAAGTCTTTGAGTTTCTCTTGCACAAAGCTTCACCTTTCTGTTCTTCTTCTCTTGTTTGTATGCTAACACTCCTTCTTTGCCTTTGACGTAATCCATACATCACTGAGATAGCTGACAGAACACAGGGAACTTTTCTCAGAGAAGCAATGACACACGTTCATGTCTGATTCTCTCATGTGTGTGTATTTGGTTTTGTTCTTCATTTTGAGACACTGTTTCAGTAGCAGGTAACTTAGCCCATTTGCCATCCCTGCCATGACAGCTCTCCTGATTCCATTCTGGACTGCAATCTCTTGCACACTGAGGGAGGAAACTTGAGATGACTGAGCATTCTCTTTTCAAAGTGTTCCTGAATGGGACTTTTCCCTCCCCCTCCTGGGAGGGGATGTCTGCAGGTCAGATGGGTGAGTTGGACTGAATCACAGAGGAGAGGGTGAACCATCAGTTTGGGGTCATCTCTTTTCTCTCTCTCTTGCCTCTTTTCTTCAGTTTCCCAGGCTCACTGAAATTAGATCTTTCAGAAGCTTTCTTGAGAGCAAAACGAGGCAAAGAAAGCTTTCCTATTTCATATTTTTCCTAGTTGTCAGACAAAAGCTGGTCAAACTTTAGCATCCTTGAAACTGCAAGAAGTCATTTCTCTGCTCTTGTGCTTGTTCCTGCTTATCTTGGTGTAATGCCTCCTACCTTTCTACTTTTGGTAGAAAAGAGAAACTGCCTGAAGTGCTGTGCAAACTGACATCAACCCAAAGCACCTTCGTGGAGAGGGCAGAGGTTTGTGATAGCATGAAGGATATGAAGAGCCTTCCACAAACAGCCTGTGCACACTGTAAATCTGAGACTTCCCTGCAGCAAGAAATGAAAGGCTGGGCTACGCAGTGCATTGTGCACTGTGGCTGCTCGGGACACTCTTTACCTTCACCTCCCCACAGCCAAGCAGCCTCAGCACAGGCTCTTCTTGGCTTGAGGGCCCTCTTCCAACTAGACTCAGTAGGGCAGTGTTTCCCTCTTGGCAGCAGCACTGCTTTGCTGTGGCTCAGTATCCTCAGTGGTGGCATTGCTCTTAAAAATCCCCCTTGCAAGAGCTGCTTCACTGCTGCTCTGTGCTGCAATGGGCAGTTGCAGCTGCGCTGGGCTGCTGCTAGCATTGCTTCCAGCAGCATTAATTTTGGCTGAAAAAATGTGCTGGTTGTTAAGGGTTATGTCCTTTCAAGGGACTGTTCGCTGGCTCCTCTGAACCTTGGAGATATCGAACTTTGCAATGTTAATATGGAAGAGATTCTGCAAACTCACCAGGAATGTGGGGCAAAGCTCATTCCTATCTCATCAGTACTTTTGTCTTGTCCTTTCTTCCAGTTTTCAGAGCCTTTTGCTCCTTTCCTCACTGTGTAGTAGACAGGAACATTTGGCTTTTTGCAATCAAAGCAGCTACGGGGGTCTCAATAGGATTATTTTTACACGTAAGCATTGCACGAGTCCTGATCCAGGAAAAGAGGCCAGTATTTTCTTTAACACATGCTGGTACAAAATAGGAACAACTCTTCTGAAAACTAAGAGATGGAGGTGGCCTTGAATTAGATCCAAGGACCTCAGATTAGTTACAAAACTAAATCAGAATGAATGTTCTTTTATAGTTCTGCTGCCCAATGGTCCCTGGACTTAGTGAGCCTGGGTGTCAAGTATATAAAGATGAACTGTAGTAAAGCAGAATAAAGGGCACCTATACCTAGCTGTGAATTAAGAGTCTATTCTTTGCTGAATTCTGCTGTTACTTCACTGTATTTGAACAAATCTAAAAGCAGAATCAAATCTCTGCTACTGAGGAGAGAAGGTTGCAAGGCAAATTCAGCTTGTTTTACTGAGTCTTGCGCCTTTGCCAGAAATTTATCTTTTCTCTCCTAAAATGTTTCTTGTGCTACAGAAACTTACAGCCTATGCCACAAAGGTCGACTGTCCTCCCTTTTTAAAGGCTGTCAGGGTAGGGTCTCTGTTAACATTGTAAGTTTTAACTTGAAGAGTAAAACCCTGAATAAATTGTAAAGAACTCCCATTGCCTTTCACAAAGAGATGACGGTCCTTTCATGCTTTACACAACTGCAGTGTGCTTTGGAAACAAGGTTACATCTATATGAGTCATTCTGGGACCCAAACAGCTAAGGTAGCACTAACTTCCAGCAGATTTCCAAGCAGGGAAGACTTGAGGCCTGCAGCCTTTTGGGAAACCCAGCATTTGGGAACAAGAGGTGCCCAGGACCTACATTGCCAGGAGCCATTCGTTCACTCAGAGGCGTGGTACTACTTGTAGGCTGGTTGGCACTGTCTTACCCATGGAAGATGAAGCATCTCCTGCTGGCTTCATACCAGCACACAGAGTCTCTAATTTGGGAAAGCAAAGTACAGTCTTGTGTGCCAGTCCTGAAAAACTACCAACCCTGACATTGAAACAAGGACAGGCAAATCTGTATAGCTCCAGTCAAGGCGAAAAGCACGCTCGCTTCTAGATGGAAACAATTTCAGTGCATGGTGAGATGGGAGGGACTTGGTCTGTTCAGTCTGGTGGAGACTCAGGGAGATCTGGTTGCTGCCTTGAGCTAGGAGCGATGAGGAGATAGAATGAGGCTCTTCCCAGAGGCACACAGTGACAGGCACACAGTGACAGGCACACAGTGACAGGCACACAGTGGCATCAGGCATTGCAATAAGACAAACAGCTTGGTACAGGGGCAAAAATGTCACAGCCAGAGTATGGGATGTTGTACAAGACAAGCTCCAAACCCACCTCAATTTTTAAATTCCAACTTGTTACATGTGTTATTTCTTAAATAAAGTGACTGTGGAAAGTCACTTTGGTCTCTTTGCCCTTGCTTCCTTACCTTCATACTGAAAATAGTATTTTACTTCCTTGAAACTTATGTCCTTTATTTTTATTGTCTTTTTTTAGTTCCAATGGTGCACTTGAAGGTACACAAGTCATAAAGAAAATGCCAGCCTTTAGGGAGACAAAGACTGAAAAAATAGGAGGCCAGTAGTTCAAGTACTCTGACGCTGATGTAGCACCTTAAAAAAAAAGGGTTTCTTGATGAGAAGGATTGAAATTATGAAGTATATATGTCAATTTTCCCTCTTGTAGATCTTCAGAAACAATGTGGGTTTTTTCATCTGGATAAACACCACTAAAGAGAGAGAGAGAACAGTGCCATCTGGAAATGAGAATTTGCATGAAACGATGCAGAAATAGCCCAGTGTTGATTTATACAGAGCTTGTGGGCATTTGCGATGTGAGGCTGAATTTAAACATTTATAATAGCCATGTAGGTGGAAGGCAGTATAGGACAGCAGGTTCTGGTTACAGACATTGAGAGATAGTTCCATTTCTTAAAATGTCAGTGATATCAGAAAAAATTCTCCTGTATAGTTTCAATCACCTCTTTCCCCTTAGACCTCTTGCCCTTAGAAAAGGCAAAGCTTTTTCCACAAGTGCCACTGGAAACATTTCACTACCCTTCCTGCAGGCAAAGTTTTCTCTACGTATGGATATACGAGAATGATCAGATAATGAATGAGCTGATAGGCTGAACATCTGCAGGTGCTCTATAATGGCAACAATTAAGTTATTCTGAAGCTATTACCATATTAAATTAACTTACTGCAATGCTATTAATTAGAATTCATGTTCTAGAAATGAAACACTGCAGCAATTACATTGGTATTTGATGACCTGTAAAAGTAAAATAAAAAATGGTAAATTTCCTCATGTAATTAATTTAAGGGTGGAAGATGGTGGGTCAGCCTGCTCCCTAGTGTAACTCCAGCCATTTCTGGGCTTTTGAAACATGAATGATTATGATCTATATTATCTTCTATCTTGAAAGAATAATTATTTGGCATCTGATAGCTAAAGCTCTCTAGTAGTTGTGTCAAAAACTAGAAATCAGGCAAAGTTCAGTTGGTCTCACTGTGCAGTCTGAAACTTGATGCAGTTTGGGGAAAAGGATCAGTAAGGTTTGTGACTGAGATTGTCAGTTGACCTCAGCAATGTCTAAGTGATTACTTTTTGTGTCAGTATAAGTGCTTTGGGCTTATTATTTGCCATTGAATTTCTCAAATTCTGTGACACAGAACCTTCTTGAAGGTATGTCCTTGGAAACTGATACAGGTGTGTCTGGCCTGGCTCTCTGAGGAGTTACAACATCAGGACCTTCTGGCCTTGGGCACAGAAGCCTTTGCAGCTATAGGAGCTTCATGAAGCAGTGGGGTTGTTTCCCCTTGTGTGTTCAGCATGGACCACACTTGGAGCTTTGTTATTGCTCTTAGACAGAACTGGTAGGGTGGGCTCAGTGTGCCTGGCAGCTGATCCAGTCAGGACCCCTAAAACAGCCCTTGCTTGTTATTTTGTACTGCTTTACAAACAAGAACTCTGGATACCATCCAGTTATGAATCACAGCATTGTGAAATGAAGAAAGGCAAATAAGCTGGAGCAACTGAAACACTTCTGGGTTGCTATCTGCAAGAGCCACAGAATCTGGGCTAGATAGCTCCTATCCATTAGCTATCATCCAGCAGAAACGAAGTTTGTAGAGCAACCCATGGGAGTTGTGTTGACCTGAGGGAGCTCTGAGACACTGCTTCTCCCAGCCCTCCTTGCCAGTGACTGAACTTCAGCATTACAAAAGAGATTTTTTATGCACATTACCCTTCTCTAAACTGGACCCTAGACTGACTGCTTGTCGATGCATTTTCTATTGCATTCTTTTAGAAAATGCAGTGCCATGGTCCAGGGCATATACAAAAAACTCTCTGGAGGAGAAACTGCTGCACTTACCCTGGGATCTTCCATAACAATGCCATTATAAGACTGATTTTCTTTCCCTGGTGAGAGAGGAGAAACTGGGATTTTAATGATTCATTTTATTGATGGATCTGAATGTTTATTGTTGTTTTTAACTATCAAAGTAAAATGTACACAGGCTGAAATCCATCCATAGAAAAGAAGGTGATTTCTTTTATTTCCTTACACGGCATGGGGCAGTTCCAAGGGAATATTTTCATCCTTACTACAATAAGCATTTGCCTGTGGAACAGTGGGGAGCAGAATCTGCAAGTTTGAAGAAAAGCAGGTTGGCAGTTAAAACTGGGAGCTGAACACTGAGGTACCTTTTCTTATCATCTGGTGGAGGTTCTTGGCTTTCTAATCTTCTCTCTACCTATATAGTGAGATCTGTTAAAAATAGTATCTTACCACACAGATCTTCTTGGTTGTCATATCCTTTACATCTGCTTCTTAAGGATTGATGCAAGGACTTCAGCAACATGACAGAGGGCAACAAGCACAAACTGGAACACAGGAAGTTCCATCTCAATGTGAGAAAAAACTTCTTCACTCTGAGTGTGCCCAAGCACTGGGACAGGCTGCCTGGAGACATTGTGGAGTCTCCTCTGGAGATATTCAAAACCCACCTGGACATGATCCTGTACAACCTGCCTGAGATGATCCTGCTCCAGAGGTCTCTTCCAACCCTTACCCTTCTGCAGTTCTGTATTTATTTATAATTGCACTAAGTTATTGAGTGTGTGTCTGTGTGCTTATGTGAAACTACAGATATAACTGACATGCCCTGTATGAAATCCCAGAAGGTATTTCTGTTTAAATATTTTTTTAGCCTCAGGTGTTTTAAATCAGGCTTAATCCCTTTTGTCTCTTAGCCAGACTCTAGAACCCCATCATTTTAAAAATAGTTTCATAAATGTGAGTAGGGAAACCTAATCTTGACAGACTGCCCTGGTTGTCTTCAGAAACTTTTGAGGCAGGCTTTCAAACCTTTGGAGCAGACATAATGTAAAAATGAAGTCAGAAGGCCCATGATTTATGTCTCTCTTCTTGAATATCTATAAAAAGGCACGGTGGGGTGTTGCAAAAATGGATTAATGGATTGTACCTGGAGCTTTGTGATCCTTCAGACTAAGCCGTTATAATGCTCTGATATGACCTTTGCTTAGGCTCTCTGTTGGAGCTTTTCCTATAGAGACTTTTGCAGTGGACTGTGAGATGGAAATTCCTTGATGAGGTCCTCAAATGTGGCTCAATTTCCAAACCAAATTGTGTTCTGTACTAGTATTATTTTAATGGCTATTTCATTAAAATGGTGATGTGCTTCAACAACTTCCTTTTGAGATGGATGGTAGCCACTCAGAATTTAAAATTCTTTATCTCACTCTAGAGGCTATTTGTCCAAAGCCCAGTATATTGTTGAAAGTGTATTAATAATTGAATCTGACTTGGATTGGTTCTTTGCAAATTTAACCCTAACTACTGTGTCCCTAATGACAGCAAGCTTCTCCGGCTAAGCTTTACTGAGGTGAAGGTGTCTCAGGTTTCACCATTTGCTGTGTGGATTTTCACAGGATGCATGGAAATAATCTCAAAGTTCTGCATAACCCATTGGTCTCACTGCTAAACCTGAGGCGTACTCTCTTGCCTTTGCCTTGGCAGGTTTGTCAGTTCAGGAATCTAGAGGGTGATATATTCCCCAGAAGCTTAACATTATGTCCTGGGGGTGTGTCCACCTCAACAAAGCTGTACTTCTTCCTTTTACATGCTACTTTTGATGATTAAACAAAGCCATCAATCCATGAGACAAGTGTGGGAAACAAGATGCTTGAAATAATTGTTCCCTGCCACCCAAGTGAGGATTCAGTTTAAGGATCTGAGCCCACACAGCATTATGGGTGTTAATTTTGGGTAGTCACCTTTTTGAAGCTTATCCTAACCTAATCAAGTGTCTGTTTTCCCCTTAGGGCTGGCACTTTTACTAGATAACAGCTGCATCTCTGTGAGAAGCCTTGTGAAGGGCAATATATTTGTTAGCAGTTGCTATTTTCAGCCTTTGAGAACAGAGTTAGGCACCTGCATTCACTTCTTCTAAAACATCAGCACAATCTGTACCTACACTGGGGTCAGGAGAGGGAGGTGCAGGGAGAACAGGCAGGCTCACCCCCGAGGCTTTGGGAAGATACTTCTGGAGGGAAGTGATGGAATCCTCAGTTTGGAGACCTGTAAGACTGTTAGGTGATTTACAGTGCTCTTCTAGGGTGAGAAGAACAGAGTGCTCTGAAATTACTAACGCATCTTGGGACAACCCAGCATGAGACCCACACTGGCTATAAACAAAAGAGCTAGCAAAACCAAACTACGGGAGTTCAGACAGAGGCGAAGGCAGGAGAAGGGGAAACTTTTTTTTTACTTCCTTTTCTCTTTTGGTAATTAACCACAACTAGATTTCAGAACACATAATTTTAGACCCTTATTGTCTAAACAATATGTCTTCATCTCGAAAACAATTAGACTTCAGGCTTAATGTGCCTCAGAGGGTTACATAAACTAGATCCAGGATAACTCCTTACACAAGAAAAACATTCCTGGCTGTGAGGGAGAGCAGATGGCATTTAGGTAAACTGCATTTGCAGGAAACCCCCCTGTGCCATTAGATGGCAAACAGCTATTGTCACTGTTGTTCCTCTGCCTGGGTTTGTGGGAAGCTATGGAAAAAATAAGCAGTAAACAAAGTACACCAAATGCTCTGGTGATGAAACAGAGTGGGTTAATCTGCAGACAGGTATTACAAGCGTCAGCACCAGCACCACTGTGCTGCAGTATTGTGCTATGGAGTTTTCTTGTCCAGCACATGCTAGGTGGGAACCAGTAACATTTTCACTGCAGGTGCATCTTCAAGCAGTGCCTGTGGTTGGTCTGCTGCATCAAACCCAACTGGGGCTACAGGGGAGGAGTGAAAGGGAATTTGAATGCTGGCTCTGTTCCCCAGAGGACAAGGAAAGGCCAGGAGTGAATGCAGCTGACGGGGCTTGGATGGGGAAGAAGGATCTGCAGGTGCTTCTCATGACAAGACTGAGGCTATCTTGTGCTGGAGAGAGCTGTATGGATGGGGATACAGCCCTGAGATACCTTACACAATCTCAACTTGAAAGGCAGAGGGTCTTTGGAAAACCCACATCAAAATCTGACTGAATTTTACACCAGCTGTGTCTGCAGTTGGTTAGATTGATGTCATATTGGGTAAAGGTACTTGAAAGAGTGTCATAGCCCTAGAGGCATGCACAGGCCTTAATGGTCCTGATAAGTGTCACCTGGGACCACTGTGTCCTTGGCCCAGGGTCCCCTTTCAGCTCTCTGGTCCAGCAGTACTTGCTCTAGTGATATTACAGCTGTCTGTCTCTAGACTGCCCAGGGAAGAAGTCACTGCCTTGAGTGAAGACAGAGAGATGAGCAACTGAAGTGGAGGGTTAGTGGATGTGTCTGTAGGTCTTAGGCTATTTACTTCCATGTGTTGAGGGAACTGGAGGAGACTTAAGGGAGTTGGGCTGGAGATGATCTCTCACTGCTGCTTGACTTGGTTGGGTTCGAAAAGTGTCTGGGTTCTGCTACTCTGCTTACATGCATGAGTACATTCTCTGTGAAGTTTTGTGGTTTTCCAGGTACAATTTATGAATAAGTATGAAACCCTTGTGATTCAGTAACCATGTGGGGCATTTGCCCAAGGGACGTTAATCCCATCACCTCATTCTTGGTCACTTATGGTCTAATTCCTTTCCTACAATCACCATTTTTCTTGGTTTATTACAGGTTACACAGAAGCTTGGATTATTTTGGGGACTACTTTTGTATTATTACTGTTGCTATCCATTGTATTTTAAAAGGAGGTTGGGTGTTTGAGGGTAGAGAATATCCAGATGAAAATGCTGTATTTAATTTTGTTGTCAGGACAAAAGATTTTTTTAACAAAGTCAGATTTTCTAGGTCAATAAATGAATATTTATTATTTGAAAATCTATTGTGAAGAGGAAGAAGCTCAAAACTTGACACTGATGAATAACCTGTATTGTTTCTGAACTCTGAGGTATCTAAGGGAAAAATAAGCGTCCTCCTTCTTATGCCTGAGGGACTCTCAGGAGACTAAAAGAGCCTGGTAGAACTGTGTACTCCGACTAAACAACAGAGAAAACAGGAGGCAGTTTAGAGGACTAGTGATCTGTGTTCCCCTTTTGTTAGTCTTGCAACATTTCACAACTGGAGTTGGGGCATTGCAGGAACCTAGGGATGAAGATGCCTGATTACTGAGACTTCCTATTACCAGAGCTCTTCCAGCCTGCTGTCAGTAACTCCAGCTCTTCACTTGCTTGGGTCTTCCATATAAATGAGCACCTCTTGCTTTCAAGAGAGAAAGATCAGTGGAGCTTGTGGAGAAGCAATTGTCCAGTTTGTCTTGTATATCATTGCAGTGACAGTGTAGGGACCCCAGAAGAGAATCAGTCTTTTAGGAAAAATAACACTAATTGTGCTCAGTGGTTTTGGCACCTGAGATGGACATGGTGCCACTCTTGATCAGCCAAGAGGTGCAGAAGAGATGCTACTTGCAGACTCCCAGTCTGCCATTGTGCTAATCCAACATTCTTCCATATGGTGGTCCCAAACTCCAATGTTCACTGTTGTGACACTGGAAATAAAGACTAACTAACAGTAAGTGTCGATTGCTGAGAAGAATAACTATCATTTAAAAGGAATAAATTTAAGCTTAACACTCTTCTTAGCTGTTCTGGGGTACCTTGACCATCAGGTAAGCCTAAAAGTGTCTCCAGTATTACAAACCTAGTTAGACTGATCTGTTTTCTTTAAAAAAAAAACTCAGGTATTTGTCATGAATCATTCTTTGCTTTCTCCATCTCTCCTGTGAAACAAGGGCTGTGTTTCCACCACAGACCCTTAGGAAACAATGGAAGTTAGAAGGATCTGACCATGTCCCATGTGTAGTTTCAACACAGTATAAAAGGATGGAGAAAGAGTGACTGGGATGCAGCTGGCTGAAATTATTAGATATACCCAGAACAGCCACTCTGTAAAGTCCCAGATAAAACAGCTTTTAAAACTTGGCATATCATTATTTAACCAAGTGGTTAGATCCCAACAGAAAGGTCTTTTCAGCTTATCTTTGAAAGACAGGGCTTATTGTGCTGGCTCTGTGCTAAATTCTCCAGTTTGCCCTCTGTTGAAGGGAAATCTGTTTCATAATTTACTCCTTGCTCTAGATTTTTTTTATGCTCTGAGGGCTAACACCTTTAGATGTGGTGTGTCCAAAGAAACTTAAGAATAGCTGACTCAAAAAATATGCTTATTAAATGTATGTAGTAAGATGACAGATTTCCCATGTTGTTGCTAATCTGTAACACTGAGATCTGCACCTCCCTCCCTCCCTCCTTGCTTGCCCTAAGTAAGGATTTACTCCTGGAACTCAAAAGTTTCCTCTGTTGTTAAATCTGATAGGTTCTGGCTAAAAGTTGACATCTACTGAATATCTCTACACAGTAAAAGCACACAACTCATCTCTTTTGCCTAAGGGAGAGTAACACAGAAGGCAAAGCTCTTGCTGTTGCCAAGAAGCCTCCAGTCCAAGCTCTTGGGAAATCTGACTTAGTCAAGAAATTTTTGCCTTTTGTTTGCAAGTTACAAATTCACTTTTTGGGTAATAGATTCAAGCCTGAATAATGTAACAGGGACTGTATTAAAAGCCCTTATCCATGCTTAAAGCAATTGTCACTGAAATCTCAACCCACCCCAGCAAATCTACTTCAGATTTCGCTCTTTGTACTTTATCCTTTTGAGAACAGAAATAAAGTTGAGAGTCAAAAGTTAATTTCTTAATAATTGACAATGTGAAGATGAGTGTAGCACACAAACATCTGTGCTACCCCAGTAGCTGTAGAATAGCTTTGTGTAGGGAAAAGTTAAGAAAAATCATATTGAGCTCTTGCATCCCATCTAATGATTACCCAGGAACAGTGAAATCAAACTGAATCAGAAAATGCAAAATACATTGATGGGTGGTACTGCTTTCTTCCCTTGTGATATAGGAATGGACTGATACAGTTGTGGGGTGAATTTTAAATTAAAAGTAGCAGTTCCTATTCTGATAGTTACATTCTAGGGACAATAGAGGATGGCCCAAGCCAGACATGATGGACAAACACTAGCCAGATTAACACCAGCTAGGTGACCAGGGAGAAAGAACTTCAAAACTGTTCCCATGAGAACTGACCTTCATGTGAGAAGGAAAGCACAACATTCCCCTGAGAACTGAACCTTCACGTGTGGGGAGAACCATTTCATTGTGACAGTGTAACAGGGAGCCATTGCCAGTCAGTGAGGATGGTCAGTCACCTGCTGTCAGTCAAACAGGCTCACAAGTCCAGCAAGGCTTTGCTGGACCTGTTGGCCCCACATGCAGCGACCCAGGCTTGGGCCTGGTGCAGGACATAAGGAGGCTGCCTCGGTGGTGCAGGGAGACAGACATCAAGCGTGCCCTGAAGCTGGGGGGGACACCCTGAAGATGCTGTGCCTGGCTCCCTTCACTGCTCCAGTGTGCACCCCTTATCATCCTGCTGCTTGGCGGTGTTGTGAAGATCCCAGGGTTGGTTGGACTCTCTTAAACCTGTTATATTCCTTATAACAGCCTAGCAAGGCTTTCTCTCTTACAACTGCTGTATGCTTGAACATGGCTTAGTAAAGCTTTCTCTTAGCACTGCTCTATGCTGGACAACAGCTTAGCAAGGCTTAAAACAATAACAGCTCTAATATAATTGCTGCTTTGGTGTGGACTTGTGTTTTTGCATTGGAATCCTCAGAAAAGAACACGATTACTTCAGTGGTAACATGTGCATTTAAAAATATATTTTGGTTGGTTAAAGCAAAATTAATTCTAAATACAGATAGATCTTTTGAAAAATCCAACATGAATACAAGGTTTGGAATGATTTATTAAGCACACTAAAGCTGGAGTCATGCATAAGCAATGAAGGAAGGCATGCTGCAGCTCTGTTCTGGCTTTGCAAATCCTGCTGCTGGTTTTAATGTTCATAACTTTAAAAGCTATTCTCCAGTTATGTTTCTCCCTACTGATCTATCTCATGCAAATGTTGGTCCATCTGTGATATACCATATGTTTGTCTTAACAATGTTATTGCTTAAATTTGGGATTATCAAAAAAAATAACAACCAAAACAAAATTCTTGAAATACTCTCTCTTTGCACTCCAAATAAACTTCCTTCAGATTTTATAGATTCCAGCAGTGTTTGCTGAGGCTTGAACTTAACTTTTGTCTTTGATAAAGTTGTCTGTCACTCAGCTTTAGTCATTCTGGTGCTCAATACATAGTAGTTTGTTGGATATCAATGACATGAAAATTAGTTTTTAAAAAAAACTTTGTAAAAGGTTTTCTAGGTGTGAAAATGCTGACTGAATGGTCAAAAGGAGTGACTGGAAACTCATAAGCTTTGCAGACCTGTCTCTTGCATGAAGTGTATGACTCAGTGCAGGTTTGAATCCAAGTTACTGAAGCTTATGGTGGGAAAGGATGATGCAGCTTTTTATTTTGGGAAAATATAATCGGTCCAACTGTAAAAGTTCAGAAAGAGCGTGTCCCCATTAGAAAAGAGAATGCTAAATGTTAGTAGGAAGGTAAAATGTAATCAAGGGGTATACCAATGGAAGGAAATGGTGGAGGGAAGCTTAAAGAAATTATTAAGTAAATTGGTTCTACTGGGTTGAGTGGAGAGAAGTACTGGAGGTCTCAGGTCCAAGGAAGGAGGTAAAGATTTGAGATAGTGGGATATGGAGGCATGAAAACACATTTTGTCTCTACTTTCTGCTTTATTTTTTAAGTTTATGAGAAGACCTGCAATATCTTGGCCCTTCCAACATTCAGGGCTCTCTAACATGAAAACTGGGGTTTGGAGAGACTCTGTGATTTGGGGAAAAAGATAACTTTGTCATTATGCTCATCCTTGCTGATAAAGGGCTTATACCCTGGACTGCAGACTGGTATCTTCCATAAGCTGAGGAGGGATATGCTGCTCTTGGATGGGGAACAGTGGGAGCTGTGCTCCTCAACCCAAGCATGACCTAGGAGTCAGGGGCAAGGCTTGTAGGAATTTGGGTCCTTCTCCCTGCCCTCTCCATGTGAACCACCAAATCCCTAGCATGGCCTCCAGATATGGTGTGTGGTGTGCCAGAGAGCAAGCTGTTTGCCTGGTTTAGCCAAAACTACAATGCTGGGATGGCACTGAGGGGCTAAGGCTACATGTACAGCAGTAAGTAAAGCAGGCTGAGATCTCTCTTCCAGCCCATCGTCAAGGGCAGAGTCATGATCATTTCAGTATTGTTGCATTCTTTTTTTCTTTCTAGACAGCATGGTCTTATCTGGTTTGTTTCCTGGAAGCTACCCCCAACCCATGCTGCCCTCCCAAACTAAGCCTGCATTTGTGGGACAGGGCTGCTGGGTGCAAGTAAAGCCCATCTGGCAAGGTGCAGGCAGTTAGACAGTACAGTTGTTCATTTGCTGGGGTATAGGCCTGTGCTCTGGCCCTGCTTTGTTTATAAATTTAATGAAGCACAACTACTACGCCCTCAAAAGTATTTCAATTTGTTTCTGATCTGGGTTCTCCTGTCACCAGCAAGAGCCAGGGCCTGGTGCTTCACAGCTTATGATAATTCTCTTCCTGATGACACCTGGAAGGAAACTTCCTCCCAAGCATCGATGGCAAAAAATCTGTGCTGTAAGTAATTTCCAGCCTACATGGAAATGCAGTTTCTAGTCTGACTCATGTAAATACTTATTTCTCTTTAGAGCATCTCGACCTGCTTGTCTTGTTAGTATAGTTTTGTAACAGTTAAGTCATCCTGTTAAGGCAAAGTGGTTCAGGGATTTGAATGAGTCTGATCATCAAATTGCTGTGGTTTAATGCTATTGTTATTAAGTTTCTGTGTGTTCTGGTGGGTTCACCTTAACTGTGAGTAAAGATGAGTAAGGAACATAAAGGATTTCTTTAGTCTCGCTTCAAAGCCTTTTTTTTTTCCCTATTCAACTGCATTTTCATCTGTTAGAGTTTGGTTGCTTACAGACATAAGTGACTGTTGAGGTATGTTGTATTCCCTTACTCATTTGTTTTTCTGGACAGACTGTCCTTACTACTGATTACCTGCATGCTGCCTGTTTTCCTTTTGAAATCCAAGAAGAAAAATGCTGTAACAAATAATCCTGTAAGAGCTTGGAAGTTAACAAGGAAATGAGTAATAGAATATTGGTCAAGAACAAATTATATCAGACAAATATATATATATATATATATATTTAAGACTGTGTAAAAGGCTGTTTGGATAGCGGAGAATCATAGATATCACAAGTCCTGACATTGTGATTCTCTGACATTCCTGCAGATAAGCTGGGGAACATGCTCTGGTTGTGAAATTTCTCATGTGGTTGGTTTCATGTACTCACTGCAGAGATCTCCACAGGTCACTGTCAAACTGCAAATAAGTAGTACTTAGGCATTGTAAGGGTCTGTTACGGCTCCGGGCCTACTTAGTATTTTCACTAATAGCTAATTAATGAAAGAAGAAGGATTTATATTACACTTGCAGATAACAGTATATAGGGAGGGACTGAAAGGCATGTGAGGTAGTTCTTGCGATCTTCTAGGTCCTAGAGAAACTTCCCTGAGAGTGACTGTGTATAGCTCAGGTTTCTGTATTGCAAGGATGACATGTACAGCTGTAATTGGAAGGCAAAAAGAATGACCAGTGGCCTGTGAGGGAGGGCTGGAAAAGCTGTGGTTGCTTAGTCTGGAGAAAAAACAAGAGTGAAGGCAAGTCTTAAGTATACAGAGAGCTCTCTTAAAGAGGAAGGGAATAATTTGTTCTATTTGTCTGTAGCATGTATGATGGGAAATAATGGACTTAAATTGCATCAAGGGACACTGAGGTTTGACACTGGCAAAAAACTTTTAACATTCAGGATAATTAAACACTGGAACAAGTTGCCTGGGGAAGATGCATAGTCTCTCTTACTGGGGTTTTTAAAAAATCGAGCTAGACACAAATCTGTCAGGAATGATGTAGGTACAAGTTGATTTTTGCCTAAAGGCAGGGGGATAGGTTAGATGAAGCCCTCAGTCCTTTAAGCATGATCATCTGTAGTTCTGTGTGTCACTGCTGAATTCAGCACTTCCATATTCATGTTGAAAAGCTGGCTGAACACAGCCAGAGCCTGAGTTTTCACTCAGACCTCTCCCCTGTGCTTTTCTCTAATCCATAAAATGAAGCCTAGAAGGGGAAGATCTAATTATGTTCTAGTTTAGAGGCACAAGTATTAGGGAGGTAAGAGATAAAGAACAGAAGCTTGGGTGAGAAATGTCTTGCCTTCCCAGTGACATCTTGCCAAGTGTACTGAGTTCAGTCTTGTTATGCTTCCAAATGGTCCATCCGTGATTGCATTAACACAAAGTATCACCGTCTGAGAAGAGTTCACATGCAGAATGCATTGAATTAAAATTTAAGGCAATAAATGAGGGCTTATAACGTATTGGCAACATTATCAGTAGCAGTATAGCCAGCATATTAGTGACTATGATGGATTGACTACTGAGGAATTCATTAAATTTACAAGAGTCTCCCCAGATGATTCCACTGGCTAAAATACTAATTGCTGCCCCTGGGAGCACTTTGGCCATTTAGTTTCCAAGCAGAGCTTACTCTGAAAACAGGATTATGCTGCTGACATTTGCTTCGATTGGGGAGTAGAGTCAATTTATGTTAGGGGTTTTCAACATTGCCAATAGTTTCTGTTTGTACTAAGCTTTCTGCCTTACTAAACGTAGGACCTCTGAGAAATACATTTATGTGTGAAAAACACATTACTTAATACAAAGTGCTCCAAAAGCATAAATTTACACAATAACCAACTTTATACTTGTACAACGATATTCAATCTAAAGGCTGTGATGTTTCGTTTGTGTGGAGGATGGCAATGATTTCTGTTTGCTCCTTTGCTAAAAAGGAAAATTGCTGACACTTTAAAATGAATTTATAGAAATACTCTAGTTTCTTTTTAAGCTGATGGATACTTTAAGGTTAATGGTTAATCTTGCGATGTCAAACGTATCCACATGTTTGTGAATGTGCAGGGAAGAAATTCTCCAGGCACTGAGACTGTAGCTGTCTTCAGCAGTGTGAGTCCTGGGAACTATTCTTGAATGAACTCAAAAGTGCAGCAGGTCACAATGTAGATTTAATCTTTTTATTTGTAAGTTTTGATTCTGGTTGAGACAACTGGAGATTGGCTGAAGTAGAACGGACCTTCTCCACATGCTGTGATTATATCACAAATCGGTTTCTTGGCTGTAGAATTGAGATCCGTAGTAACTTTCATGGGTCAGTAGCTGTGGAGTCAATTTCTCTAACGGGACTAGAAGCATAATTCAACTTTAATGTAGAAAAGATGAAACATTTCTGGATGAGGTGATTGGTATTTTTTGACAGACCGTTAGTGTTATATACTAAAGAAAACAATCACAGCAATAATAGTTATTAGTGGCATAGAAGAGAAAGGAAATCTATGGCTTTTTCATCCGGCATGGGAATATATTTCACAGCTAAAAGACTGTGAGTCTGCCTTTGCTGCCCTCCTAATAATCTCTTTCTCTTGAAACTTGCTGGTGGCCTGGTTTTCTTTTGGGACCCCGAAGACCACCATCTGAATCACTGCCTGACAGTAAGGTGAGAGTTAGGGTAGGAGAAAGAAGTTTTCTCACACTTCTGCATTTTGTTTCATGGCTGCCGGTAAACCTGAACACAGTTGCTGTGCTAACAAGTATCACCTTGTCAGAATAGAGCTTCTCAGTTGGGCTTTCCTTTTTATCTTGGACATGATACAATCCTGGAATTTCAGACCTAAGAAATGATTGACTAATCTATTGTATTGCCCTGTTCTCAGTAAATTGCAGTATGATCCCAGTTTACTTGCCATATGGCCAGTTCTTCTTAAAAATCCAACCGCATAAGCAATTTGTGCCCAAGATTACGGGAAGGGGGCACATTACTTACAAAGTATGTAATCAAGCAGAGTGATCCAACCCATTAACTGGGTGACATCCTTCTCTTTGTTTGGACAGTTTACTGGCTCTGGGGTTTCAAGTGGGAGCCGTCACTAACTCTTTCTGATAATAAAACTCAATTGAAATTTCATTCCTTTACCAGCAAGTGCCAGGTCACCAGATGGTTCCTAATTGTTATGTCCACATATTCTGTGCCGGATAGCAGCAGAGGTTGCCTGTGCTTTTTACTGGGACAACCGCTGCATGTACTCTGCAAATTTTTAATATGCATATCTTTTTGTTTAAATAACGTAAAGGGAAGTGCTTCAGTATTTACTAAATAGTGTAAAATAATAAACTTACAGAGTAAAAAAAAAAAAACAAAACCAACCCACAATCATAGAATCATAGAACAGTTAGAGTTGGAAGGGACTCCCAGAGGTCATCTAGTCCAACCCCCCTGCAAGAAGCAGGGACACCCCCAACTAGATCAGGTTGCTCAGGGCCTCATCCAACCTGGCCTTGAATGTCTCCAGGGATGGGGCATCCACCACCTCCCTGGGCAACCTGTTCCAGTGCTCCACAATTGTTGTTTTTTTTTGTTGTTTTAAATCCTCAGTAAGACCCTAGCAGCTTTTTAACTACAACAAACTAGTGGGTTTCTATTAAAAAAAAAAATCAAAAATTCTGAGATTGTAAAAGCTGTGATCCAACCAGGGAGGTGATTCAAGTCACAATGCCATGGCATATCTGTATGTGCAGAGTAATTAATAAATGCCCTGAGGCAAATGCCTTTGATGATGCAGGATGGGATACCCAAATCAGGTAGTTAGGGTAGAAGATGTTAACAGGACAAACTAATGGAGAAAATCTGCCAGCCCTCTCAAGTTTATGAAAGGCAGGAAAGGGGACATACCATGAGGATGTGCATAAACACCCTTTACCTCTCAAACTCCTGCTGAGGACCTTCTGGGCCGGGAAGCACATTCACCATGCTGTGCTTAGAAAAACTGTGTGTCATGGGCATGCTCCTTGCAGCCAGGCAGACCTAGTCATGCCAGAAAAGGAGGCCATTACAGCTAGCTACAGACGTGGTTGGACCCTGCTTCCCTGCCTGCCCCTGTTCGTGGAGGGTTTTTCCCCTTTGGCCATGCACTTGCAGAAGTGTTAGTTTGGTGTTTTCCTCACAGCAGGTTCTGTGGAGGCATGTGGGATAATGAAGCGGCAGGAGGTAAGGTTGCTGCAGAGGATTGTTGTAAGAGCAGTAATCTGGCCTGCTCGGCGTGAATGGTGAGAGGGAGCCTTCATGCTGGAATGGACATAACTGTTAGGTCTCTTCAGGAGTAACAAGCGTGATACTGAAGGACAGAACCTGCTGCCTACTTAGACTTAGGAACCGAGGTCAATCACAATGACAGCTTTTGGAAAACAGAGTGTAACAATAGACGTTATGGTGCCTGAGGGGATTCCTGACCACTTGCAGGTCTGGGGACAGGAGGTTCCTAGCTGATGCATTTTAAGCAACTCATTTGCATCAAGACATATTTGCACTTACCCTCCAGATGTGTTTAAAGGTCTTGTTGATGTTCCCCAACAGCTGTCAGGAAGGTGATGAAAAAAACACCTCCTAAACTGAAAAAAACTCTGCACGTTGTAGCATTTTGTGCAGGGATGGGCTATTACTCATTTTAAGAATCCAACCCAAGATGTCATTTCTGATACATGAGTAATTTTTGTCCAGAATGTCTTAAAAGACAAACTCTTACCTCTCAAGGTAATTGATTCTTAGGTTAGTCAGGGGAAAAGCAAATAAACTAGGGTCCCTCCATGAGTGACTCAACCCTAAAACTTACTCCCTCCTTCCTCTTCTTTCCTGTCTTCATTTTAATGTCCTGCAAGGCCTGTGGAGCTGTCCCATAAAGACATACTTTCTTTGATCTGGAGGGCAGGGAACAAATTCCTGTTGTTAGTATTGCATCAGGACAGCTTTTTTTTCCTGCTTTATGCTGTACATCTGATCCATAACTTTGGTATTTACTCCAGTTGTGAACTGTTGGCAGGCCTGTGTGAGATGGCTCCAGTAAAAGCAGGACTGCTGTGATCTAAACTATTGTTACACTCAAAACAAAACAAAATGCGTATCTTCACAGTTCTTCCTATTGAGATCAGAAGTAGAAGTAATAAATACAGTGAAAGAAGCTGTTCTCAAATTATTTGGGATGTGAAGTGAAATGGGAAAGTGCTTCAACATATTTCTCAAACAGTTTCTGTACACATTCTCTGAATAGCATTCTTAGTGCCTAGTTTGGGTGTGTGTTTAAGAAGATTGGGGACATTCAAGAAAATTAGGTTTTGTCTTCTCTTTGGTTTGTTAGAAATCTCACAGAGGCCAGGGAAACAGACTTTCAGTTCCATTTTAAGGCTTCAGAAGAAACAAATGAAGTTTCAGAGTAGCCCCCAACTTCACACCAAACTTCTCTAAGATTTCCCATGACTCTTTGTTCTGGACATATAAATGAGATGCCAATAGCAGTCATTGGTTGACTCTTGTATTGCTGTGAAGGTTCAAAAAAATGGAAAGCAAATTTCAGTTAGGACTCTATTGCCATTAGTGCTTTCCTCACTGCAGCCCTTGACTGTATCTGCCCAAACTAAATTCACACAGCATCTGTGTCATTTCACAGAGCTTAATCAACAGATAAACATTTGGGAAAAAGATGCAATTAAAAAGTGGTGGGATAACAGTGATCAATGCCATGGAAGCAGTGGGCTAGCAAATCTGCTGCTCATCACAGAATTACAGAACTGTAGTTGTTGGAAGGGATCTCAAGAGATCGAGTCCAACCCCCCTGCCAAAGCAGGTTCCCTAGAGCAGGTCACACAGGTTGAGGTCCAGACAGGACTGGAATATCTCCAGAGAAGGAGACTCCACAACACCCCTGGGCAGCCTGTTCCAGTGCTCCATTACCCTCACTGTGAAGAAGTTCTTCCTCATGTTGGTGTGGAATCTCCTGTGGTCCAACTTGTGACCATTGTCCCTTGTCCTGTCCCCACAGGCCACTGAGAAGAGGTTGGCCATCTCCCACACTTTAAATATTTATAAACATTGATGAGATCCCCTCTCAGTCTTCTCTTCTCAAGGTTGAACAGCCCCATCTTGCTCAGCCTTTCCTCATAGGGGAGATGCTCCAGGCCCTTAGTCATCCTTGTGGCCTCCGCTGGACTCTCTCCAGGAGATCCCTGTCTGTTTTGTACCAGGGAGCCCAGAACTGGACACAGGACTCCAGGTGAGGCCTGACCAGGGCAGGGTAGATGGGGAGGATCACCTCCTTCCACCTGCTGGCTACGCTCTTCTTAATGTACCCCAGGATCCCACTGGCCTTCTTGGCCACCAGGGCACACTGCTGGCTCATGGCCACCCTGTCATCCACCAGGACCCCCAGGTCCTTCTCTGCAGAGCTCCTCTCCAGAGCTCCTTTTCATTTAAGAGAAAATGAACCAAATTTTCTGTGGATAAAAGGTTTTTATAATGGTGAATCTGCTTCAATATTTTGTTGTCAAAAAAGAGTATATAGGGAATGAAGATTTCAAGATTTTTTATATGTTTTATATATAAGAATATAGGTTTTGAAGAAACCCTATGCATCTACTCCAGATGACAAATAAAACTTCACAGTGCTCAGAGGGCTGTACAGTAGCCTTACAGGAGCTGTAGGAGATGAGAGACCTGCAACAATCAAAAGGTTAATTGTGTTTTAGAGGAGTACAGTAGTGGCTATGAGTTATGTCTATAAATAAAAAAATCAGATTTTCTTATGTACAATCATTCTGTAGCAATCTTGTAAGAGTTATGAATAAGAAAATTAAAGCTGCATCCCATGTTATACTAGAGCTTCCCTTATATTGTGTTCTAAATTACCATGGTTATACTATGCTTCTGAAAAGTTTCCTTCTCTACATATGTCATTGAACTTTGAACAGCATTATCATTAGCATCATTAGCTATATTGCTGGTGTCAGCTGCTGGGGCAGCTGACACCAGCAATCAGGAGTAAGCAGATGAATTGTTAAGGACTGCAACCACGTTAGGTTGGTAGATCTGTTAAGGTCAGACCACGATCTCCTGGTTTCTGTCCTATATTCTGTGTCTGGCATGTTCCTTTGGACAAGAACTCTAAGCAATAGAGCTACACACTGACAGACAGAGCAGGACTGAGATGGAGGAAGGAAACAAAGATGTACAGCAATTCCAGGGCTTTAAATTCCATATTTGTTTGTTTGTTTGTTTGTTTGTTTTGAGAATGAAGTAAGTGAGAGTTACATAGAACTGGGCACAGAGTAGGAAATTAAGATTCATGGAAATAGGAAGGAGATAAACCATTCAGAGCCGAGCAGACAATGGGCAGAGCTTGTTTGATATCAAAGATGAGAATAAGCCAGTGAATATCATACTGTTAGTATGGGCAAGCTGTGTTCTAGAGACGTCAGGAAATATGTGATGGGGAGAAGCTGTAACAGTAGAGGCATCAAGGTGAAAAGAACAACAGGGATTGGTGGAGGGGGTTGGGCTGAAATAAGGTTCTAGAGATAGTGTGAGGAATAACAGGCAGGACTGCATGGTGGCATTGAAATTTATAAGAGAGTAAAAGGTTATGTACTCTTAATGCGTAAGCATAAAGGACAGGAAAAATACTGTATCAGCCAACGGATGAAGACAAGAGAAAAAGAGCTGGAATTTCCTTGACACCAAGGGTGTTTCTTTCAATCATGATACCACTAAACTTTCCAAATGGCTCTGAAAATATTTGTTGAAGCATGACTTATCTTCTTTCAAAAACATTTTTGCATTCCCAGAGATTATACAGTTAAAGCCCTATGCATGGGATTCCATTCTGCAGTCTTTTTTTGAGGTGACTAATTCTTGTGGAATTCAACCATGTAAATACCTTTACTTCCTTTAGAAAACTTGCTACCATCTGTTAATAGATACATAGAAGAAAAAATTCTTACCTGATTTAGCTCAGATGCTGCAATATATGAAAGAAATCTACAAGGCTATCACCCAAAATATCTGAAAAAATGTCTATATATAATAAATGCATGAAGGTTTTTATATAACATTTTAGGTTTCAATAGGGTTCTTTTTATTAAGTGTTACTGAATCGATCTTTAATGTAGTTAAATGTAGTTGTAAATATAGTTTAATGTAGATCATTAATGTTTATAAATATGTAAAGGGTGAGTCAGGAGGACGAAGTCAGGCTCTTCTCAGTGTTGGCCAGTGACAGGACAAGGGGCAATAGGTCCAAGCTGGAACATAGGAAGTTCCATGTGAATGTAAGGAAAAACGTTTTCACTGTGAGGGGGATGGAGCACTGAAATGGGCTGCCCAGAGAGGTTGTGGAGTCTCTGGAGACATTCAAGACCAATCTGGACACATTCCTGTGTGATTTAATCTAGGTGATCCTGCTTGGTCAGGGGGGTTGGACTAGAAGATATTTCAAGGTCCCTTCTAACTCCTAACGTTCTGTGATACTGTGATATGTGTAGTTGGGAGTAATGTGCATCTCTGTTGTTATTTAAAAATTTCCTCTACCAAGCCATGTTATTTTAAACAACTGGTAAGTGAATCACTTGCAGAATTCTCTGCAGAACTGAAAATTAATACTGTTTTCTCCAGCATGAGACATTCAAATTCATCCTCTAGGCAGGAAGACAGAACACTGACTACCCTTCTGGGAAAACACAAGCAATTCTGTAAAGCTGGGGGGAGTTTACATTACAATAGTTGTATAAAATTCAGACAAGTGAAATCGTAAAACCCAACAGAAACCAAAACCAGTTTAATAGAGGTGAATGTCAATGCCAAACCAGAACAAGGAGGTGAAGCTACAGCTCATCTGGGTGACTTCAGCATAACAGAACTGCAAGCATACAAGGAATTTAAAATGAGGGAACAATCTGAATGTGAGCACAACTGAAATTAAATCAACCAGTGTACTGACTAAAAGGGAAGATGCAAAATGCAAGCAGCTAGCTGGTAGCAAACATTAGCTATAGCAGATGTGCTTGTCATTAGCTCTAAATGCATGTTAAATTAAAGCCAGCATCTGTTCTCACAGAGATGGCCTCAATCATCTAAAAAGAAAAGTTAGTTTGGAGATCAGAACTTTAGAAAAGGTTTAAAAGCCGGGAATGGGAGAGTTAAGAGAATGGATGGGTGAGTGTCAGGAAGATGGAGCCAGGCTCTTCTCAGTGATGGCCAATGACAGAACAAGGGGAAATGGTTCCAAGCTGGAACATAGAAAGTTCCATCTTAATATAAGGAGAAACTTTTTCACTGTGAGGGTGACGGATTACTGGCTGCCCAGGGAGGTTGTGGAGTCTCCTTCTTTGGAGACATTCAAGACCAATCTGTACACTTTCCTATATAATCTACTCTAGATGATCCTGCTTGGGCAGCGGGGGTGGACTGGGTGACTTTTCGAGGTCTCTTCCAGCTCCTAATATTCTGTGATTCTGTGATTCTGTGATTCTGTGATTCTGCAGCTCTGAGTAAGTGGTGCTGCATTTCATGGGAGCTGGTGAAGATCCTGCATGTAGAAGTCCACAAAACCTGTTAAGGATGTGAATGTAAGATTCAAGTAGTTGACTTCGTTCTAGACAATCAAAAGCTGAGCAAGAAGTAAAGTAGATGCTGATGACAAATGCTGAGGAAAGGAAAGCCAAGTCCCAAAGTTTTCCGAATAATGACTAGCATTTAACTCTCAGCAGCTCTTACCCAGAGAGAAACAAAATCATTACATCAGCAGGCATCATAAAATAGTGGAATTTGGACAAATGAAAGTAATAAGAATGAGTTACTCAGTCAAAGAATTCAATTGCACAGTTACCAAGGCTGGACGTAATTTCAGAAAACTGAGGGAAAAGACTTCCAAAATAATAAAGGGGTTACAAATTTTAAAATAGGTGGAAGGAACTGCCATCAGGGAAATTACAAACAGACAAGAAACTCTGTCATCTAAAATAAAGTGGAGGAAATATACTTGGCTGGGACCTCTTAAAAATATTCCTAGCCACTGACTGAGTAGTAAGACTGATCACAACTACCTAACAGCAGGACAGTGTTGTAGTAGAATAGATCAAGTGACCCAAACTATCAGTATTTGGTATTCTGCACTTCCCACCACACCATGGGAAGTGGCTATCTACACAGCCATAGTACTGGCTATCTACATTTATTTTAATAAACAGTATGCAGAAACAACTAATAAAAGGACAGTCATAGCAAACATAGGATCATAAATTCTGAAAAGAATTGCTGTGTATATGTAAGAGTTTATTTCTTGGTTTGGGACTTGTGGTGAAACATTAGTTCGATTTCATTTGAACTGATTTAACTACCATTATCTTAAGCAATCAAACTATGGTTTTGAAAGCTTTATTTCTAGAATACTGTAGAGATTTAAAGCAAAGATCAGTTGCTAGAGTAACAAGTAAAAACTAAGAAGGTAGATGGCTTTGTTTAGTGAGGATCTATAATAAATTTAGGTAATTCTCAGATTTTAATTTCACTGTATTAAAGTATAATTAACAAAAATGTAAAACTTGAATTTAAAGTAGCTATAGTTTAGTACTTAATAGTATGGAGCAAGGAAATTTTCAGTCAATGAGACCAAAACAAAAACTGCAGCAAATTCAGTCAAAATATGATCATGTATGAAATCCCTGAAGGTGACGGGAGACTAGAAAATAGGGAGCTTTTAGGAAATATTTTGGGATTCTGATACTTCATGTTGCAGC
Source organism: Heliornis fulica (assembly GCA_013399135.1). Lineage (NCBI taxonomy): Eukaryota > Metazoa > Chordata > Aves > Gruiformes > Heliornithidae > Heliornis > Heliornis fulica. The sequence goes on along the minus strand of VXBZ01004862.1, from coordinate 764,201 downwards.
TAGCCATTGGCGCTGTCATGCGTGTAACAAATCCCTGACAGAGACTGCATGGGGATTGCTCAACCTTCAGTAGCAACTGAAAGCTCTTACAAGCAGATAGCTGAGGGACTGTAAGAGACCAGTCTGTTTTTACATCAGTCTCCCAATGGATAAAGGCACACACTGCAATGAGTGCTCATTAATAACCTTTCCAGGAACTCCAGCAGAGCCCCACGGATTGAGTGTATGTGGGAAAATGAGCTACTCCTGCTCAAAAAGCAGTTTTCAAACCGAGGTTTTGGTGTGCAGTGGGACATGCGATTCTTCACCTGTCTTCTCTTTTTCTCATCTGTGAAGCAGTCCTTAGAGAACAGTTTGAACTGAGGCATTTCTAGAAAAGTAGTTTCACAGTGTCCTGGCTTTCTTAAGACTGAATCAGAGCAGTACTGCAGAGTCACCAGTATGGGGTATATGGGGCATATGCCTCTTTTATTTGCCTTGCCTAGCATATTGCCATGCCCCCTGCATGAACACAATCCATGCAGTAGAGCCCTTACAATCTAGAAACAATGCCTTTATGAAAAAGTGGTGCAGTAGTTCCATTAAGTCAGAGAAACCTCTTATGAAAACTTCTGCATGTCATAATATCTAGCTAATATAAGTAGTTGAGTATAGGTTATAGGCTTCGGACAAGGGAAAATTTGGTGCTGGTGATTTTTTTTTTTGTTTTGCTACTTTATACCAACTGGAGATATCTCTGTTCTGCTCTGTTGACTTGAAATACAGAATCTTCTTGTCATTAGCAGGTACTTCTTGCCAGTATACTGGTTTATGAGTTTTCAATGATAAATCAGTAACACAAAGCCCTTTCCCATTTATGTTGACTATGAGTTGCTGTTTGAATATTAAGTAAAACTTCTTAGTTTACTCTCACAACAACATAGCTAATAGCTGAATGGATTATTATCCCAGAGGGTAGAAACTATCTGTTAACCTGTCCATGCAATAACCACCTGGAGTCTGTATCTGAAAAGACAGAATCAAACTAAAATGCATAAACATGATGCTGATCTTCTGTTCTTGGGTAACATCTCCTTTTGTCTTCTAGTGTGCATTTTCTGTCATTTTTATCATTCTCCTGTTAAAATTATAAACTCTAAGACAATAATACAATATGTATTAAAAACATTAGCCTACATAAAATTATCTGTAAAGATATTAGTTTAACAACAATTTAAACAAAAAGAAATATTATTCCTATCATATTTGCTTCTGGAAATTGAAAAGTGGAGATGAAGAAGCAGATAGGAAAAGGATTGGGAATTTTCCCTTGAGTTTCAACCAATTTGAGGCTGAAAATAGTTTATTTTTAAAATAAGCTCTTAAGTCATGATCTTCAGATCATGGGTTCATAGTGTTAGAAACTCATTTAAATAGCCGTACAGTTAGAAATGGTTGAGCAGCATTGTATTTTAATGACAGTTTTGCCCATGAGAACTGCAAGAGCTTATTCCATCAATAAGAATTACTGCCATGTAGAAATGACAATTTGAATCCATGTGTAGCAGGGAGCTCCATGGCATCACAAGAAAAATGAAAAAGAAATTGTCTAGAATTGGAGCTGATGAAACCAGGACCAGCCCAAAGAAAGCTTCAGAGTTCCTCTGGCCAGAAATTCCTTTGATATATGGGTATTTTCAGCTGCTTACCTTTGGATTACAAATACTAGTAGTGGTGTTCTCATAAGTCAACAGTAGATACTTGAATAATCCTCACAGATGTTAGTACTTTAAATAGGAGAGGTACTGTCATTCCTTCAAAATAAACGCATAGTAGGATGGAAATAAAAAATCCAACCAAGATGTTAAAGTGTAAACAAAGACTCTTGCTGTGAGTGCATGGAGACCTACAGTGAGAAATGAAGAAGTTGGGAGAAGTCAGATTGTAAATTATAGGAAAAGGGGAGTTGGTAAGTCTACTGCTTAACAGTCTTTAGGGTAAATGTCCTAATTGATGAGATAGGAAGGTAAAGTTAGCAAAGGAGATGACCTACTAAGAGTGGAAAGAGAGGGAGAGAGAGATAAAAGCAAAAGCAGGAATTTTGAGCTCCCTGCAGCTTCAAGTCAAAGAATATCTCTGAAATTAGTAATAGGACTGTGGACTCTGAACTCCGTAGTTAAGTTCGGGAATCAAACTGGAAGTCGTAATAACTGAACCAGAAATCAAAAGCTAATGTCAGGTGGTAGTTCAACCAACAGAAAAGGGGACGTGGCAAATTCATTATCTTGAATCCTTAAATCATGATGTAATATGCTCATCTGTGCAGTTTCTGGACTGTGGGTGCTGACCCCACCTCTTCCCCTTTCCCCAATGTCAGAGAATGCAATTAGGGAGTTGTGAAGCATTGAAAATTTACTGCGCTCTTCCCTACTCTTTGCACACACCCTTAGCCTTCAAGGTCAAGTAACTTCCATCAACCTCTCAAAGCTCTCCCAGAATATATAGATTTACTGTCACCAATAATTCTTAAATTATTTTATAATAAATTGCAAAAATGTTACTTAAATAAGGAACTTCAACCTAAGAAACTCTAAAAGGGCTCATCTGGTTTGGTCACTGTATTTAGTGATTGAACGGTGAAACAAATAGATCATTATACAGATTTGCTGGTAAAAATCTGTGCTGTTTCTGGCTGTGATCATGTTTTAAGTAACTATTTGCATTAACAATGAAGCATGGAGCTATTCCACAAGGGATAAAACATTAAAGTTCTGTTAGGAATGTATTCTCTACTTGGCTGTTTCTGTAATGGTATTACTTCTACCCTGGACAAGTTGTGTGGGTACTGACCACATTTGCTGCTTTAAATCTTCATTTTTGCTTTTGACAGTTAAGTCCAAATTGCATGAAAAATAAAACTATTTTTGTATTAAGATACTGACACTGAAGTCATACTGTAGGTACCACTCCTCAGATATTCAAATAGCAGTTTATTTTTAAAAACTCATAAGTAAATTCACCAATGTATATTAAATGTTTATGATAACATCTAAAATTAACCTATATATCTTGCAGATAAATATGACAGGCCTTACAAAGTTTAAATATTATTACCTTAAAACAAACAGTGAAAACTTGCAATTACATTGTGAATCCTGGAAGCTTGTTTATTACCAGTTCACTGATGTCTTTGTACTTATTAGGACCATGTAGTTTCCCCAGGGAATCATCTTCGTTGTTGGACATACTATTTTCCAGGACACCGAGTTCATGATCAGACATGTTAAATGGCAAGTAAGAGCTAACTTGAGTTACTGAGTGACTTTTTCCTGCAGAGGTCTGCCCTTTTCTTACATTCCAACCAGTATCAGAGCTAATTTGTTTGCTTCTCAGTGTAGATACTTGTTTAATATGCTGATCAGCCCCATTCTCTTCCTTACTGATGTGCTGGGTTTCCAGCTCATCTAGTAAGCTTGCTTGAATGGAGGCATCATTCAGTGCATCAGCAGTTTCAGCATTAGTTCTCCTGCTGCTTTTTAAATCACAGTTTCTTTTCAAAGACTGGACGGAAGATGAAACTGAAGAAACTGGCGGAGGATCTGCAGCTCTTTGACTTGTCTCTGAAATTCTCGACCTGATGGATTCTGGCTCTGTATCTGACCAACCCTGCTTTGGGCTTTCAAGCCACACAGGCTCGGGACTGCTCTCAAGAGCTTCTGAGTCTATGCCCATACACTCAGCACTGGTGAAATCTTCTGAATAAATCATGTTCTCAGGACTAGCAACAAAGTCATCCAAGTATACAAATTCAGAATTGTTTTCAACACTTCTGCTGGGGCTTGGTTTCTGATCACTCACAACAGATGCATCATCTTGCTGCATGGTTTTACAGTGAGTTAAGTGAACTGCTTCCTCATTACTTCCCATTGCATTAGCATCTGATGGGAAGGCTGCTGGGAGTTGGCCTTTCCCATCTGCTTCCTTGTGAGCAGATTTAAATAGTGTTTCCTCCAGTAAGGGGGATATCGATACTTTGCTTGGACATTCCTTGCTTGCAATTTCATTGCTCTTCAATAGACTTGCATTAGCCTCTTTCTGCAGGTCATGGGACACATTTCCTCTCATAGAAACGTATTCTGTGAGAGCAGTATTTTGTAACGAACTCTTAACAGTCATATCAAACTCTTTATTATACCTGGAACTGCCTCCCTTGCTACGTTGCCTGTAAGAAACATGCTTTTCTCCAGCATTTCTGAGCACTTTTCTTTTGGACAACGGGCTTCTCTCCTTCAGCATCTCCATCTGCTTTTTTCTGTACTGCTCTCTCCTTTCATGAATTACCAGCTTATCAGGGTTGGTCTGCTGCAGCCGTAGTCTCAGTGTATTTGTCAGCCCATACAACAATTTCCTCCTGGGAGGTCTGTTTTCCTTAGTTTTGCAGTTCCTTTCAGAGCCTGTCTCTCCCTGCAGTACAGCCTTCTTAGGTCCTTTCCCAGGCTGAGAAGACCCTGGTGAGGCAGCCTTTTGACAGCCTTGCTTGAATGTAGGGTTGGCAGCTCCATTGCTCCCATCAGCCCCCACAGGTACCTCTGCAGGCCTGAGGGCAGAGTTGCAGCCGGGGCTGGTGGCCGGTGCAGCCATATCACCACCCTCCGGGGGCTGGCAGAGACAGGCCAGGTGGGGGTGGACAGCAGCAGTCGAAGCACCTCGGGTGAGCACCGACAGCTCTGCCAGCAAGGCACTGAGTAGCGGCAGCTGCCTCAGGGTGTCGTGGAGCTGGCGGGGGCTGGCGGGATGCAGCAGTGAGGGCCCAGCACTGGGACGTGGGGGACTCTGGCCCTTGTCTTGCTCCTGTGGCCCACAGGCCTCGGCATGCTCCCGGTTCCCAGTGGCTACTGCTGCTGGCTGCAAATGCGGCTCAGCAGGGTTGCTGCTATAATAGAGTATGGGAGGGCAAATGATGTTGCCCTGCAGCTCCTCCTCCTCACCCTCCTTCTCCTCCTCCTTCTCCTCCTCCTCCTCCTCGCCAGGCGTCTCAGGGGAGGCAGCGGGCGGCGTGGCAGCCCGGGGGCTGACCGGGTCCGGCGGTGTCGGCTCCTCACCGGCCTCCAGACTGGTGAGGCTGTAGCCCAGGACCAGCTCCCCGACGGGGTGTCCCGCGGAGTCCCGCAGCGGGAAGCAGCCGCGCCGGCCACAGGAGGCAGCTGCCCCAGGCCGCTGCAGCAGTTCGGCCGCGGCGGAGGCCAGGGAGACGTCGCAGCTGCCGAGGAGGCGGGGGGAGCCCGCGACGAGCCCGGCGGGCAGCGCCAGGAGCATGGCGCGGAGCGGCCGGCGGCGGAGCGCGTCCCGCAGAGAGCCCCGGCGCCAGCGGAAGAGGCAGCGCTTGCCGCGGCCGAGGGGGAAGGTCCGTCCCGGCCGCAGGGGCGGCGCAGCGGCGGCGGGGCGCNAGCTAGGTGAGGCGGTCGGCCCTCTCGCGAGAGGAGCGCCTCTGGGAGGGCCTTCGGCCTCTCCCTCTCCCGGCCCGGGAGTTGTGGTCCCTACGAGGCTTTGCGAAGAGGATGGGGAGTTGTGGTCCGTCCCGAGTGGGCGTTGGAACCGCTGCCCGGCGGCGCGGCGGGCACTTAGCCCCTCGTCCCGCGGGTGGGGAGATGAGCAGTGCTCCGAGACCTCCTGCGTGTCCCCATCGGGGGGCAGGCGGCAGCCGTGCTGCGGTCTGCCCTCCTCTGTGACAGGCCGGACGGGGGCGGGTTGGGGGGTGGTGATGCGGCATGTGGAAACTAGGTGCTCCTTGGTGTCTGCTCTCACGCGCCGTCGTTCAGCGTATTCGTCAACGAACTGGACAAGGGGACAGACTGTACCCACAGGGAGTTTGCTGATGATACAAAACTGGGAGGAGTGGCTGACACACCAGAAGGCTGCGCTGCCCATCAGCGAGACCTGGTCAGGCTGGAGGGTTGGGTGGAGAGGAACCAAATGAAAAGCCATAAGGGCAAGTGTAGGGTCCTGCACCTAGGGAGTAAAAACCCCAGGTGCCAGGACAGGTTAGGGGCTGACTTGCTGGGAAGCAGCTCTGCAGAGAAGGACCTGGAGTCCTGGTGGATAACAAGCTCATCGTGAGCCAGCAGTGTGCTTTTGTGGTCAAGAAGGTCGGTGGTATCCTGGGGTGACCAGCAGGTCAAGGGAGGTTCTCTTCCCTCTCTACTCTGCCCTGGTGAGGCCACATCAGGGTTCTGGGCTTCCCAGTACAAGAAAGATAGGTGACTGCTGGAGAGCAGAAACCATACCTAGATATACTGAAAGCAACAGGCATATTTAACGGTGGTCAAATAGTAGCTCTTGAGATTCCCCAGGAAGACGAACAGGCATTTTGCCCATTTTACCGATGGGTACAATATGACTATGGTGTTTAGTCCAAGATTTCTAACCTCTTAATTTTGAAACTTCTGCTCTGTGTAAGCAAGAGACTCATCTTTGTGTATGGCAACTGCGACTGAAGTTAAGGGGTAAATTATGCAGGAACCAAAGCCTTGTTTTAAGATGTTAAGTCCCAGCACTCCAACAGTTTCATGCAAAACTGAAGTGTTTGATTTTATTTCCCCGAAAATGAGCCCTACTCCCACATTTCATTCTGCACAAACAATATAAATAAAAACTACTCAATGCACATGAAAACTATAGGTGTTAATAAGCTGTGTAAGATCAGTCAGCAAGTTACTGGCAAAGCAGTTATTTAAATAGAAAGGGGTATTGATTTTTACCTTTTTCTTGCTGGTGTGTTTTATTAAGCCAATCCTCTGGTCACAAGAGCATATTTCTTTCAAAATAAACAGAAACCAACATTTTGCTGAGTTGCAAGTTAGAAAAATAGACATTTTTCATTCCAACAGCCTGAGTTTCTACTAACCACCATTTTAAGGAGATTTGTGATAACACTTCTTTAGTTTGCATGTCACAAAAAAGTAGTTTGGGAAACAGGCATGCCTCAGAGAGTCAGGGTTGTGAAGCCAAGTTTTATTACCTGCTACTGCCCCAAAGAGAGAAGGTTCATATTAGGATCTACATTAGTCATCAGTAATCTTTTTAAAATGGCTCTGGTTCTTTTCAGTGCAGTCTCTTCAGTCCTCTTTTCTTAGAACTAAACTTCAATTCTTCTGGGGATTTTTGGCTGCGGGTTTTTGTTTTTTTTTTCTTCTTCTTCTTCTAAAAGTCTGGAAGACTGAGGAATTCTGCTGATTCAGTGAAGTCTTTGACTGACCTTTTTTGTATGTTTGAAGTACTAACATTTTCTCTCTCTCAAAAAAAAAAAAAATTACCCCAGACTAGACAATTGGTAGCATTAGCAGCAACTCAGCAACTTTGTTTCAAATCTATCTTTTGAAGGCTCTGAAGTGCCTTTTTTTTTATTCTTAATTTCTATAGTATTTTAGATTTATTGATCTCTCTCTACACAAAGAGAGCTCTCTATGTAGTTTATACCTGCTTATGGATAGAGGAAAAAAAGATCTTCAGAAAACATAGATTTTGGTAGATCTACAATTAAATAGACTTATTCTGGTGTCATTCTGAAAACTGTATTTTTAAAAGATGGAATGTTGAACTAAAGAGCCATTGTTCACCTGGGTATAAAATTGCTCTTCTCTGTGCAGAATCTGCAGGGCGATGCTTGGAATTTGTGCAAATATTTAGCCTGCTGGCACTCCAATTCAGAAGGGGGTCAGACAGTCTGCTGGAATATTCAGCTGCAACATAATAGCACTTCTTAAAATACTCCAGCTTAAAATGCCACCCAAAGAAGACTTATTTAGTCTTCTCTCAGTTGTCTGTTGAGTCAGCCAGTTGTGAAAGGGCAATAAAGAGAAAGAAATTCAGGACTTAGGATGGCAGCCTTTGATAACTCCCGGATTTCATGAAATCTCTTCTTCAGAAAAAATGAAAAATTATAAAATACACGAGCAAAGCATTTGAAGTGTTTGCAATATATTTAGGTTTATCTCTTGAAGAATCTAGAGAATGCTTTGACATGGTACAAAGTCAAATAAGAATGTTAAATCTATACAGAAATTACTGTTTGCATATGTTTCTGTATATTGTGCAGAGTTTTACAGTGAGATTTGCTGTTTCCTGGGTCCAAATTCATGATCCTTAATATCATGCTGACCCAGATCTAGTGATGTATAGAGAACTCTAGGAACAGTTGAAACGGTAATATTTGCATCGGTGTTTTGATGTCCATCAAAATGAAGGATACCATGGTCTCTCCCCACGTCTCAGTGTGTGCCCTCCTGTGCACAGAGTGCCCCATGAGTTGGGTGTGCAGAACCTCTTCAGACGTACAGCTCCAAAACACCTCTCTTATGCTGCTACCCTAAAGACGCTTGTTAGGTCCTCTGACTTCAGTATGATTGCTCTCACGTTTATTTTCATTCTCTACTATCTTTAGCAGACTTTGGGAGTGTTAAAATAAACATTATGTGCCTAGTTGTGTGGCCCTTCTCCATTTGGCAAGCTCCAGTCTGTTTTCCTCTTCTTTTTAATGATTTCATTGCTGTCTTTAGTATTTTACTTTCTCAGAGTGGTGAGAGTTGAGGCTTATGGCAGGGTTACTTCTGCAGAGTCAGCAAGGGTGGCACACAGGATTGTTTTCTCATTACCTCATGGGGGAAAAAAATGGTTGTCCTTTAAGATATGTGTGAATCCACGGCTCTCACAGCCAGCTCGGAAATACGACCCATGCCAGCTTGCCTTCTGATTCCAAATTACTTCAAGGATTAATGGGATTGCAGGAAAACACAGCTTTTCCTTCTGTAACTGAGCAGTCCTCATCATCCTTCTTGGATCTCAGACCAAGCAGACAACAGAAACATGGGAAAATCTGGCAAATACTTGATAGAGAATGACATTGTGACAGCCAGCAGGAAGCAGGATGTAACAAATGCGGGAGCTTAGGCAACTGTATTGAACATGACAATGAGACATATCCATAAGGGTCATGTCTGAGGTGATTTCCTTTATTTTTAAAAAAGTTCTTATTAAATCCAGTGGATGTTTTTGCTCAAAACAAAACAATAGTGGCGGGTCAACCTGAGGATTTGGACCATTTAATGTTCTCTGCATAATGCCCAGCAACATGCAAAGCCAGTTTCCTTAAATAACTGGTTGTCATTAGCACATGGTCGCTCTATTAGTGTTTCCTTTAATTTGATATAAACCAGCATGAACTCATTTGATATTAATGGAAACCCCATGGGTTCATGTGCTGTCATTTAGCATTAATTAATATGTCATTGTTTATATCATGTTAGTCCCCCTCTGATAGCTGGAAAGCTCTCTAGAAAGTTCTTAAGGGAGCGAGTTCTTTTCTTTGGCTTGATGGTTGCAGTCCATACTTGTCATGCATGCATGTACTGAGTGATGAAAGGATCATCATAGCCTTCTGTAGAGGACAGCTGAATCACACGGCAGCACAGTTGTGTGCCTGTGTTTGAGAAGCGAAGAAAACCTGTACAAAGAATTTTCTTCAAGGTGCAGGGGTCTTTATGATTCCTGTTGTAACTGTAGAGCAGGATAGATCCTCAGGCCCTCTCACGGTTTCGTATTCTCTCTGTGGGCAGTGATTTTTCAGACTTGCCACCTTCTCAAAAGCTGTTTACAGCATTCCGCCAGCTCAAGCTGGGAACCATTGGGGGGAAATTGCAGTTCAAATATCTGACAGAGCTGCTGACAGTGAAAACTCTTGTGAGCCTGAAGATGGTTCTTAAAGTCAATTCAATAGTTAAATGTGATTTCATTAGAACAACACAAATAAGAAATGGCAAGTCTGCAAATATTTGAGTAGGAAATAGTGTTGTGTGCATTGTACCATCATACTGATGACACTCACTGTTTAATCTGTCATAATTACCATTGTAAAGTATGTTTTATTTCAGGAGTTTACAGTACAGCTGTTTCGTTCACTGCACATTTTCAATCTCTAAACTGTTTCTCTTTTTCCCCCTTAAAAACAAATTAAAATCAATTTGACTGTTTTGTGAGCTCTCCTTTAGAGAGAGCAAACCATAAAGCACCAGGGATGTTGTTATATGGAGCTGCAGAGCTGGACCAGATCCTCCTCAGCAGTTGCCCATAAGGATGGCTGATACTTAAGTGCCTGTGCCTGCTAGGAAGGGGGCAGAAATATTCCATCTCACTGAACAGGAGGTGTGAAGCTGCTTGTGGAAGTTGCAAAAAGAGGAACTTATTAGCCCTGTCTTTTTCATGTCCATTCTTGTTTTCCAAGGAGACATGGTGGCAATCCCATGGTTCAGTAAAATGGACTGAGAGAAATGGCTCTCTAGTGAACATTTTTCCCTGGCTTGCCTAGCAGTGGGATTTTATGAGGTCCTTTTCTTGGCTAACAGCTTTGTTCCAGGGATGTCAACAGTGATCTGCCTCCTGCATGCTTCATCACTTCAAGCTTCTGTCTCTTACTCTGTGAGGCAGCAGGTACGGAGTACGTCCCGCTGGTGCCCTGCTAATGTCTGTAACTTGCTGATGCTTACTTACCATGGTGGTGGCCGTAATGTGAAACTGAAATGTACAGACAGGGCAAAATCATGGCCTGTTATCACAGAGTCATAGAATATCCCAAGGTGGAAGGACCCATAAGCATCATCAAGTCCAGCTCCTAGCTCCACACAGGACCAGCCCAGTCAGAGCATGTCATTGAGCACATCATCCAGATGCTTCTTGCATCAATCAAGCTCGGTGCTGGGACCACTTACCTGGGGAGCCTGTTCCAGTGCCAGACTACCTACCCAGTAAAGAACTTCTTCCCAACATCCAACCTAAATGTCCCCTGTCCCAGCTTCATGCTGTTCCCTCGGGTTCTATCACTGGTCACTAAAGAGAGGAGATTGGCACCTGCCCCTTTGCTTCCCCTTGTCAGGACACCATAGACCACAATGAGGTCTCCCATCAGCCTCCTCTTCTCCAGGCTGAACAAACCAAGGGACTTCAGCCTCTCCTCATAGGTTGCTGTAATGATTAGAAGGAAAGGATCAGCTGTGTTTTAGGATGGTAAATGTGGGAATCTGGAGATCTACCTTCAGCTGTCTCTTTTGCCATAGGTTTCCTTGGGAAGATATGATTTCTCTGTATCTAAGTGCTTCTCATAAGACATGACCAGTGTTTCATAGGGATGCTGAGTGGATAGGTACCTCTGCGATCCCCTCAGGACCCTGGTGAGTGCGTTTCATTGGGATTGTTATGCTTGCCCCTGAAATGCAGTGCCACAGCCTGGTGGTGAGCCCACCAGCCCTTCACAAGCAGAGTAGCTGGAACTGAGCAATTCCTTATTACAAGGCCTGATCAGCTCCTTCCTATGTTTCAGGAGTAGACCCTGCAGCCAAAGGGGAGATGCTCAGAGAAGCTTCTGCGTAGCTCACTGTGTTTCGAAGCAGGGCTCTTAGGTGCTGAAAATGTGGCAGCCTGCCTGAGCTAATTATTTCCCCAGGTCTTGAGAGGGCTAGTCCCAGCATGGCACTGTGCTGACACAGCTGTCCTGCTGCCAGTTCCTCAGCTGGCCTCGGCAGGGGGATCCCAGGGCCACTCTCAGACGCAGCCTGTAGGAACTTTTCACAGGTAATCGCAGTGCTGGAAAAATATTTAATTCACTGCTATGCAAATAGCCCTGTGGACTACAGCTACAGAGGAAAATAGGCTTGTTGCTCTTGTACGACACCATGTAGTCTGCGTGGGCAGAAAGACAGATTGTTGCCTGTTGTAAGCCTCTGACACAAGGTCAGACAAGAACTGTGCCAGTGCAGAGGCCTGGCCGGCCACCTTGTGTAACCTTATCTGAGCTAATTCAGGGATGTCTTTGGCCCAGTAAGTTCAGCTAAAGCAGCTGTGATTGTCCTAACACAAAGTTTCCTGGTTTTCCTGGTATGTATTTTAAGCTTCTTGCTATTTCAGTGCAGTTTCGTGCATTTCCTATTTGAACAGTTCCTGTTGGAAGCATGTATTGTTTGTTAAGACATGGCATTAATTACTGTGTGAATTATTTGTTGTGTGGGTACCGTGGAAGAAATAGATGGGAACTATTCCAAATGGTCGTTAATGAGTTCAGTCATCCAAGATCCTGATTTCCATCTCATAAATAATAAACTGTCTTCAGTATGCTAATTCAAATTTGCCTTTAAATTGCTTATTTTAATTTTGCACAGGAAATAATCAAGAAGAAAAAGTTCTGAAAAATGCAAGCTTGCCCTGTGTCTGTGGTAGAGCACTCAGAGGTTGCAGCCTCTCATCCTCTTCCCTACACTAAGTCCTGAGACAGTGAGCATGTGACTAGGTTGGTAATAGTTTCACGTCAGGAACAGTGAAATTTGAAATGTAACGAGCGAAAATACATACATATGAAATCTTTGCTTCATAAAAGAAGGGTCCTTAATATAACCTTAAGCAGTGAGCTCTTTGCATCTCATTTTGATAGAATCTTCAGTCTCAATTTCCGCCGCTGATCGTTGGCTGTACAGGCCAGTGGAGGCCAGAAGTGCTGCTCTGACAATAGGCCTAGCCTCTGGCAAGGTAATAGTGTGTGCTCAGCAGTGACCAATCTGCTTCATCAAAGGCAACGTCAACAGTCTTTAGACAAGTCTCATCTAGTCTTGCAGTAGCGGGTGAAGATTTTTCAAAAAGCCTTTACAGATTTGCAGATACTCGTACGAGGCATGAATGTCCATAACTGGACTAATTATTTGCCACTTTGTTTACTATAAATAGAAATATTCCTGCTCCAGGCTGTCAAATCATTACACTCAGAGAGTTTGATACAATGTAACAGTTGGCCATGAGATTATTCTGTTCTGAAAACATCTTTTTCATTCTTTTTTCTTTTCCTCTTACCATTTTTTCTTCAGCAAACACACACCATGATTTTACATGAACTGTGGTCTCTGTCTTTATGTCCAGGCTAAACAATAACACATCACACAGCAAGAATACTGCAAGAAAAGAAAAAGAAATGTATTTTGGACATGTATTAGCTGGTCACACATCATTCAGCTTTGTTAGGGTTCAATACCAGATAAATAGACAGGAATAGAAGTTTTGGATGGTCCTGCAGGCACATCTTACTGCCAACGTAGTTGCAGAAATTTCATTTCAAGAGACAAACTAGTGAAAAAAACCAAACAGGTTAGTCTATTTCCTTCCCTGGAAGGAATGGCAGCTTTTTGAAAACATTAATATCCTCAGTCAGGCATCACAAATATTAGTTCTCAGTTCCTTCAAGGGATAAAAAAAAAAAAAAAAGATAAAAATAGAAGCCACTCTGAAACCTCCCAGAGGCCGACAAATGCATTCATTCATTTCTTTATGACATCTTTCATGAACGCCTTAACACTAGAAATTCTCAGAGGAGGATTTCTTCCCCCAATACTTTCTCACTTCTGTTGAGAGCTATCTGTATCATTGCAAGCAGGCAGGAGGTAAAATACTTTCTGAAACTCAGCTGTGCTTTTGTGGGCTGATCTTAAACAGGAAGAAGGCTCGTTTTTCTGAGCGCATCAAGAACGTGGTGCTGCAGCCTGGAACTAAGTGGGAGTATCTGGTGGTGGTGGGACAGCCCACGTGAGAGGTGAGTGTGCTGTGTTCAGCAAGGGGTGAGCAAAGTGCAACCTCAAACCTGCATGTGAGAAACACGCTGCACAAAACAGATGTCAGATTTGCAGCAGCTTTCATTTCACTTTCTACTCCTCCCATTTTTGTGTCTTTCCAGTCTGTTCATCTCTAAGGCATGCATTCATCCTGCTTAGCAGAGGCAACCTAGTCACATTTGTCCTTTGCTGCAGGGAGGAAGATAGGTTCTTCCACGGCCATCAGATCTTCAGATTATTCACTGACTCCCTCTCTGAGGAGGCTCTTTTTGTCTGTTGATTTTACAGGAACCAGGGCTTCCTTAGCTAACTTGGTTAAATATCTACTATTGAGTGTCGTGGTCTTGATGTCTACATTTCAATCTTTGGTAAGGGTGGCAGGCAAACGGAGTAGTCAGTTGCTTTATTTTTCTTACACTAATTTTAAGAGTCTTTATCACAATCTGAGCATAAAGCAAGGCCCAGCACATTGCTGACATCGACCCTGGGAGTTGTAACTGGAGCCTGAAAGGATTTTGTTAGTGCAGGTGGAAATGACTGAACGTAGAGACAAATAGAGATGAACAGCTGAGCCAATAGCTCGAGGCAGTTATGTACAGCTAGAGAAATGCAGGTAAATAGTATCCACAACACTCACAGAGCTCCCTCCATGGCTGTCATTCCAAGGCAAGGGATCAGCCACCCAGGTGAACTAAAGGTACAGGACTGAGGGGCACCACCTGAGCCACCGAATCGATGCCTCTCAGATTGCAGATAGTCATGCTGCAGATGCATGCTCCTGTGCACTGTAGCTCATTTTACCTCAGGATGCTGTACATTTCCAAACTTCCAAGAACTTTAGCAAGACTCCCAAGTCTGTGCTAAAAGACCAAGTGACACAACAGTTGTGCCACAGAGAGAGAATAGGAGAGAGATCTAGGACATTTCTAAGTCCTCCTGGCTAGCACGTTTGCTGGGTGTCATTTGCAGACATGTCTGGACCATGCACTATGTGGAAACCAGCAGTCTGATGACCTACTCTAGGAAAGGATTGCTTCCCTGTTCCAGATCTGGTGATTAGCTCAACCCTTAGCATGTGAACAAGCACAGACAACTGATGTATGCTCATACCTTGAGGAGCACTGATGAACTTTGCGTCTCTCAGTGACTGATTTTACACCCTTAACTGACCCAACAGGAAGTGAAATACTGCATCTTTAATTCCCAGGAAAGGGGTGGGGAGCAGAAGTGGTGTCAGGAAAAAGTACATCATTCAAGAAAATTGTCAGTCCTGGGAGTATAACCTTAATTATTAAACTGCACTTTTTATATTATTTTGCTCCTATAATTTCCTATGTACACAGCAAGATGGAATAAACCTCCATGTACATGGATAATAAAAAATAAACCTCCATGTACATGGAGGTTTATTTTTTCTTTTATAAACAAGCGCTTTGCTTTGTAATGCACTGCTGTTTGGCACAGTCTCTGTATAAAAGGCTGATCTTTAGACAATGTGTTGTGATCTTATCTGATCTGCAAGCTGGAGAATAGATCATCAATATAACTTGTGGCAGGATATTTGTATAGAGGCGGTGAAGTGTGTTGGAAACTCCTTTGTAACCACACAGGCACAAAGGAGACAGTATCAGTGTAAGTAAGTGAGGCTATCAGCGTGACAGCTCCCCTCATATATGTTCTTTCTAGAATAGGAAATCACAGTTTGCAGGTACTTAAAGCCAGATAAGAGAAAACATGCCGATTGTGATTTTCTGTGACTAGCATTGGATCACACAGGGAACTGGTAACTATGTACAGAGTTTCAGCTGCCGTCCATGGGCTCACGTGTGGCTCTCTATCTCTGTTTCTGGTATCCAAAGGCTGTTCTTGGCCCCAGAGAAGGGGGTCTGCTGTTCTGAAGTTATTAGTAGCTGAGAAGTGGCTTTCTGCAAAGGATCACTGCTGCCACAAACAAAATTAATAGGTTCCTCTGCTGTTACTCTTGAAAGGAGCTCCTAAACTAACAGGCATTGCCAGAGCTGTTTGGGAGACCAAGCTAAATTGTCATAATAGACCCTTCTGGCCAAAAAAAAATAAAATATGTGCGTCACTGAAATGTACTCCCTGTGTGTCAGGGTCAAGATACATATGAGTATAATTTAGGAACCAAGTGCAGCTCTTGGTGTCAGTGAGTCTACTCATACCATGGAAAAAAAAATGTACCTTAGCTTCTAGAGCAGTAATTCTGGCAGTAATTCTTTCACATATTCTGTGCTTGCTTGAAGAAAATGAACTGTCCTGTACTGTACTGTACATAATAAAGGGCTTCTCTTCTTGAACAGTACTTATAGCTAGCAGGAATACTAAGGGCAGCTGGAAACATCAACCTTGCCCAGACAACTAAAAACTTTCCTTTTTACTGTGCCAGTGGTCACACTGTCTGGAGGCCTGATGCTGTAGCAGGATGTGTGAGCTAGAGATAATGTAAAGCTCCAGGTCTGGAATTGAAGCTTCCCCAGTGTGAGAAGTGTTGGTGTTGGTCAAGCTCCATGTCTAGCTGCTTTTTATGTTGCAAAAGATTTCCATCTCTAGTATAACACCCTGTAAAAAAAGAGCATGCACTGACTTCTCTTGTTAAAATTCCTTTCAGTTTCTTGGGGTTTTTTTTCCCCTTTATTAGTTAGGAATGGTAAAGGTTGGTGGAGCTTTGTAAAGGACCTTTTCAGCAAGGGTGAAACATATTAATCATATTAATCATGCTGCAAATCCTGCCTGCTGGCTGATGGGATGGCTCAGCTCTGTGCCAGTGTATGGGCCTGCCAGTGCCCCAGAGGGGCAGTATGTGCACATGGGCACCTGCTGCATGGATTGTCTTGCAGGGATGGAGAACAGCTGAGAGATGAAAGAGTGAAAAGCAGCAAAGTTCTGCCAGATGCAAAAAGTAGAAGGAAGCCCAAACCCCTTTGTTTTCACTGTGACTTACTTTGTACTTCTTTGGACAAGTACTTGGTAACCAAGTAAATCACATTGTCCCTTTTCTTGTTCTTGACTGTATTTTTATCTTTGCATCTATTGTTAGGTTTTGTCATGTCATCAGCTCCCAGGAGTGTCCTGCCAAATTAGATATTTCCGCTCAGAGCTGTAAGTCTCCAAGTAGGACAAGTGAGTTTGGTTTCTTCTCTAAAAGTTCAAAATGTCCTTGCTTGCTTGTCCTCCATGGGCTCCTATTCCGGTTAAATTCAAGAGCTTGGTTCCGGAGTCTTTGCTCCACGAGGAAGATCAGGGTTCTTCCTTTGAGAGCTTGCTCCTGACCTGAATGACAAAGAAACTGAAACAAGGGCAGGGTGAGGTTGGAGAAGGTTTGCTCACTGATGTAGCTCATTAGAGGACTTCGCTGCCTTGCTACTAAAGCCTCTTGGTTCTGCCAAGTTTCTTGATGAGAGCTGCAGGAGTGACAATAGAAAAGTAGGTCAGGAGTAGATCTTGTAAATCTACTCAAAGGGCCAATGGCACAGTTTATGTAGAAGACAAAAAAGAGAAAAAGGAAAAAAAATAAAAAGAAATTGGAGGATTTTAGGGTGAGAAGGAAAGCCAGAAGTTAAGGTAGGACTTGGTGTGTGAACAAAGTATATGTGATTACACACCTGGTTACAAGTTGCTTTCTTGTAGCATCTGAAAAGTTCTTCAGTTTATTTAGCAGGGCTTTCATTAGCACTTCTGAATATCTTATTCTGCAATTGCTGTTAGCAGCAAAGCCAGCCTGCCTGCCTGCTTGCCTGCATGCAGAGATTTTGACTATACACTGGGTGAGCAATGTGCTGGCCTGCTGTATACATATTTCAAGCATGTAGCTGATCCCCTGCTGAGACCCAAGGAAAAGCAACAGCAGAAAAACAAGAGCTTTTGCAGGGTGGAGGGTTTCCTTTGAAATGCGGTAGTCATGTGATTTCTTTAAATGGAAGAAAATCAATAGAAGGATTTTTTTGGGTTGGAAAAAAACACCATCCCCAGTGTTGTCTTTGTGAGTGAACTTTTAAAACACACCTCAGTTTGGGTAATAGGTACTGCTTATGCAGCATGCACACAGCATACACCTCGACACTTACGCAGCTGAACTTTTTGCCATGCCGGCAAATTTTCTTACAAATGGCTGATGCAATGGGGTTTTTTTCTATTTAGGCCTAAATTCCTAGGAGGTTTCTGTAGCACACAGTTTATCTCCAGACACACTGAACTGTAATCTGATTTTAAGCAAAATCTGACTGTGGCTCTTCCACAACATTTGTAATTCCAGCTAGCTTCCAGCAAATACTCTGTACATCTACATTACATATGTATTTCTTCTATTTTGAATTAGAGCCCTGGTGGGTTGCTAGGGATTTTGCTGTTCATTTCTTTATGAGTGCTTTTAACTTGTTTTTCACTTTTGTTTTCCTAGCATTTAGAAAACAAGTTTAAAATGCCTGTTAATGTGCTGCCCTGTTTCAGCTGAAAGAAAAGCTCTAGCATACTCATTTACCAAGAGAAAGTGGGACTGAGAGAGGAACAGGACTTTTTCTTACCATTGTCATCCTTTGATGTGGAAATTTCCCCTTAAAAATGATTTTGCATTTGGGACAATCCCATGGATTGGGCACTTTCTGCACTTGGTGGTACAAGCCAGCACATTTCCTCACCCTCAGTCAAACTGAGTGTAGCACTGCCTGCTGCTCTTCCCCTATCAATAATTAATTCATCAGTTGGTAGGCAATAAACATTTTATAAAGGCCATTTAAACAAAACAGAACAATATCTTCCATCTATCAATGAGAGACTTTTTTACTCTCTCTTCTGTAAATTCTCTCATTTTCCTTCTGAAAGTTGGGAACCTCTGCCAAGAAAACACAAACAGGACACTCTTAATTACTGTCATAACACTAGAGTTTTGAAGGAATTGTGTCTACTTAGACAACTCCATTTCTGCCTGAAATGTTTTACCTCCTAGATTTACAAGGACAGCATGGAAGTTGTCGAGAGTTTAGGGAGCTGTATTTCACTTTGGTTTTCACTTTTACTTCCACCTTCTGACAGTATTTTTTCTCACTACCTGGCCTTAAGGTTTCCTGAAGTTTACTGAGCTCCCTGCCCTTGTACAGTGAGGGCACAGGCCAGTTTTAAATGTACACGTGCAGAACTCCAGTAAGTGTGCAGGAGTCAGAGGCGTACAACAGAAAAGCTCTTTTGAAATTAGGCTTGTGTTTCTGTTTTGGTTTTTAGTTTTTCTGAGCATCTTGGTGGTTATTCATTAGACAACCTGATATTTGCCTGGAAAATAGGCCTGACGTGCACGGGGGTAGCTCTCACCCACAAACTCCCTCCTCCTGCAGTTGCATCCTACATCATGACCTGGAGGCCTCCATAAAGGCACAGCTGTACCAGGGAAGGATCAGGGAAGTTGCACACTGAGGAGTTAGTAGCCCATGGGGAGACATAGTGATGGATAGGAGCTATTTATATTTTGGGCACTGACCACAGAAGTCCACTGTATAGTGGTCTGGGACCACTGGCCATACTTGTTTCTGTACTAGAAGCGTACCCGGGCATCAATCAGCATGCTGTGAGTGGCCTCACAAAGCTGGCAGAACCAAACAGCCTTGTGAAAATCTTCCTGCACACCTTCACTACAAATGCTGTAATGTGTGTTTACTATCTTGACAAAATGTTCTCTTCTCAGGTGGAGGCTTAAAACACTAATTTTTTTCTTTTTCTCAGTCTTTGGATTTGGAGCATGACTGCGAAGGTGCTTTGTACTGTTTCCAGATCGCTGGAGGTATCAGACCCACCTGCTAGGTGCCTTTTGTTTCTGTTTTCATGCCCTTGATGCTGAGCTGTTTATGTGTGGCTGTTTGGTCCACTGTCAGCATTCCCCTGGGCAGTGCTGGGAATGCCTGAGCCATGTCATGGGTTGGTAACAACTGTTACTGGCCCATCATGCGCCACAGTGTCCTGGCAGAAAAAAAGTCCAACAGTTGAAGTGCAGTATGTAATCGGCAATGCAAGTTTGCAATGAAGGATTTAATTAATTTATGTCTTCAAATCAAATCACAGAATTGTAGAACTTTTGAGGTTGATCATCAAGTCCAAGTGTTAATCTGCCACTGCCAAATCCACCACTAAACCATGTCCATAAATGCTACATCTACACATCTTTTAAATACCTCCAAGGATCGTGACTCAATCACTTCCCTGGGCAGCCTGTTCCACTGCCTTCAACAACTTTGTTGAAGACACATTTCCTACTGTAGAGTGGTGAGGTGGATTGAGAACTGGTTGAAGGGAAGAAGTCAGAGAGTTGTCATTAATGGGGCAGAGTCTGGCTCGAGGCCTGTAACTAGTGGAGTCACTCAAGGGTTGGTACTGGGACCAGTATTGTTCAATGTATTCATTGATAACCTGGATGAGGTAATAGAGTGCACAGTCAGCAAGTTTGCTGAGGATACAAAGCTGGGAGGGGTGGCTGACACACCAGAAGGTTGTGCTGCCATTCAACAGGATTTAGACAGGCTGGAGAGCTGGACAGGGAGAAATTCAATGAAATTTAATAAGGGCAAGTGTAGGGTATTGCATCTGGGTAGGAACAACCCCAGGTACCAGTATAGGTTGGGGACTGTCCTGTTGGAGCACAGTGCAGGTGAGAGGGACCTGGGGGTCCTGGTAGACAGCAGGGTGACCATGGGCCATCAGTGTGCCCTTGTGGCCAAGAGGGCCAATGGCATCCTGGGGTNTATAAATAAATAAAGAGTGAGTGTCAGGAGGATGGAGCCGGGCTCTTCTCAATGATGGCCAGTGATAGAACAAGGGGAAATGGTTCCAAACTGGAACATAGAAAGTTCCATCTTAATATAAGGAGGAACTTTTTCACTGTGAGGGTGACGGATCACTGCAACAGGCTGCCCAGAGAGGTTGTGGAGTCTCCTTCTCTGGAGACATTCAAGACCAATCCGGACACGTCCCTGTGTGATCTACTCTAGATGATCCTTCTTTCGAGGTCTCTTCCAGCTCCTAATATTCTGTGATTCTGGGATTCTGTAACCCGCCCCTGGCGCAATTTGAGGCCATTTCTTTTGGCCTACCACTTGTTACTTGGGAGAAGAGACACATGGAACACTTTCTGAGCTACATCAGACTCCTGTCCATTTCTGTTCTTTGCCACATCTTTTCAGTACAGCACCCTTCAGTGGCTATCATTTCTCCAGGGTTTTCTAAGGGAGCTGTATAGTGTTTTGTTTATAATAAGTTGACACCATTTTCCATAATTGCCTATTTGTAGTACACATTAACTTAATGTTGCTTATGAGTTTCAAGGTTGTCTTTTATAATGTGTTTCATGGGTTTTCTTTCTCTGGGGGTGCAATACTGGTTTTTAGTCAAAGACAGTCCTGAGTGTCCCTTATCTTTCTCTCTCCCTTTCATAATTATTATTATGCTTAGTTTCTAGGTCATTTTCAACCACAATTATGTGGCAGGCTAATGAGAGGTTAAGATGTAGATAAAGCAGAACTGATAAACCAATTACTATTTTGGGGGTAGGCACAGAAATATTTGGAATGCTATGAAGCAGCTGTTACGGTCTTTTAACCCCTCTAAGCTGGGACTTACCTGTGTAGGGGGAGAAAATGAGTGTTTTTCCCTGTAAGTCGGATGATGCATGTATATGGATTGCTTTCTGATATGACTCAACTGTATGAGCAGAATAACAATGATCTTGCTGTGTTCTCACAGGAGTATTTCTGAAAGATTTCCTATATACCTGAATTTTGTCCCCCATCCCATTCCTCTGTCTGTTAATTAAATTTTAGCCTGAATTGATTACACCTAGATTTTCCCATGAGGCTGTAGAAGCAAATTTACTTTTATTCTTGTATCTGTAAAGCTTGTTGTTTAAATCTATTTTTTCTGTCTCTTTTTTGTAAAGAAAATTTGCTGATTGCAATTTGATTACCTGTTCAGCTTTTTACAAATTATGTTACTCTAATTGAAGCCTAGAAATAGAAATACAATAAATGGCTCTAAGTTAACCTCAGAAATGTTTGATTTTGTGTTATTCTGTTCTGCTTCTCTCAGGATTCTGTGTTATAGTAGATGATACTTTTTAAACCTCTGTAGAAAATACTAAGTTAAAAAAACAAACAACAAAGCAAAATATTTGCATTTATTCAGTAGCTCTCCTTGTGGACTGACAGTATGGACAAATAAGGACTCTACTGTCATTTTCCAAATAAGACAACTGTTATCTTGGTCGAAACCAGGACTTTTAAAGTCAGATTTTCAAAAAACACTCCTAAGGAGTTTAAAGGTGTGAGTATCATACAAAGGCAGATTTACACCATCTAGAGATGCCTTTTCTACGGGAGGGACACTATCAGATGGAAAAGCAAATTCATTTTATGTCTCTGAGTGAATTTTGCTTGTGGGCAAATCTGGCTATCTCCAGCAGAAACGTGATATTCTTCAACGCTTCAAGCTGTACCGAATTCTCACTTCAGCATTAAGTTGTGCATAAACACTTGTCTGGCTGGATAGGCTTTTCTGCACAGCATGCTTTCCCAATGCAGTGGTCCTAGCAGCACCGTCTCCAGCAGAGTGTGTCCCATGTGTTTCACATAGCAGCATTTCCATATTAACTATGTGTTGTGGGACACTGTGAAGCGGCTGCTCTCCGGCTGTTGACCCTCCATCCCGCACTCCGCTGTCTTCTGATGTATAGCACAGAAATCGTGGACTTTGCTACAGCTTAACTGGATTACTCTTGTGTCACCCAGGCCCCGTAATGCTATAAAGGCTGGTTAACATATATATGAAAGCCATGGCTCACCACAGTGCTTTCTGTGACACATGCTCTTGTCACAGGCTTTCATCACACCAAGTCATGACCGCTACTGAAAAGATCCAGAAACAGGACTAACAAGTAAAGACATCAAGAAGTGCCTCCCCTCTCCCCACTTGGGTTTCATATGGGGAGGGGAATTTCTTGATTTAGTCACTTTTTATTTTCCATGCCCCCTCATTACACAGTGCTAAAGCAGTTAATGCTTTGCTAAGGTCACGCTGAAGGCCTCCTGTTGCCAAACATGTGCAATCAGGAGTTGATCATTTGGCTGGGAAGTCAAAGGCAGGGCTTATGCATTGCCGAAACCACATCACCCCCTTCTCTGAATGCCTCAGAGCTGCAGGAGGGGCAGCTAGCGGTGCCTTTGGGTGTACAGTAAGCTATATGGTGCACATGTGTGGTCAGCAGTTGTGTACAGAGTCGCTGTGGAAAGTATTATGTCCCCCAGGACCAGAGAGTACTCAGTACTGCCCATTGTGAAAATGTGATGATGATGACAATGCTGCTAAAGCACACTGAAGGCCAATTTGCAATATGTTGCTCATATTGTTTGCTCAAGCAATTATTATAATCTGTTTGCCTGTAAATGTGCTTTCTGTTGTTATATCATTAACCTTAACAATGTCAACATGCTCCCCATATGCAGTCCCATTATACAACCTCTCAGAGTAAGACAGCAGGACATATCATACAGGAAAGAGTGTTCACATCCCAAGCTTTACTGATGCTTGAGGAGAACATCAAGTCCTATGGACAGAGCCTGGCTGCAAAGAAGTTCTTTCTCCACTGCAAAGGGAAGTGGGGACCCATTTAACCTGTCCTGCCTGATTGCTATTAGGGGAGGAGGATTTTCTGCAAGAAGTGTGAGTCCTGGTAAAAGACCACATCGCTGGAGACAGTGGTGTGTGCAGGGTGGCATGGGCAGAGCAGCTGCAGGAGCATGCGGGAGGGGCGTCTTTCCTCTTGTGCTCAGCAACATTACTCCCAGTTAGTACCTGTGGAAGTGAGAGAGGAAGTGAACCTTATCTTCAAAGATTTGTACTTTTCAGAGTGCTGTGAATGCAAAGAGGTGATTTTGAGGCTATTAGCAACTTATACATATACCAGAAATAAAAAAAATGCAGGCCAGCAAGGTCAGACTATTCTCTTCTGCACAGAAGTCTGCTTACAGGACTCAGGCTGTACATAGAAAAACTTTGAAGTAAAGTAAAATGCCGCAGAAAATATGATTTGTAAACCATTTTTTTTTCCTCTCACAGCTCACAATAGTATTAAGTGGTGTGAGTGTTTTTTGGTTTTTGGTTGGTTTTTTTTTCATGGAAGCAGGAAAAGCTTAGTCCTGGTTCTTTTACTTCTAGATAAAACAGATCGGTCATTTCCAGCGGGATATCATCAAGAATGTTTCCATGTACAGATGGCTATTATTTCCTGTATTCAAGACATCCAAGTAGATTTAATAATCCTACTTATCTAAAAGTCTTGAGAACACTGTCCCTTTAAACGAAAGCCAAGTGTTGCAGAAGAACTTAAGACATTATTGAGCAGATGTTTTTGGCTAATAGACTTGCTATCCAAAGTCCAGCAAGGCTGCTCTGCTCCCAGTGCCTAGCTCAGGAAATAGTGTCCTTTCATCAGCAGTACTCTGCCAGCCTCCATCAAACTGAGCAGAGTCTTGCATTGCACCTCTGGCTTGAGGCTTGTTTGGAAGTGACTGTTGGGGGATGACTGGGGTACTTGCAGCTGTGTCTTACACCATTTGCAGCAGGGGTAGACACTGGGTACTGTGGGGTTTCTTTTATGACTCTGTGGCCTTTCTATCTTACAGCACTGATCTAGAGCAGAGAGATGGGATCTCAATGTGGCTTTCTGCTTCCTATGTTTTGGATAGTGGCCTGATCTCACTGTGGGTATCTGGACTATACAGCTCACGGGAGGATGTTTGTCTTCATTAATGCACTACGTTATGTTGTCCCTAATAGGTAGCAATAACAGATGTAGTGGTCACTGATGGTCATTGGACAAAACCATTCAAATACTGTGAGGATGGACTGCAGGCAGGCCTCTAGGCACGATGCTGTCCAGTTTCTTATTTTCACTGCCTCTAAGATGCTACCTATTTTTTTTTTTTTAGTATCTACATAATATTTTTAATATATGGGAGATGTATTTGACTTTCTAAAAAGGGTTGCAATAGGTCACCGGCTTTACATGAACTTTGTTGAGAATCACTAGCCAAAAGCTGACTCTAGTCACAGCTTTTGGGAGATTTATGCAGGCTTTGGACAAATATCAGAAGTCCAAAGAGCAACTAACTCAGACTGTGATGAGGATTTGTTCTAAGGCCCCTTCATGTCTGACACAAACGCTCTGGTGTCTCTCTTGTGTTTGCCGTGTCTGAGCTGTTCCTGTCCCAGTTGCCTGCCCCATTCCTTTGTTTATCACCAGCAAAAAAAAAGAGACTTATGATCATGCCTGGTGCTTATGTTGGTGTTTCAGTGAAAACTGCCCTTTGCTGCTGGTGCACTGTGCCAGTAGCCATGCAGGTGCTCATCTGCCCGCTGCCACTGGCTGGGCTAGGGAAATAACGGCAGAGGACAGGGCTGAGGCAGTTTGTCCTGGTTAGGAGATGACCCTGTCCTCTAGACCAGACCTTGGCATTAGTCTCAGCACAGTTTCTTTCTATCAGAACACTCTATTCTATCCAAATACACATGCAGAAATAAATTAAGGATTTTTAATTGGCCTTTGAGCAGGTCAGTCACTCAGCATTATCATCAGGCAGTTGACCATGAGCATGTTTGCCAGTGACCCAAAGAAGGCTAGAGTCCTCTTTCTTTCTCCCTCCCTCTTCTTTAGCCTCCTACAGATGGGTGCTGCTGCTTTCGTGCCTGGGTGCTGCAGGGTTCAGGCGGTGCACCTGGGTGCAGCACTGCCTGCGAGCAGGAGGGCTGGCGGGCCTGGGCAAGGCCGCACATCTCCCTCTGCTTAAACCCTGCCTGATGAGCACTACTCTTATCCCCATCCTGTTTCTCCAGCAGCAAAGGTATTATTGATGAGATTCCCAAGGCTGACTAGAAGACTGAGCTATAGAGCTGCCATAAAATTAATGACAGTTATACAGCTAAACCTGCCAGCTGGCTTTGGGAAAGCCAGCTTCTCCATGTCTGTGCTTGTTTACTGGAGAGCGCTGCTGTATGAAGTTGTAAAGTAGCAGAGAATGCAGCAGTAGTCAGCTACTGCAGAAGCTACAGAGAATTAGATGCTTTTATTTAATTTTTTTAATTTTTTTTTTCCAGATTCCCAGCTGCCATAAACTGGCTGCTCTTTGCCAGAGACAACAGAGCTGTACCAATTTGCTCCAGCTCAGGATTTGGATCTTTCAGGCTGTATCAGAGTATCTTCTGTTTCCCTTTGCAGGTAGGTGAAGCACTAATGAATATGGAACAAAATCTTGCAGTCAGGGGATTTTAATAAATAAAAACATATTAACAAAAATCAATGCAGGTCCTTGTTCCTGTCAGCATTTTTTGTTTCATACACCACCCCCCTCACTCCATTCCTTCTTTGTTCACTGTGATTGCATCTGTATTGCTATGGTAACTAATGAATGATTATTTAATTTACCAATCTCTGGATGTAGCAGCATTTAAAATGCTCCATCTCTTGTCTGTCATACACATATGCACTAACACATACAGTCTGTCACACAGGAAATACTATAGGTGCTGGATATTCTTATTTTAAGCTAAATCTGTTTACCTGTCTCTTCAAATGGGACATGAGAGCTTGATTGTCTGTGATGATGGCCACAAGCTAAACAGTACGTGCAGATAAACACAGTTGTGTTATTTCATGTTTACCATCAGTGTTTGTCAGTTGTCAGCCAGCACACCTGAAATGACGGCAGCACCATTTACATCGCAGAGGATTTCTGCCCAGGTCTTAAGAGTTATCACATGTTCACAGGAAGTTTTCAGAAGAAAAAGTGGTATTTCATGTTTGTAAGAGCTAGCCTAAAACATTTGGAGGAGCGAAAGGGGAAGAACGGCTGTCACTAACTTGTCAAAGGAACAGTGGGCCTCCAGCCATCTAATTTCTTCAAGAAAAGGATAAGTAATTTCTAGAGGAATGCCAGGCAGCTACGTGGCCTTCGTTGGCACTGATGTAGGTGGGGACTGACAGGAAAAGGTAGATCAACATCTATCATATTTTCTCCCAGCTCTCTACCGATTTCAGTTCTTTGAGCTGATGATTTTCAGGAGATCCCTAGACACCCAGGTACATTTTTGCTTGGAGGGGACTCGGTTTTATTCTGTCTTAAAGGATTGTGCAGCTGACTTTTAACCTGCAAAGGGAATACTTTCTCAGTAGAATATACTGCTACAGGTGAAGCAGATAGTTTTAATAAAGTTACTGTTTTGGTTTGGTTTTTTTTCTGTGACTGCTTGAGGAAATGAGGGGAACGAGTGAAGGGACAAGAGTTGTACATCCAGGCATCACATACTCTTATGCCTGCTTAAGAAGTGCAGGAGAAGTGACACATTTCCCTCCTGGAACTGGTGGAATGTGAGACATCACCATTTTAGAGGCACCTTAACTCAGGGTCCCAGGAGGAATGTTTGCCTGGGCTTGAGTAGAACGAGATTTCTGGAAAGATCTGTGAGGGTTTTAATGCTACACAGTCCTCCACCTCTGCTCAGGTGGGAAAACACATCAGATGGGACATCTCAGATACCTTGTTTCCCATGAGTTATGGGATAGCCTGTTTCTTGTGCCTGTCCTTTGAGCCATCCTGGGATGCTCGAAGGTAAAAATTACAGGCTGCAGGTAGTTGTTCCCACCTCACTTAGCTGGGTTGTGCACATATGTATGTAAGCTCAGAAACAGCCTTTTTGCATAGGTGAAGCTGAAATCTCCTGGGCAGGCTCCACTTTGCCTATACCCTGGCCCCAATAACAGCTTTTGACATGGTGGCTATGCTTCATTGCAGTTTCATACCTGAAACAGCAGGACCAAGAACTCCTAAATCATGTCCTATTGTTGATATATAGGTGTGCAGTGATCCAGACAGGTAATTTTATTGCTGGTTACATGAAACAATAACTGGTTGTATGATGGCCTCCGGTTAACCTGTGTTAAGGTGAAAGCCGGGGCATTAGACTAGAATGAACTGTTATATCCCCAGTTTGATTTAAGGCTAAAATAGGACTTAGATCCACCCTAACTGCAAAGCTGTGTGGTCTCTCCAAAACAAATGTTTCATTTCATTGCCCCAATCTGAAACAGGCTGCTTTATAAAAAGAAATCTCCTTCCTGAATCCTGATTGCCCCTGAGCACCAAGCAGTAGAACCCTCATAAAGAGACAAGCAAAATATAAACTCTACAGCTTCTCGCCTCCTGCAGCTCTCTCCAAGTCCACATGACACCCAGATCTCTGCTCCCAAAACCCAAGGAGCCTCATATAATCCAGGCTTGCTTTAGAAGCCCCTACAGTTCAGGCCGTGCCCATTGTGTGCTGAATTGCTGTTCACCTGGAAGCTATTGAGTATCCTAGAAGAAAACTGCAGCCACCTTAAAGGGATGAGTCATCTCTGACAACAAGGTGAGAGATAATTTTCTAGTTGCACGCAACTTTGAGGTTCTTAAAAAACCCAAGCCCTTTGCTGTACTGTTTAGTGCTGAAACCAAGTTCCTTCTATTGTTTTGGGAACAAAAAATACAAAAAGAAAGATCAGTGTTTGATGTTCATTAATCAGCTCACGTCAGGTGAAAAAGATTCAACATTGCTGGCCTCCCACATTCCAGAAAAGCTCTCTGACCACAGAAATACCAAAGGTTTTCTGCACAATCCTCAGGTTTTTTTAATGCAAAATAGAGCAGTGCCAACCTGTGAAAGTGAGAGGCTGAGCTTGGTAGGTAGTTAATACCTTGGTGATTTATTATACCTCCCTAGCACATAGGGCTCCTAAGTGCAGGTCTGTGAGAGCCCAAGTCTTTAGGCTATTGTCAATTCTAAGCCTCTCTTGGGTTTTGACCATAAATCACACCCTGGAGATGAAAAATATCTCCTGACAAAAGTTCTGGCAATGCTGCTATGTTTTGCTGCAACATGCTTGTTTCAGTCACTTGCTACTTTCTGATAAAAAAAAAACAAAAAACAAACCACATTTAATTTAAGAACTTAATTAACTATCTCTGTTTGGCAGCATTGGGTCTTTCAAAGAGCTCAGAAAAATTAAATTAATTTTACTGTATTTTTGGATTGCAAAGTCTTTTGATAGGTTTCCAGAAACCTTTTTTTGAGAGAGTGGTCCATTTTACATGGCTTAGTAGTATCTGATGTGCACCATTGATATCTTAGAGCTTCGGAGACTTCAGGACACAACAGCCAGGTGCCCTGTGCAGTAAAAAGGAAGAGGATAAAAAAAATGCCCCTCCATGTGGATAGAAAATGAGATGAAATAACTATTTAAGTAGAGAAAATTACAAGAAATCTAATAGAGTACTTGATGCCACAGGAAAGTTTGGGGCTGGCTGATGACAAAGGATAATTTTGGTGGCTTTACTGGGATCCACATGGGCAGATTAGAAAGTGCATCAACTGTAAAAGCAGAGAAGCCATTGTGGTGTTTGTGGTGACCCCTGGCATAGTACAGAGCTGGGATTCCCCTGCTGTCCTGGCTGGGAAAGGAGAAGGCAGCCTGCTTTGCTGCTTTCTGATGGCTACTGGCTGAACAGTGTAACTCTTCTTGCTCCTAATCGAGCTTCTCTGCTTGTTTTCTCACCCGAGGGCTCTCCCCCGCCTTCAGAAGAGGTCTGCTTGTGTACTGCGTGGGATTTCTCAGCTCTTAATCAAATGAGAAATGAATCTTTAACAAATCCTTCCCTCCAACTGTTTGTCAGACTGAGGAGACAAATAGGGCTGGCAGTCTCATCCCAAGTGCTTTTGTCCAAGACAAGTCCTATCTCACACGCCTCTGTGCACAATGGGGGCATTCCCTTGGAGGTGAAGGAAAATCCTGAGCTTGCTCTGCTACAGGGGATGGCCTGCATGTGGGCACGGGTCTGTGACTGTTCTGTAAGTAATTTGTTTCATGCCTTGAGATCAGGGCTGAAGTGTCATTTCTGTGCCATTGGCTCCTCCCGGGCTGTGAGAAAGAGTGAGCTTGCATGCTTACATATTTTTATCTTTACTTAAATATCCTTAGTATAAATCCTTTGCTTCACTATCTTTGCTGAAAACTCCAGTGTTCATGACTAGAGTCAGCATTTTTAGTTAGTTTCTACTTAGGAAGCGCTGAATAAACATGAACAAGGACATAAGGGTCCTTTTACTCTCTGAGTACCAGCTAGCAGAGCTAGGCTTTGTTTATGAGCTTCTGAAGTAGCCGGGGGCACAAGAGAGATGAGTACACTTTAATGTTATTCTTCTCAAGTGTTACCTTGGGGTGACTTCTTACTTCCAAAACTGCTTGGGGTTCTCTCAAGCTCAGATAGCTCCAGGGCAACACTTTTGATCAGGCATAACAGTGAAAGTACATCCACCGGGACGTTACATTATATGTGTCCTGCACAGTAAATCATGCTCGGATACAGGGACAATCCACAGCAAACCACCGCAGACTCTCCTGCACTGCCAGCTCTCCCATGGGCATCCTGTGGCAGCAGGGACCTGCTAGTGTCCTTCCCCAGTGCCACCTGCCGAACTGGGGTGTGAGTTTCTGAGGTAAAAAGAGTGGTTTCTGAAACACTGGTTACGTTTTTGTCTGTCTGTTGGACTTCCGTTGATTTCTTAACACTTAAGCAAGAAACAGCTTTGCTTTGCTTTTCCCCACCCATCGCTGGCTGTGTGCTACTGCCTGGTGTGAACACTTCCAGTACTCTTCCCTTCCTCTCGCCAAGTACAGTAATGGGGGAGGGGGAACAGGCTTATGGTAGTGGCAATCTCTCGGTGTTTCTT